>PYAF01002142.1:141390-167676 GCA_007407185.1 Glycine tomentella | reverse complement strand
TATTATTGATTGTTTTATATGTAACTATGATAAATAATTTATTTTTTTCCGTAACAGTTTACCTATGATGGCTTAGAGAATAATTATTTCATGTAAATGATAATTTAGTTTCAATCATAAAAAAATGATAAATTAAAAATAATTTACATTATAAGTAATTTAAAACTTTGTTGTAACAAAAATCATTTTTATAAATTAATTATAATTTTTATCTCTATCATAACTAAAAACAATTATATTTATAATATTATTGATAAAGTAATTTAAATTAATTAACTTTGTTTGTGCTATAACAAAGAATAAAACTATTATTTTCTAATAAATATATTAATTAAATGTTATAATGTTGGTTATCGTAACAATTGAATTAAATAAAACCCAAGGTATGTAATAGCTCAAGAACTTTGTTGATAACAAAAAACACACAATCAAAAATAACAAAATATAACCAATATAAAGAAAATAAACAACACACAAAGATTTATACTGGTTCACTTCAAACACTATGAAGCTACATCCAGTTTTCTTCCACTTAACACTAGAATGGAGTTCCACTATTGCAATTTTCAGTTCTTACAAGTTATTACAAAGTCTCTCTTTATCAATCCTAGATAAAGTTCAAAAATCTAAAACACTATTAGATTCTTAGAGACAGCCCACTGAGAACACCACTTAGCAAATCCCCTAGAGAAACTCTATCTCTAGATTACAAGCAAGAAACCCAATTACAATAGACTATAAAATACATGATTTCACAAAAGAATTACAATCACAAAGTTTAAGGAAAGAAATCACCTGATAATCCAATGAATGATATGCATATGAATGATTACACCAGGTTGAATATTGAAAACAAACTCAGAACATCACTTCCCTCAAGCTTTGACAAAGAACTTCTTGCTTTTAGAAACACTCAACAACCCATGAATGTTTTTGTAAAAGCAAGAACTCTATCAACCCAGAAAATCACTAAAAGAATGTTTAGAAAACCTTAGAATGCTCAGAATACGAATTGATCAAGTTAGTAAAACAGTTGAGCAAGGGTTCTATTTATAACAGATTTTTCTAACTGTAAGTAATCGATTACACACGCTCCAGTAATCGATTATTTTGCTTATGTAATCGATTATTTCAAGACTGTGATCGATTAAACTGTTCAACAGAAATTCTAGGTATGAGCAACGAACAGAATAATCAATTATTCCGTCTTGTAATCGATTAAGACAGGAAGCTTCATATTTTGAAATACACTATGTAATCGATTACAGATTCTGGTAATCGATTAAGACAGGAAGCTTCATATTTTGAAATACACTATGTAATCGATTACAAATTATGGTAATCGATTAATGCAGCAAAACATGTTAACCATGGGCATATGAAGTAATCGATTACTGCCTTTGGTAATCAATTAAGACAGGAAGATGATTTTTTCTGTTTAGCCTATGTAATCGATTACCGATTGTTGGTAATCGATTAAACTGTTGATCAAAGCAGTTTATATGAAATCATAGATAAAATAATCGATTAATCCGATACGTAATCGATTACATTGTTCTTGAAGAGTTTTCCAGAAACCACAAAGAACAAAATAATCGATTCTTATCTTAATGTAATCGATTAAATCAGTAGAAACTTATTTGTCCAAAAACTTTTGATAATACTTAACCAATTTATCAAAGACTTGTGTATTTTAAAACTCAATCTAATTAACTCAATGAATGATATGAATGCTATGCACTTGAATCATCAGAAATGCTTCTTCCTTTTACATAAATCACAAATTAATCTCCAAGGTTTCAAGGCATGTTGGAAGCACAAAACTAAGCTTGATCCTTTGTCCATTATTCAAGTGACTCCATTTAAACCAACAATCTCCCCCTTTTTGGCTTTAAACATGCCAAATCTTTAGTTGATTAACAGTAAGGCTTGGAGTTAATTATGAATCAATTTGAAGAACCTCAAGCTTTGCAATCCTGAAAATTTGCAATGCCTTTGCCAAGAACAAGTATTAACAACATTTGTGATTCAAGTAGCATTCAATTAAACATCATATATGTTGATTAATTTTCTTTTAACATCAAAGCTCCCCCTAAATATCAGCATTCATTCAGTTCAAGATTTTGAGAAAAAAATTATCCAAAAAACAGGGGCAAACAGAGTAAGATACAGAACACATTTAATTATTCACTTCTCCCCCTTAATCAAACATTTCTCCCCCTATTTGGCTTGTTAAAAGACAAAAAATAGTAAAGGCACAGCGGATAATGAACTGAAGTACTATATAGATCATTAAAGGAGCCAGTACATATTGAAATTAAAAAAAAATGATAATTTAAATATATAAAAACTTAAGATTTAAAGCAAACTACCTAAGTCTAGAATTCTACAGATGCATTATCATTCATGTTTGCTTCTATGGAATCTAGCCTTTCCCTAATATCTTCTAAAGCTTCATGAGTCTCAGCTTTGAAGTCCTCTTGTATCTTAAGCATTGTGTTCATCTTCTCCAGCATCAAAGACTCAAACTGTGAATAGAGAGGATATTGAGGATTCCTTTCCTCATCTTCTGAATCAACAACAACTTGATCTTCAACGGCAACAATAGCTTGACCAGCCATGATCCACCCATCAGGGTTTTTCCTCATCCCCATTTTAGTGAGGTGTTTTTCCTTGATCAGGCTGTTGGATGAGTTGGTGTTATCAACCACTTCATTTTCAACATCTATGTTGAAGTGGTCAATAAATCTAGAGACCAGCACAGGATAAGGGAATGGATAATTAACCAACCTCTTAGACTTAAGCATTATTTCCTCAAAGATAAGCACCCCGTTCATGGGTATGTTATTCTTCAACCCATAGACCAACTGAAGGTCTTCATCCGTTGCTTGGGCATGGTTGGTGGCCCTTGGTGTGATCACATAGGTAATGATGTAATGGAGGAGTCTATCCTCAGGAGTCATGGGTCTAGTATCCAATCTATTCCTAAGTCTCATGTGTGGGTCATGTAGCATCTCCCTATATGTGTCCATTTTGCTGTACCCATTAGGTTCCTCATCAAACCTCCTAGCGCCCTCACAAACAACTCCAGCCACAGACTCCCATATCTCAGGGGTAATCTCCATTGTCACACCCTTGACTTTGGAGACCATATTCCCCTGCATAGACGCTTTGGCACATGTGTAAAACACCTTCACCAAATCAGGGTAGAAAGTACCCTTCATTTCTAGAAATCTTCTCAGCCCTTGAGCTTCGAAGTAGGCTAGGAATTGGAAACCTTCTCTTATGAACCAGTCTAACTCTAGGTATTTAGGAGAGGCTACAGGTTTGGTTGCATTGAACTGTAAATAGTTCATCTTATCAGACTCTGTGGAGAACCATATGTCAAGTCTGTTTGGGGGTTGAGGTGGGGGTGGATTAGAAGAAGACTCCCTAACTTTCCTCTTAGAAGTTCTAGCCCTTTTAGGTGTAGGGTTTGACATGGTTTCAGGATGTTGAATTGGACACAGAAAGCACATAAAATTTAGAAAGTTCAGAGAAGGAAAAGACAATGGTGCAAATGGTTTGGTGAAGCATTGCACTATTTATAGGCACAAATAAGGATTCTAACGTCCATAATTTTGAAAAAAAATAGCTGTTGGTGATAGTTAAGGCACTTCAATGGCCTTGGATTTGCTTTGAATTTGGTTGGGCAGTTACATTTTCAGGAAAAAAAAACTATCAGAGCATGTTCAACAGCATGACTAATCGATTATTTCCTTAAGTAATCGATTATTTCAACACATTTAGGACACAAAACTTACACGTAGTAATTGATTATTCCGTATGGTAATCAATTACATACCTACCAGATAGAGGTAGAAGATGACATGTAATCGATTATATTCTAATGTAATCGATTAGATATATAGATTTGGGAATTTTTCAAGTATCAGAGCTTTGTGTAATCGATTATCCCGAGTGGTAATCGATTATTCCAGGAGGATCAATATTTCTAAGCTTAAGTGTAATCGATTACAAGCTTGCAGTAATCGATTATTCTAGTCAGACACATAGTTATAAAATGAGTTTTAATCAAAGTAATCGATTATCTCGTTGTGTAATCGATTATTCCAGGAGAAAACAATTTCTGAAACATGAAGAATAATCGATTACCTAATCAATGTAATCGATTACTTGAGCACAACTTTCATACAAAATGTGATTTTTAATGATTTTAATCGATTAACCCGTGGTGTAATCGATTATTGCAGTAAATTTATCAGAAACAAAGCATTTTTGCAAATTGGTACGAATTTTCAATAATTCAATGATGAATGTGGCATTGAGGCTTTAATTTGTCATGAGAAGCATACATTAAACAAGCTAGTATATATTACTTTAATCAAGAATGCCTAGCATGTTTCTAAGTGCATAAAATCTATCCTTTGGCAAAGGTTTAGTGAATATGTCAGCAAGTTGATTATGGGTATCAATGAACTCTACCTTGATGTTACCTTTCTGCACATGATCTCTTATGAAATGATGTCTAATTTCAATGTGCTTGGTCCTTGAGTGCATGATAGGATTCTTTGAAATATTTATAGCACTTGTGTTATCACAAAGTAGTGATATCTCCTTTAGATCATCTCCATAATCTTGCATTTGTTGCTTGAGCCATAGGCTTTGTGCACAGCAACTCCCAGCTGAGATATATTCAGCTTCAGCAGTTGACAAGGCCACATAAGCTTGTTTCTTACAATGCCATGAAATGAGTGAGCTTCCAAGGAGATGACAAGTTCCACTTGTGCTTTTCCTATCAAGTTTACATCCTGCAAAATCAGAATCAGAATATCCAACAACATTTATTGATGGACCTTTAAGATACCATAGCCCAGCTTTGGGTGTTGCCTTGAGGTATTTGATAATCCTTTTGACTGCTGTAAGATGTGACTCTTTTGGATTTTCTTGGTATCTTGCACATAAGCAAACACTAAGCATAATGTTTGGTCTACTAGCTGTCAAATATAGTAAAGACCCAATCATTCCTCTATATTTGGATTCATCCACCTTGTTCCCTTTTTCATCTGAATCAAGGTATGTTGAGGTTGCCATAGTAGTTGCAGCATCTTTGCTTTTCTCCATCTCAAACTTCTTGATGACTTCAAGGCAATACTTTGATTGATTGAGGAAAGATCCATTCTTCATTTGTTTAACTTGAAGTCCTAGAAAGAATGTTAACTCTCCCATCATAGACATCTCAAACTCATTTTGCATAGCTTTAGAAAATTCTTTACAAAGCTTTTGATTAGTTGAACCAAAAATAATGTCATCAACATATATTTGAACCAATAAGATATCATCCTTGTGCCTTTTGATGAACAAGGTTTTATCAACATTGCCCCTTACAAAAGATTGATCAAGTAGTAACTTACTCAATCTTTCATACCATGATCTTGGAGCTTCTTTCAGACCATAGAGGGTCTTTTTAAGTTTAAAAACATGATTAGGATGTTTAAAATCAGAAAAACCTGGAAGTTGTTCAACATATATGTCCTCCTCTATGTAACCATTCAAAATGCACTTTTGACATCCATTTGATAAAGTTTGAAATCCATTATGCATGCATATGCAAGTAATAGCCTAATTGCTTCCAATCTTGCAACTGGAGCATAAGTTTCCTCATAGTCAATGTCTTCCTCTTGGTTGTAACCTTTAGCAACCAATCTAGCCTTGTTTCTAACTATGATTCCACTTTCATCATGTTTGTTCCTAAAAACCACTTTTTACCAATAGGCTTAATTGATGAAGGTCTAGGAACAAGTTCCTAAACTTCATTTCTTTTAAATTGGTTCAGTTCATCATGCATGGAATGCATCCAATGTTCATCTTGCAAGGCATGGTTAATATCTTTAGGTTCAATTTAAGATACAAAGGCCATGTCACAACATAAATATCTAAGAGAAGATCTAGTAGAGACTCCCTTTGATACTTCACCAATGATATTCTCTAGTGAGAGGTCTCTTGTAGTTCTCCACTCTTTAGGCCTTTGATTGGGTGTTGATGTACCTTCTTCAGCACTAGGTTCATTCTTCTCATTAATAGACAATTTCTCAAGCTGAACAATTTGCTCTATTTGACCTGCATCTTCATCAAAATCTTTTTCCTCTTTTGAGGGGTTAGATTCATCACAAATTACATGGACAGATTCTTCTATGCACATGGTTTTTTTGTTGAAAACTCTATATGCTTTACTTTGCAATGAATATCCAAGAAATATGGCTTCATCAGCTTTTGCATCAAACTTTCCTAGTGATTTTTTTCCATTGTTTAAAACAAAACACTTGCAGCCAAAAGTTCTTAAATGAGAAATATTGGGCTTTCTTCCTTTGTATAACTCATAAGGTGTTTTCTTCAAGATGAGTCTTATGAGTAATCTATTTAAAGTGTAACAAACAGTACTTACTGCATCAGCTCAAAAATATTTTGGTAAATTTGTCTCATTTAGAAGTGTTCTTGCACCTTCTTCAAGTGATCTGTTTTTCTTCTCCACAACACCATTTTGTTGAGGTGTTCTTGGAGCTGAAAAGTTGTGGTTAATTCCATTTTCCTTACAGAATATTTCAAAATGTTCATTTTGGAATTCTCCACCATGATCACTTCTAATTGAGATAATTTTACATCCTTTTTTCATTTTGAACAAGTTTGGCTAATTTTCTAAAAGAATGGAAAGCGTCACTCTTGGATTTCAAAAACAAAGTCCAAGTAAATCTAGAGTAATCATCAACAATAACAAGTCCATAGTAATTACCACCTAAACTCATGGTTCTTGAAGGACTAAACAAATCAATGTGCAGTAGTTCAAGTGGTCTTGAGGTGGAAACAATGTTTTTACTTTGAAAAGAGATTTTGGTTTGTTTCCCCTTTTGACATGCATCACATAATTTATCCTTCTCAAATTTGAGTTTTGGTAGGCCGATAACTAAGTCCTTTTTAATGAGTTTATTCATATGCTGCATATTAATATGGCTAGCTCTCCTATGCCACAGCCATGTTTCATCTAACTTACTCATTGAGCATGTGGTCTTGTGGAATAATGCATGGTCTATGGAAAGCAAGTAAATGTTACCTTTCCTTTTGCCAATGTGGATTACTTCTCCACTCTTACCATCACAAATTATGCAAAAATCTTGATTGAAGGAAATTTTATAGCCTTATCACATAATTGGCTTATGCTTAGTAAATTCTGCTTCAAGCCTTCAACATAGAGTACATTGCTGATTTTTGTATTCAAGCTGTCACCAATGCTTCCTTCACCTATAATTTTCCCTTTGTTTTTGTCTCCATAAGTAACATAGCCCCCATCTTTAAGAGTAAGATTTTTGAGCAAGGACTTGTCACCGGTCATATGTCTTGAGTAGCCACTATCAAGATACCATAAGGAAGAACTTGCTCTAAGACATACCTACAAAAAGAGCAAATCACTTCATAGGAGAAGGTACCCATTTGAGTTTGGGTCCAAAGGGGTTAGTTGCTTGTCTTTTCTTTTCTACCCAAATACACTCACCATTTGGGACATAAAATCTTCTTGCAAAACATTGGTAGGATGTATGTCCTCTTTTCATACAATAGTGACAAACAACAACTTTAAATGAGTTTCTAAAGAACCTCTTTTGATTGAATCTTGTTTTTTTTCTTCTTCTTCTTCTTCTTCTGTTTTGGAGGCACAAATGTTTTTTTTTTAACACTTTTAAAGCTCTTTTTGTACCCCAATCCAGAAGTGTCACCATACTATTTTTGAGCACTCAACATATCATTCAAATCACTTTTTCCTTTGTTGAGTTTTTCCAAGATATCAATCAGCTCATTGTTCTTTGAAACAATCTGCATATATTTTTCTTCTTGATTCAATCTATACTCATCAAAAACTTTTTGCAGCATTCATATTTGTCACTAGTTGTAGAGGAAGAAGCACAAACACAACCACTAGATTTGTAGCTTGAAGTAAGTTTCTCATTTTCTTCCTTCAAGTTACAAACTTCAGTTTGTAATTCCACAATTTTTGCAAGATGATCTTCAATGTTTTTCTTGAGCTTATTGTTAGATTTAGCAAGCTTTTTAGCCTCTTTATGCATCTCTTGAAAAGCAAAAATAGCTTGATCAACTTCAGAGGTTACCTCATCATCTTCATTCAAGAGATCATCATTTTCTTCATTGACAATTGAGGTAAGACACATGTTAGCTTCTTCTAATTCAGTGGAAGATTCAGAAGTTGAAGATTCATTGTCCTCCCAAGCAATGTAGGCTCTTCTTGGCTTTGCTTCCCTCTTGCCTTTGCTGTCATTTTGTTGTTTCTTCAAGTAGATTGAACATTCTAATTTTATGTGGCCAGGTTTGCCACATTCAAAGCATGTGAAGTTGTTGTCAATCTTCTTGGTGTTGCTAGTGTTGTTGTTGGAATTGTTCTTGTTGTTTCTTGTAAATCTTTTGCCCTTATTCTTCTTTAGAAACTTGTTGAACTTTTTCACAATCAAGTTCATGCTTTCGTCATCTTCCTCATCACTTGAGTTTTCTTCTTTTTCCATCTTAGGTGCTACAGCTTTTAACGCAATTCCTTTGCCTTTTCTTTCTGCATCTTCACCAAATGTTAGTTGAGATAATTCTAATTCATACTCAAGTAACTTACCATAGAGGGCAACCATGGTCATTTTTGAAAGATCTTTAGATTCTTTGATGGCTGTCACTTTTAGTTGCCATGCTCTAGTGAGGCACTTCAAGATTTTGATGTTCAATTCTTCAAAATCAAATGTCTTCCCAAGTCCCAAAAGATGATTCACTATGTGTGTGAATCTTGATTGGAGTTGAGATATGCTTTCATTTTGATTCATTTTGAAAATCTCATATTCATGTATCAAAGAGTGCTTTCTTGATCTCCTCACTTCTTCAGTCCCTTCATGAGTGATCTCTAGCATTTCCCACATTTCCTTGGCACTGGTACATCTAACTGTTCTAAAGAATTCATCAGAAGAAAGAGCATAAGTTATCATATTCTTGGCTTTAAAATCATACTGAACAATCCTCTTTTCATCATCATTCATCTCATCCCACTCCTTGGGAATCATGTTATTATCAACCAATTTGATGGGCACCCTAGGACCCTTTTCTATTGCATTCCATGCTCCTGGATCATTTGATTGAATAAATATCTTCATTCTATTTTTTCCAAAAACTGAAATTCTCCCCTTCAAACAAAGGAGGCTTGTTTAAGGAGGCACCTTCTTTGAAGGTTATTTGTGAAGTATTCATTTTCTTGAAAGAAAGTGATCTTGAGTAACTTTCAAGACCTAGCTCTTGATGCCAATTATAAAATATAGGAACACCTCACACTTAACCAAGAGGGGGTGGGGGTGAATTGGTTAGGTTTAGTAATTAAAAATTTTCTTGAACAAAAACATGAGTTTTCCCCTTTGGATCTTTATCACTTTTGAAACCAAGAACCTTTATTTAATCTAATGCTCAACCCAAGGTATGTAATAGCTCAAGAACTTTGTTGATAACAAAAAACATCCAATCAAGAATAACAAAATATAACCAATATAAAGAAAATAAACAACACACAAAGATTTATACTGGTTCACTTCAAACACTATGAAGCTACATCCAGTTTTCTTCCACTCAACACTAGAATGGAGTTCCCCTATTGCAATTTTCAGTTCTTACAAGTTATTACAAAGTCTCTTTTTATCAACCCTAGATAAAGTTTAGAAATCTAAAACACTATTAGATTCTTAGAGACAACCCACTGAGAACATTACTCAACAAATCCCCTAGAGAAACTCTATCTCTAGATTACAAGCAAGAAACTCAATTACAATAGACTATAAAATACACGATTTCACAAAAGAATTACAATCACAAAGTTTAAGGAAAGAAATCACCTGATGATCCAATGAATAATATGCATATGAATGATTACACCAGGTTGAATATTGAAAACAAACTCAGAACATCACTTCCCTCAAGCTTTGACAAAGAACTTCTTGCTTTTAGAAACACTCAACAACCCATGAATGTTTTTGTAAAAGCAAGAACTCTATCAACCCAGAAAATCACTAAAAGAATGTTTAGAAAACCTTAGAATGCTCAGAATACGAATTGATCAAGTTAGTAAAACAGCTGAGCAAGGGTTCTATTTATAACAGATTTTTCTAACTGTAAGTAATCGATTACACACGCTCCTGTAATCGATTATTTTGCTTATGTAATCGATTATTTCAAGACTGTGATCGATTAAACTGTTCAACAGAAATTCTAGGTATGAGCAACGAACAGAATAATCAATTATTCCGTCTTGTAATCGATTAAGACAGGAAGCTTCATATTTTGAAATACACTATGTAATCGATTACAGATTCTGGTAATCGATTAAGACAGGAAGCTTCATATTTTGAAATACACTATGTAATCGATTACAAATTCTGGTAATCGATTAATGCAGCAAAACATGTTAACCATGGGCATATGAAGTAATCGATTACTGCCTTTGGTAATCGATTAAGACAGGAAGATGATTTTTTCTGTTTAGCCTATGTAATCGATTACCGATTGTTGGTAATCGATTAAACTATTGATCAAAGTAGTTTATATGAAATCATAGATAAAATAATCGATTAATCCGATACGTAATCTATTACATTGTTCTTGAAGAGTTTTCCAGAAACCACAAAGAACAAAATAATCGATTCTTATCTTAATGTAATCGATTAAATCAGTAGAAACTTATTTTTCCAAAAACTTTTGATAATACTTAACCAATTTATCAAAGACTTGTGTATTTTAAAACTCAATCTAATTAACTCAATGAATGATATGAATGCTATGCACTTGAATCATCAGAAAAGCTTTTTCCTTTTACATAAATCACAAATTAATCTCCAAGGTTTCAAGGCATGTTGGAAGCACAAAACTAAGCTTGATCCTTTGTCCATTCTTCAAGTGACTCTATTTAAACCAACAGATAATGGCAGTTCAACAGATATCATCTCTTGGATCGCCTTCAAGAGAATGAATTTAGACGAGGTAGACTTGAAACCATGCAAAACCATGCTAATTGGTTTCAATGATGAGAATACAATGCTTAAAGGCTCCATTGAACTGCAGCTCACGTTGGGAACAAAGGAAGCCTTCAAGTCGGAAGAGTTAAGTTCGTCGTTGCCAATTTCTCTTCTCCATACAATATTATCCTCGGATGATCGATGATACATAAATGGGATATGTTGATGTCCACCAAACACCAGAAGCTGAAGATGGTAGGGAACAACGACAAAGTAATAACCATTCATGGAGACCAGAAAGAATCTCGCTAGTGCTATTACAATGCAGTAAGAGGAAGTGAAAGTGGCCCATCTTCCCCACCCCGGTTACGTTAAGGAGACCAGGTTGGGCAGAGAACCGATGAAGAACAACTGGAGAAACCAATAAATTTAGTGGAGCTCGACATGAGAGAAGATGTTGAAGAATGGAGGCCATAACCAGCAGACGAGCTCGAAGAAGTTCAAATAGGGTCCGAGGTGTTCCAAGTTACTAAGATAGGTAGGATAGCCGACCCAATTATCAAGGCAGAGTTGACAAAGTGCCTCAAAGATAATCAAGATGTCTTTGCATGGACAGCTTCGGGAATTCTAGGAATAAGGCCAACTTTCTGCTACCACAAATTGTTAATGTATCCCGGCTCGAAACCAGTGGCCCAGAAAAGGAGGAATCTCAGATCGGATGTAAGCAAGCTTTGGAGAAGCATATCAAGGAGCTACTGGAGGCCAACTTCATAAGAGAAATCCAATATACCACATGGCTATCCAATGTGGTGATGGTCAAAAAATCCAACGGCAAATGGTGGGTGTGTGTGGATTACACCGACCTCAATAAGGTATGCCCCAAAGATTCATACCCTATGCCGAACATAGACCAGTTGGTTGATAATTCCTCCGAATTCAAATTATTATCATTTATGGAAGCTTATTCTATATACAATCAAATTCCCATGTATCCGGACGACCGAGACAAGACAACGTTCAGAGGAGGCGAGGCAAACTACTGTTACAACGTAATGCCCTTTGGTCTGAAGAATGTGGGCGCCACCTATCAACGGATGATGAACAAAGTCTTTGCCCCACAACTCGGCCGAAATATCGAAGTATACATAGACGATATGATCGCTAAAATAGATTCAGCCGAGGATCATGTCCAAGATCTGAAGGAAACATTCCGGAGATTAAGGGAGCAAAATATCCAGTTAAACCCACTCAAGTGCGCATTCAGGGTGACCATAGGAAAATTCCTAGGGTTCATGTTGACCATAGGGGAATAAAAGTAACCCGGATAAATGCAAGGCGGTGCTGAACATGCAATTTCCGACCAATAAGAAAGAGGTGCAGCAGCTAACAGGCAGATTAGTTGCGTTGACGCGTTTTCTTCCGAAATTTGCGGAAAAGGCACTCCCCTTTTTCAAACTTTTGAAGAAGGAAGCTAGCGTTAGATGGAACTCAGAATGTGAAGCCGCCTTCCAAGAGATCAAGAGATGTCTCGCCTCTCCTCCAGTGTTGTCGAAGTAGGAGCCCGGTGAGACATTAATCTTGTACGTGTCAGTAGGGAAGAGGTGGTCAGTGCCGTGCTAGTCAGAGAAAGCGGAAAATCTCAATTGCCAGTGTACTTTATAAGCCGGGCACTTAAAAATTCAGAATTGCGATATCAGAACTTAGATAAGATGGCATTCGCACTCCTTGTGGCTGCTAAACGACTTCGCCCATACTTCCAAGGCCACACCATTGTGGTTCTCACCAATTAACCAATCTAACAAATCTTGCATAAACCGGATTTGGCTGGCAGGATGATGAGTTGGGAAATTCAGCTGTGCAAGTTTGATTTGAAATACGAAGCCCGACAGGCGATCAAATCTTAGGCTTTGGCCGACTTCATAGTAGAACTCACTCCAACAACATCAGGAGACACAGATGTTTGGAACTTATACGTAGATGGTTCGTCCAACGCAAAAGGAAGTGGAGTCGGGATCATAATTGAGATCCTACAGGGGGTATCCGTTGAACAATCGTTGCAACTCAATTTCCCGACATCCATCAACCAGGCTGAATATGAGGCACAAATAGCGGGACTAACACTAGCTAAAGAGCAAGGAGCCCAAAGTTGAGGGTATTCACAGACTCTCAACTCGTCATGGCCCAAATCGAAGGAAGATACCAAGCCAAAGGACCCTTGCTGTTAAAATATCTAGTCAAAGTCAAAGAGATAGTTGCCGAATTCGATGAAATAGTCGTCGCCCAAATTCCCAGAGAAGAGAATGCCAAAGCCGACATATTATCCAAGCTAGCAAGTACCAAGGGCACAGGCAATCACAGGACGGTCATTCAGCAGGAGCTTTTTCATCCTACTTGTATCATGATGATCTCGACAGCTGCTGATTAGAGGAAACCGATAATCGACTATTTAGAGCAAGGAACAGTATCAGACGACACCACAGAAGCTAGAAAGTTAGTTCGAGATTCGGCCATGTACACCATTCCAAGAAGGCAAGTTATATCATAAGGGCTCACACACCTTGATGTTGCTCTGTTTGGGACCTGACCAGACGGGATACGTGCTGACCGAGGTACATGAAGGTATCAACGGCCAGCACATGGGAGCAAAAGCCTTGGCAACAAAAGCTCTTCGGGTGGGATACTATTGGTCGACCATGAAGAAAGATGCTCAGGACCATGTGAAAAGATGCGAGAGCTCCCAAAAGCATGCCAAAAATCATATGGTTCTCTCCCTCCGAGCTAACAACTATCACATCTCCTTGGCCTTTTTACAAGTGGAGAATGGACCTTATAGGACCGTTTAAAGCAACCGAAGGGTAGATGAGATGGTTAATTGTCGCTGTTGACTATTTTACAAAGTGGATCGAAGCCGAACCATTAGCCACCATCACCTCGGCCCGCGTCCAAAAGTTTTTCGAGCAAAGCATAATATCTAGATTCGGGATCTCGGCTGAAGTCATCACGGATAATGGAACTCAGTTCACTGATAAGTGATTCAGGGAAATGATGTCCGATTTTCACATCAAGCACCATTTTTCATCAGTGGAGTGATGGAGTGCTTTTAGTTAAATATTTTTTCTATCCTTCTTAGCTTATTTGACCTCTCTTGGACTTTTATTTTCCCATTCTAATTCAGTTTTTGGCTTAGGCAAGTAAGTGGGCTTAATTGCTAATTGTTGCGTATTTTCGGATTTTTGCTCACTTGACATATCTGACTTGTACAGGACCTATAGAGTGCTACGGAACTCCGAATGGAGCGTTCTTAGCTTATTTGATTTTATGGTTGTAAATAGCAAATAATTAGAATTGATGGGTTTTGTTGATGGCCCATTCTTTTCTTCAGACTTAGTCACTACATATTAGTGACATTGGACAGATTTTAGACACAATTTTTACATTACATTTCATTGAATAAAAACAATTTTACATTTCTCTCTTTAAGATTTTATGATCAAACCCTTGTTCTTCATTTTCTCTCAATTGTTCTTCATTGTTCTTCATCTTGTTCATTTTCATCTTGCTATCCTTCTATTTTACTGCACTCATTTCATGGGGCTTTCCATGGTGATGATCATGGAAGGCTAAATCATCAATCAATCCAAGGATCCAACTCAAGCAAGAGAAGAATTGAAGTTCCGGTTTGGTATTTCGAATTCTATTTGAATGTTCACCTTCTTCTTCAATTTCTATTATGTTTTCATGATTATGAATGCATTTAGGATTGAAAGTGAGTTAGGATTATGGATTCATGTCCTAATTTCAAATGATAATCACAAGATTAATTGAATGATATTTCAGTTAGGGTTGTGGTTTCAATTAATTTAGGAGTAGAGTCAATTGAACTGCTTCTATTGATATTGAATGAATGTTCATGATAGAATCAACTTATGAGAATGACGATGATTCAAATAGCTTGGTTTGGTGAATTGGATTGATGCTTCCTAATCTGTTTTACTTTACTCCTTGATAATCTTGTTAATTTCTGCATTGTTCTTTAATTTTAGTTTGTGTTCTTGCATGTTTTATTTTGCGCATACCAACTGTTCGACAAAATCCCCCCTTATTATTACCAATGATTTGAAGCTAGAACCATATTGATCGTGTCTTTGAGACGACCTAGGTTAACCCTGTGCTACATAATTAGTTTAGTTAAATTGTTTTTGATGCGTCTCGACAACACAATATCATGGAGCATCCGCAATCGAATGGACAAGTCGAAGCTGCCAATAAAGTCATCTTGGACGGGTTAAAGAAACGAATGCCAGTGGCCGGGACCAATTGGGTAGAGCAGCTGTATTACGTCCTTTGGGCACATAGAACCATAATCCAGACATCCACTCAGGAAACCCAATTCAGAATTACTTACGGATGCGAAGCTATGATACCCATGGAAGTCGGACAACCCTCCTGGAGAAGGAAATTCACACTTCGGAAAGGCGAAGACACCAACAACAAAGCATTGGCCAACGAGCTAGACCTAATAGAGGAGAACCGAGCTAAAGCACATCTTTGGGATCTGGCAGCAAAACAGCTCATGGCTAAGAAATTCAATAAAAAGGTCAGACCAAGAAGCTTCAAGAGCGGCAACTTAGTCCTACGCAGGGTCGACATCGGGAATAAGAATGCCCAGAATGGGAAGCTAGCTACCAATTGGGAAGGACCGTTCCGAGTCACGCAGAACCTCAGACAAGGGGCATACACTTTAGAGACTCTAGATAAAAAGGCGATCAAGCGCACTTGAAACCCGAACAAGCTGAAAATGTACTACAGTTAGAGATTTGAAGTGGAGAGCCTCGCCACCAACTCCTAGTCCTAGTATAAACTTAGTTTCTTATTATTATTCAAGAATAATCTTGTTCACCTTTCATGTGTTTCCCATTAATTCAGAGGATGAGTGGGGGCCGAGTGTTTTGACGCCTCCACTTCATACCAATCTCTTTCATCGGGATCATGAAAGTGGTTATCTCAATTATTTATGAATAAAATTTTCTTTCAAGGAAATTAAAGTGTTCTGCACACCTACAGGATATATGTCATTCCACGAGATACTAAGGTGTAGTCAAACCCTGATCAAGTTGACATGGTCACTAACGACTATGTGACACACCAAGTATTACCTGGATATGAAACCGTGAACGAAACATTGATATCTAATTCGAACAATATTATACTTGGTTGTTGGAGCCAAACGAATATACTATGTGCATATAAAATATAGTTCTAAATGGAACACAATATTATAATGGCCAATTGTACGAATAAAAATATATTGTATGAATATGCAAGTAAGGCCGGGAAAAACCAGGCCCTTCAAATAAAATTAATTATAGATAAAACCGGCATCTCGACCCTTCAAGTCTCGCCTGCTGAGTCGCCACCTCCAGGAGTCGAGACCTCTTCACCACCAACATCCGGAACGTCCTCAGCCTGGACCACAGAACCCTCTTGCTTTCAGTAAGGGGCAACCACTCCATCATGTACATAAGACTGGAAATGCGCCCCTTCCATGTTCAAGGTGATTCCGACGTTCAGGCATCGGACTTGGTCCGGGGCATTGTTGAAAGACTCTTCAGCCATGGACACCATCATCTCCTGAAACTCGGTCGCCTCCCTCTCGGCGCTTAAAATCTTGGACACGACTTCCTTAACCTCCGCTTGTGCCACCTCGTACAAAGTTTTGACCTCGTTCAAGTTTTCAGTCATAAGGGCAGCCTTCGCCAAAGCGTGTTGAAGTTCAGCTTGGATGATGTGGAGGTCGTGCTCAAACTTCTTGCTTGATGTACCTTGACCTTCTGGGACTCGGCCAAGGACGCAGCGAGCTCCTCCTTCTTCTTGATGTACCTTGTCTTCATAGTAACTAGACTCTGAACAAGAGAAGCAGTCCTGAAGGCATAAAGTTGCATCTGACCAAGCTCATTCATAAACTCCTTAGAGAAGGGGACCATGTCGGACAGGTGCTTGGGGGCCCGGAGGAAGGGGAAGAGGTCCTCAGTACCCTTTTCCCAGAGATACCCTGGCGTTAGCTTAAGAGCCTCATGGACCAGGGTTGAAGGACCTACATCTGCCAGAGTATCGACGACGGGCGCACTGGGAGGAGAAGAGGCACCGAGGACCGGAGTAGCAGTCAAGGGGGCTGGTGTGGGGTCAGCCGAGGCCATTTCAGTAGGTGCCTCCTGGACATGATCTGAAACCTTCCTCCTCTTAATTTTGGAGACGGTCAGTGCCTGCTGCCAGGTTGGAGGAGCCGAAAGTTTTGCAGGACCAAGGCATCAAGTCACCGGCAAAAGAAATAGTCAGCTGTTATCATGATAAATAATGATCAAAATATACCACATATGGAGCCCCGAACTGACGTTGGTGTGTATGAGGCATAACGGCCGAGATACCCTGAGTCTCTCAGAAGGCATCGATCCGGATCACCGAATAGGCATCTGTGTTCGACAGACTAGTCGCTTCACACTGATAAAAAGCGGGGTGAAACTCGTGATGGGCACTGGTCCAGTAGAGTGGGAATCTCCACTTCACTTCGGGGGACTTCGGCTCAAGGAGGAAGAAAGGTTGTTTGCCGGGCTCGGAAGACACTTTGAAATAATTATTTTTGAACTTTTTAAAGGACTCAGTGAAAATTGGAAAGAGCTTGCGGTTGGGACGACTCCTCAAAGAAGTCCATCCCTTCCTACTGGGGGGTTCTCGGTCTGTTCGGCCGGTATGGACACTAAAATAATACAAGAAAACAGGAACGGTACATGGGATTTCTAAATTCACACACAAATCCTCAAAGGATTTCATAAAAGCCCAACTATTAGGGTGAAGCTGCAAGGGGGCCAGGGTCAGATGTTTTAGGAGTTGCATTTCAAAGTCAGATAAAGGAAAGCGGACACCCAAGCGGGTAACCACGTCCTTACAGAGAAAGAAGAAATTTGGTTCACCTTTCTCGACACACGAACAGATGGGCTCGTGAAGGCCGGGATGGCAAATCAAGAATCCTTCCTGATTCCCGATGGGGAGCGCTGCAATGCTATCTGGACTCATGACCGAAGAGGTGTTAAGAACCTCGTAGGTCACCCAAGGAAATTTAGAAATTAAGCAAGGAGAAGGGCTGTCAATCTGAGATCCCATCGACTGAGACTCTTCAACTATCTCCACCGAGGGGTGTCCATAGTGACGTACGATAAAATAAAAGACAACAATCAGTAAAAAGTACCTGGAGAAATAACAACAAAGTTTGACGAAGCACTAACCGATGTTGGGGCAGCGATGCACAATGTAGGCACCACGGTCCCAAATTCCTGTTCAGGGGCCGATATAGACACCCCCGTCCTTATAAGCTTGGGCTGGGGGACAGCAACCGAGTTATGCCGACACGCGTCTAGGGTTTCGTCGGCTTGTTTGTCGAACCCTGAGATAGCCAAGAACAGGAATCTATCCAAACACCTCGGACATGGCTCAAACCAAGTTCCAAAGGGCAGCTCCATTGTACTTGGTCCTAAGGGTGAAGAAAACTTTGCGACGGGTGGAACTGAAGGGAGACCTAAAGGGATCTTTGAAGGACCCCCATAACTAGAATCAGAATTTGCTACAACCTTTGGGGATGAAGAAATTTTGGTTAGAGGCTTCTTGGAGGATTTGGAGCCTCCAGAATGGCCATGCGATAACCTTTTGGACTTCTCCTCCTCAGGAAGAGGGAGACCAAAGAACCAAAATGCAGAACCAGGGGGAACAGTTCTACGAATATGCGCTTCCTCCTCAGGGGTGAATCGCATCTTAAGACACTAAGATAACTAAGATGGGACTCGATGCGCAGAATAAATGGAAAAGGAAGGCCAAAACAGATGAAGGAAAGACAAGAAAGGATAAGAGAAGATGAAACCCTGGAATAGGCTAAAGAAAGAGAAGCATGAAGAAACCAAATAGATTGCAACCAAAGCAATTACAATGAGAAACAGAAGTACGAAAATCCCAAAATATAAGTACGAAAGAAATATAAGATACCTGGAGTGGAAGAAACCTGGGGGGAATTCGAGCACCAAAGGCAAAGAACGAAAGTAAGTGCCAAAAGCAAAAGGAAGAAGGGGCTGAAGAAGTGCACAAGAGAGGTTATCAGGAACAAATGAGGAGAAAGAAAAGAGGAATATCTATAAAACTGAAAAGAAAGGTAACCGTCGAAATACGAAGCGCCTTGAGCAGGTAACTGACGAACATGACTCATCACAGAGTGGTAAAAATGTCCAATTCACCAAAAAGTGTGGGCAAAATGGGAAACAATTCAAAATGCTCATGATTAAATAGTGAAAAGAAATGAGAGAGCATTAAATGATCGAGGGACGTGTCATTTCCCATGCCTGAATGGTGATGAGAACGTTTCACTTTCTTGAGGTCAGAAATCAAAAACAGGTCAGCTATATCAAGGAAAGTATGCGAAAACCTAGCAATAGCTATACCATAGTAGCAGCAAAAACCCGAGGTCGAACAGACGTGTCTTGGAATCAAGTGATGCCATCCCGGCCATTCAGACTCCCAAACCTGGGACACGAATCTCAATATCGACCCAACAAGTAATGCCATCCCGGCCATCCAGACTGCTTGATGACCGGGCTGGGGGGCAACTATTACGGATATTTGGAATGAGCAAAGTCAGAGAAGGCCCAACAAGACTCAGTCAAACTTTCTCAGTGAACAGTTCAAGTATAGAGAACGTGACCATAACCGTCCCAAACCGTGAGCACCAACTATCTAGAAATCTTGGTATGTATCATGGGGAAATCCTTCCTAACTAACGTCCAGGTTAGTAGTTATAAATAAGAGCATCCTCAGGAGAATAAGGTACACAATTTCTGACTCTCTCTCTTTCCTTCACACAATGAACACACCCACGTCCATTGTGGTGTATTCCTCTAAACACTATGATCATCTTCTCTGGAATATCTTCACCATATAGATATTCTCAGAAGGAGAGAGGAAGAAGTTAAATCCAACAGTAACGAGCCAGTATTTTAGCTGGAGATTTCTGTTTAACACGAACAGAACAAATAGTAGATTGCGCAAGTCACTTAAAGGAGTAGAGCATGGATTAAAACTGACGGATTTTCACCATTTTTTTAATGAATATTTTAATTAATTTAATGGCTAAAATTGAGAAAGGTGATATATATAAAAAAAATATCATTTAATTATAACAATATTATTGTAAATATGTTTGGAATGATATTAGTTTTAACTATTTAGGAATTTAATTCATGAATAGCAACATTTTGAGTGCAATATGACACAACTTACACAAGTACAAACTTGTAAATCCTGCCACTTTTGATAAGATTTGTAAATTATTTCATTCCCCCTAAATTCTTTACAGTTAAGGATTGAAAGTGCTTTCAACACTATTGCATAAATTAGCTGATATTTCAAGTTGCAAAAATTGTAAGAATAGCAGATTGATGACACAGGGGCCAACCACAATACCTAAATTCAAGTGTGATAGATATAGTTAGAAAAAAAGGTTTTGCCATCTTACCTTCTTTGCCACAGTTTTTGAATCTCTCTTTCCTTTGAAAATTTTATCCAGTATTAAATGAAAAAAGTGTCCAAAGGGTCCAAAATAAGTAGGTTCAAAAATCTGGATGAAATAAACAATTTACATGATTCCTAATGCATAAATATAAAAACAAAAAGCACAAGCCACACATAACTGTAGTAGTTAAAAAATAAATGATTATGCAAGCAATGTAGTTCCATCAAAATGAGCAGCAACATGTTGATTTTTTTTAGTGAAACCGAAAAACACAAAACCATTTTAGCTTTTTTAAAATCAGCTTTTGACAATAGAGTTCCAATTTCCTATCACCCCAAACCCCCAAAAGTCCAACCTAAATAGTCTGACACTCTCTCTTCCACACAAATATTAGAAGAATTAAATACACTCATCTTTGAGATGCTTAAATTACATCATCTTGCCCTTCATTTTAAAAATCACACTCTAATTTCCATATACATCAATTTGCACACATAAATAAGCTAGTAAATTTCCTCATAATATCACTACTTAAATATTGTTGTTGGCTATTGCAATTAGCATCATAAAAGAAAAGGAATTACAAATACCTCAGAACCTTCTTTTAGAGAGCATTCCAAAAGAAGATTTCTACTCTGGAAAGATGGTACCTATGTAATGTTCTCCATAGCCTAGAATATAAAAAAAAATTAATGTAATAGAACAAAAAAAAAAACAATGAAGGGATACATGGTATCGACAGTTAGTTCCATAACCACACATTCCAGTCCTAAAAAAATATAAGCACTCAGGTTCACCGGATCAATGGGGATATTGGATAGATTGAGTTGCAGCATTTGTATCCCAATTATCATTGATTTTCAAATGTCGAAATTCTTCTACAACACAAATCAGAAACCAATCAGGAAAAGTTTGCCCAAAGTCTCATTTGAACAAATTTATGCAACATATCTACCTAGATCAGAAACTTAAAATGTTCACCTCAAGAAGCACACTATTGTTGCCTAAACGATTTTAAGGTCAAAACATGCAGGCACTTCCTATCTTCTTCTATTCTTCCTTTCTAGAAAAGCCTGTAAAGTGAAAAGATATAGAAACTCACAAAGATAATAAATATATGATTTTGGAAGTTAAGTGTCTCCAAAAGCGTCCACAATAATAAACATATGACTTTGTCTTCCTGTGAAGTTAGCATAATGAAAATAAAAGATTAGAAACATAAGTGATACTGTGATACAAACATAATAAAAAGGATTGAAATTTTATGCAGTTGAAGGCATTGCAGAGATACATTCTCTTGAGCTGCTCAAACTTGTGGCCAATGACAAAGTGATTGTGAATTGTTGCTACCTAAATAATAAGGAAAAAACATATCAAAAGCTGTCATGGTAAGACTTGATTTAGAGAGAATGAAAAAATCATATAATGTTAAAGACAATATCCACATTTTGTAGCCAAGAAAATATGATCCCACTTTTACTATCTTGCTACTGCTTGGTTAAGATATCATTTATTTCTATGTCAAAATGTATTGAGTGTAATTTCAAATAGTTGTTTACATAAATCTCATTTCAATTTCCGCTAGAGGGTACATAAGAAAATTCTATGTATATGGAGATGAAGTTGCAGCTGATGCATGCCTATTGAAATTCATACTGGTAAAGGTTGTCAAATGTGAGGGAGAAGTTACTACCTGAAAACTACCATCACCAATGCAAGGAATTACGCGCTTGTCTGTTGCAGCCTGTGCATATCCAAGAGTAGCACCTACTGACCAACCAATGGAATCATACTGCATCTGGAATTCATACTTGAAAGATGCAATTCAAATTTGACAATGTTAATTCCAACAATATAAAAGTTGCAATTAGCATATTGCTCAATGCAGTCATAATTGATGACTCTCCTGCAATTCTCAAGCAAATGGAGCTTTTGACAGTTGAACCATGAGTCTCCAGTTTCAACTATTACAGCAGTATCTCAGCTTAGCAGTTCCTGTTCAAGACATTCAATTACTGGCCTAAAAGGGAAAACTTGCTTAAATATATTAATCGGATTGAAATCAAGCAAATAATCTTGCATATTTAGTAATGTTATGTGAATAATTTGAAACTGCTATGTTCCTCATTTTTGTGCAATATTTCACAATTCTAGTCCATGCACAATTAACAGATATATACAAACCATGAAGCTACTTATGAAGATTGTTAAATGGTTTAACATGATGAATCTGATTAAGGAATCGTGCAGTTACTGATTCGTAGACTTAAATAAAAAGAATATTTATAATATTATCCTAACCATCCAAATCGAAGCTACGAATCAAATAAAATATTCAATTCTTTTTTTTTTACACATTAGGATGGTAGCACTATGAATAGTAAGGACATTTTAACCATCCAATTGATTGTTAAAAAATAATAACACATAAAAAAAGAAAATAATAAGCATGGAAATAAACTAAGCTGGGTTATTCGTAAATCAAAACAAAATTGGCTTCAAGAAAATGAGCTCTCACACAAGACCATGCCTCAATACTTTCAACATCTACTCAAAATAGCAAGATATTCTAAATAAATACATATGTCGACAACTCTCATAAAACTGCACCCACACAGAAATGGAGTACATCAATAAATAGTAATGTGATAGAGGAAAAATAAGTGCATACTAATGAGGACTATTGCGACTCATGAGCCAAAATGAGTTTACATACCAGTCAAAATGGGGAAAGCAACATAACACAAGACGACCTGCAATATACAATAAAGATTATAAATAGGGCAATAGAAATTTGAGTGAGGCATTTTGTCAAACACTTCATTGCAAAACACATTTTGTCAAATACCTCATGGAATGGTATAGGAGGCAACTTACCAACTTGAATTTGTAAACAATGATCAGTCCTAGGTTTAATGTATAAGCTTATAAAACAAAAATTTTACTTAACTTTCATGTACATCATGCTTCATTTATAAGAAAGTGACCACTAATAATTATTATCATCATCATCGTAATAAGAAGTTGGAAAAAGAATCATGACTCAAACTCATACTTTGTGAGCCTTAGAACATTAAAAAAATTGATTTTAGAGCACTTTATCTGATGATAACAGAGGTTTAAAGGGAATGTTTTCAGCATTACCTGTTCATGCACAATAAATCACCATATTCTTTCTCGTAGCTTTTTGTTTCGATATACAAAATTTATGCTTTACCTAAAATTAAAGAAATGACATCCAATCTTTAAGGAGCAAAAAAGTAGAGAAAAAGTATGTGAAATAAAAAAGGGAGATGAATATTGATTATTTATCAACTTCAAAGGCATGCAATACCCTTTGTCCAGTAGCATCCTATTACAATGAGAAAAAGTATTAGATATAATATAAATTGATGAATACACTTTTTAACCAATAATGAAGTCAGCATTAATCACAATGAAATGTTTCACACACCAGAAACTTACCAGGTTTGAAAAATCAAAAAATTAAATCATAGTTATAACTCCCACTCTATTCATAATATATGTATTTATCAAGAAACAACAAAAATAATAAGGGTAGTAGTTATAACAATCTATCTCCTTCTATTGATCATATTTATGCCCCCCATATGTTTATTGTATATCACACAGTGTAAACACAACATTAAAACAACAAAAATGGTTATAATAATGTTTACCCTGTACTTGGTAAATCTCTGTGGAGGCTCACACTTCCTCCGGTCGGTGTAGGATCGAACCCTTACAACATGACAGTGGATAGCACAACAAACACAACATATTCACATAGAGTTTTGGAAGTGTATATTATGTACATAAACAATTAAAAGAAAAACCCAAATAAACAACATAAACATATGTGAAATTTTCCTGAAAATAAATAAATAACGAATTCAAAAATATGTTCATAGGCACAGCTGCACACATCTGACTGCAGCCTGTTCAACAATGTTCCTAACCAAAAACCTCTTCATGACCTTGGGGCAACAATTGTTTAGTTTTTATAAAAACACACACCTCAATACCTTCAACATCTACTCAAAACAGCAAGATATTCTGAATAAATAGATATGTTGACAACTCTCATAAAACTAAACAATAAATAGTAATGTAACAAAGGAAAAATAAGTGCATACTAATGAGGACTACTGCCAGAAAATCAATATTTTAAGATATATAAATTAAAATGAATCATGCACTTTGTCCAGATAGCTTAGGCTCTTACTATGATTAGTTCCTTAACCCGCGCACCTTGTCAATTAAGGGAAGAAAAGAAACTTAGCTCAGTTAGTTGTCTATATTTCTGCAATACATATTAAAAAACTTTAGTCAAGTTGATTGATTAATTAACTTCAACACAAACACTAACACACGCTCTTTGCCCTAATATTTTATCTTCCTTACTGAAGGAAATGTGTATAGTTATACCTATAATACAATAAACAATGACAACATGATTCCTAATTGATTAATCATAGTGTATGGAACAACTGTGTACGTTGACAATAGAGTTAGCAATATCAATGCAAAAAACATGATATTAAAATATAAAAACCTCAGCTAGTATAGCACCATGTGCTAATCAACAGTTCATGAATATCTTTTTACACATTTGCCAAAGACCAAAATTGAAATAGCTTAGCACATTACTTGAAGATCATAAAAACAACTTAGTAAAAATGAAACACTGATGGACTTATTGGCCTACAACTACTGTCCTTTTGTAAAAACACATTTAGAGGTCAAAGATGTTACCTTATAGCCTTTGGTAGTGTATTGTGCTAGCTACTCTGTGGAGATGACAGAAGGAGATTTCAGCTTGCTATTGCTATTGTCATGTGCTAACTACTCTATAGTTGACATGGATTAAATTTTGCAGAAAATATAACCAAAGATGCAATGAATGAGCTGCAATTTTTCGCTTCTTTATAAATCCCTGCCTCCTTTTACGAAATACTGCAACCAATTAACAAAAACAAAAAAAATTCCAAAATTTATAAGCTTTTGGGTGAGAAGAATAACAAAAATAAAAAAAAAAAGTTGAAGCAAAAAAAAGGATCTTGCTATTTACAGAGGAAACGGAAAGAGGAAGAGAGACGGGACCATAGTGCAGTGAGGCAGAGGCAGCGGTGGTGTGGTGAGGAAGAAAGAGAAAGATAAGAGAAAAAAGAAAATGAGAGGAGAAGATGGAGGAAGAGAAAGAGAGAAACAGAGAAGAGGATTTTGGTGGAGAAGAGAAAGAGAGAGAGAGATGGAGTGGAAGTGTGCATAGAGGGAGGTGATTTCAAATTTCAAAATTTGAAATTTTTAAAGAAAGCTACAGAAGTGTGCATAGCAGAGATGAAAGAAAATTTTAAAAAGCTGAGGAAGAAGGAGAGGTTGACAAATCAGATTTTGGAGCTGAGGTGCGTTGTGGTAGTGACACGTGTCACTAACTATCTTCTTTTATTATAGAGATAGTAGATTACTTATTCAAAGTCTTTATAAATAGGTCATAAAGTCTATTATGTTGATTCAAGTGAAGCCAAGCATAAATGAACAAAAGATCAAGCTTCAAGGTTTTGGACTTTCAAACATGCTCAAAGGAAATGCTCAAAGGAAAGCTTGAAGAATCAATTTGATCAATTGTAAAAGGAAGTATATGATCTGATAATCCAATTGTGCACATCATGCATTAATCATTCATTTAGGATCATTAGATTAATT
>PYAF01002142.1:93643-131232 GCA_007407185.1 Glycine tomentella | reverse complement strand
TTGAGAATCCCAACTCTCACTCACAAGGGGTTTCAAGTAAATAAATGAAGGATTATGGCTTTCTAGATGATTCTCTCAAGATTAAAGGTCATCAGGAAAGTGTTTTGGTTATCTTGCATGGTCCTAGGAAGCTTGGCAAGTCATCAATGGAGGTTGGAGGCTGAGGGAAGAAGAAACCATGCTTTTGGGCCAAAATCTCATAAAATGGCCTTTAAATTCTGGTTCTGCCGACGTTCCCACGCTAGTCGCGCCATATATGGCGCTACCCGCGCCAAGTTCCAATGAAAAACAGACTTTCTGGAGCACTTACGGCGCTACCCGCGCCATTATGGCGCTAGTCGCGCCAACCCCCAGCATCTGTGGCGCTACCAGCGTGGACTCCCACGCTACTGGCGTGGGCTGGCAGAAAGAAAATGTCATTTCTAAGCCACTTCCCACGCTACTAGCGCCGTACTCACGCTACTAGCGCGGGATGACAGACAGCATAGGCACATTTTATACATCTGGCGCGGGTCGCGCCGCACTTCACGAGGGTCGCGCCGTAGGCCAGAACAGCCTATTTCAACTCTTTCTCAAGCGTTTAAGCCTCCTTTCAAGGGATTCCAAGGCCTAATTATATTTCCTCCATTATAAGCTTAATCCTAAGCTTAACACGTGCTTAATCATATGTTTAAAAATTCAAGATATTACTGTCCAGAACTGATCCGACTAGTCAGGGTCTCCCGGTGTTGCAACAGTATTCTCACCCACACTTCATGTGATCATCATGGGTGGCATGATTTCCCCACCGCAAGAGTCACCCCCAGCTCAGACTTTTCTTGTCTGAACGCACGGACTCGGTCCTTGTAACTATCTAACACACCTCCTTTTTGAGGCAACTCTTATGAGACACATCAACATGTAGTATCAATTGTCAAGATAGTCCCATCTCAGTGGTCCAGAACTTATCCGACCAATCAGGGTACCCCAGTGTTTCCTAGGTTCTCACTCACACTTCATGTGAGGTGATTCTGTACTGCAAGAGTCACCCCCCAGCTAAGCCTTCTCTTATCTGAACGCACAGACTTAGTTCTTGTAACTATCAGACAATTGAATAAGTCCGTTCCACTTCTGACCATCAAAATTACTAAATCATCTCTTTGAATAAGTCTATACATCCTACAATTAAAATAAATTTCCCAGACTCTACTTATCATTTTTCTATACTTTTCTGCTACCTAAATTTTCCTGAATAGAATTTCAAAGTTATCATCATATAAAATTCATAGAAATTCTATTCTAAAGCTTTCTATCACAAAGTATTTTGGTAATTTGCCATCAAAAGATACTCTGTAATTTCATCAGGTTTTCACAAAGTATCTAAGGGTGTCTTGGTAATTTTAGCCTCAAGGGTATTATGGTAATTTGTCACTTTAGGGGCATGACTGTAATTTTCCAAAATATCCAAGGGTATTTTTGTAATTTCCACCTTAAAATATCTAATCAAAATATCCATGGGTATTTATGTAATTTTCACCTCAAGGGGCATTTTTGTAATTTTTGTTTTAAGGAAAGGGCAATATGATCATTTCTCCTCAAACATTTTTGTAATGTCTCTAATTAATATTTCACCCATATAATTTAAATATAGACCATCAAATCTCTCGTATCCTAATACTCACATCAATAGCTATGCAAGAATAATTCATATAATATTTTGACCATAGTTTTTGAAATTTCAGGGTGTTACATAAGACACCATAACAACATTCGTTTATTAAAAATTGATACACATATCATATTACAATAGTTTTTTATACACATAACAACAAAGCTTGCAATATGTCCTAACCCTGGCAGGGTACATTGTACAACCTAGGCTAAAAAACCAAAATAATATTTTTTAATAAATATTTACCAACTTAGGGTTGTTT
Organism: Glycine tomentella; assembly: GCA_007407185.1. NCBI lineage: Eukaryota > Viridiplantae > Streptophyta > Magnoliopsida > Fabales > Fabaceae > Glycine > Glycine tomentella. The sequence goes on along the minus strand of PYAF01002142.1, from coordinate 129,319 downwards.
GGACACTATTTACCAATTTGGGATTGTCAAACACACCTAATTTGGGCGTGACTCATTTCATCCCTAATTCCATCACTAACAATTTTTCTGACAAAAAATTCTGTCGCAAAAAGTGTTAACAACTGAATTAGAGACTGAATTAGCGACTGAAATGGGCGTGTTTTTTGTCACTTTAATTTTTCAAATTAGGCGACCCAAATTTCGTCTCTAATTCCTTCGCTAACACTTTTTGTGACAGAATTTTTCGTCACAAATTGTTAGCGACGGAATTAGAGACAGAATGAGTCACGCCCAAATTAGGCGTGTTTGACAACCCCATATAGGTAAATAGTTTCCAAACAGCCCCAAATTGATAAATATTTATTAAAAGTATTATTTTGGTTTTTTAGCCTTACAACCTATCTACCCTCTAAATTGTTAATACCTAGATAGCAAACTGCAAAAGTAACAAAACAATCACCCTAACACCACCACCACCCTTCATTGTCTCACCTAATAAAGCATTTGCGAAGGATTGTTTTTAATATAAAGCAAAGGATTTCGAGAGAAGGAATGCTAACATTTCGTAACCTTGTTGCCGCCATGGAGAGTTATGAGTGACAGTGAGACCAAGAGTGAGAGTGAAAGTGTCGATGGTAAGGAGTTTTAGCGCCGCAAGAGTGAGAGTGAGAAAGGGTTTGAGGGAGTTAGGTTGCAAAGTGAGCTCGAGGGTTTAGGTGCCAAAGCAATTATTATAAAAGACCCAACAATATCGATTTTTAAATAAAACCAATGTTATTCACGCATTACATAACATCAGTTTTTCAAAAATCGATGTTGCTAGCAGAAACTCAGCATCGATTTTTGGAAAATCGATGTTAAAATTATACTAGCAACATCGGTTTCCAATAATCGATGTTGAGTTTCTGTTAATAACATCGATTATTAAAAAACCGATGTTGAGTTTCTTCTAGTAACATCGATTTTCAAAAAAACGATGTTAAAAATATTCTTTTATTTACAAAAATGCCACCGCGAGTAATTTAACATCGATTTTTCTTGTAACCGATGTTAAATTACTGATGTTGAATTTATTTTGTAATAGTGTTAATATTAAAAAGCCACGTGACTTTAAAAAAATTCACATGGCATTATATTTTTACTATTCATCTTTGGTTATATGGTACAAATTTAATTCTCTCATTCCCATATAAGATACATTCCTCTCGTATGATATGTCATCTCTCTCTGTGTGTGTATATATATATATATATATGGTGGAAATTCTTTTAAATTATCAAAACATAATTTATCATCGTTTTTGCACTTGATTTTTATCAATCACATATAATTTATTTTATTTAGTGTCACAAAATCACAATTTCTATAACTTTTAGTTAAAGGAATTATGAGATCAATTGAACATTCATATATAGATATTTGAACATAATTAGGCATTGTTGTACGTGTTGTCATAAAAAGTATTTATTTTGATGTAGAAGAGAATTGTATGAAATGTAAAATGGTCAAGGAAACAAAATTGTAGAAATTGTAAACTACATTAAAGTATACGTTTGAATATACACTTGTTCTGGTAACCGATAACCAAGGAAAAATGACTACAATTGTGCCTATTTATAGCCTAATTCGACCCAACGATCGATTTACAAGATTTGTACAAGTATACAACTTTTTTAATATAATTATCTAAGATATTGACACTTGTATATTCGCGCTCTTTGTCGAAAAACCATTGACAATCCTCTTTGTCCACTTGATCGAAACTATGTGTCTTTGATGATCATTCATTCATCTTTTTTATGATCATGCAACTTTTAGCAACTTATCTTCATAATTTGACTTTACTTTCATAATTTGTCCCCTTATTTATCATTAATTGAACACAACATGAGTATTATGTTCTTCAATAAACTTTCTAAGTTCTTCTCTTAGAAAATTTTAATTGCAATTCTAAGACATGCTCCCCGAAAAATGTGTGTTTGAACTTTGAGAAAATCATTTTTTGTACTTAATCGAAAATAAACATCTTCGACTTTTTATTCAATTGAAAACAAAAGAAAGTTTATTTATATACACGGATGGCTTCGTCAATTACTATACCCACGTCTTCCACTACTTATCGAAATGTGGAGTAACCAACTCATCAACATGGAGCGAAAATATCACACCCCCATAAATATCAATGATAAAAATGGATTTTTATCTTTAATTACATTAAAGTATATCCATTATTTTATTCAAATTTGCAATTGTGTTCCCTCTTTTAAACACCCAAACAGAGAACAACACAATCCCCTATAAATTAGAACCTTCTCCCTCTTTTAAACACCTAAACATGATTCAGCAACTGACTTAGCGACCTAAATTTGTATGATGCAAAACATTGGTCGCTAATTGATTAGCGACCGAATAAAAAACAAGTCTCTATTTACCGACAGTTATATTGGCCCTGTTCGGATCAATCTCTTCGGAAACGGAAACGGGGGGCACGTCCGTCAATCAAGGAGTAGCACGACCCGTGCCTCCCGCTAATCCAGTAACTGCAATATTTGGTCCAAGTACATAAAATTCGGTCGTGTCTTAATCATCAATTGGAAAAACATTTGGTCGCTAATAAATAATTCAATTTAAAATATAAAAAATTAAAATACAATTTAGTCACTATGTCGGTCGCTGGAATAATTAATTCAAATAAAATTAAAACATATACATTCGGTCGCTAATTTCATAATAAATGAACTAAATATAAATTTGGTTGCTATTTAATAAAATAATTAAAAAAGAAATTCGGTCTATTAATATTTAATTTTTAAATATAAAATAAATTAAAAATATAATTCAGTTGCTATTTAGTAATGAACTAAAATAAAATAAATCAGTCGCAGATCCAGTTGCTAAACAAAAATATGTTGTATTTTTTTGCTTTTTCATTTATTACATTTTGACCTGCGTAATAATTGTCGACTGTAAATATAATTCTTAATTAAATTGTATAAGCAAACTTATAAATGAAAGTGAACATTCATGTGTAAATATATCTAATAACAAAGTTATAATTTAAAGATAAATAAAGTGCAAGTTCAAAGTTTAGAGTTTAATAAAATGCAATGTCAAAGTTTAATAAATTTCAAATTCATAACTAACATGATGTACTTAAACTAAAATAAATAATAACCAGAAGTCAATGGTCCTTTGACATGTCATGAGGACGATCAACTTGAGCATCGTCAACATGGTGCTCAGTTCCATCTGCTGTGGTAGTTGATGGACTAGGAGTTGGCATGATAGATTGAATAGCAAGTGTTGTAATATTTGATGCATTTGCTCATTTTGTTGATGAATTTGATCATTTTGCTCTTGCATCTATTATCGCATCTCCTGACTTTGCTGGTCATCATTCTCCTCAACTGCAACATATTTTCCTCAAGTGTCCTCTCCTTATTTGCCTTTGCCAAAAGCAAAATATTCAATTTAGTAATTGTCTCAAGCATTTCCTCCATTTGGTCTTCCACAAGAGCAATAGAAGTAGATGAAGCTGATTTTGAGTAAGTAAAACTTTTGCTCAAAGTTCCTAGTCCGTACGAGTCCCCCTTGTAATTTAGACTTCAACAACATTCAAATATATTTCATTGTCATTAACAAAAGTAGCAATGTTAGGGGAATCCTGTGCAGATGTGTCTTCCTCTGTTGAATGTTGTAGGATTTCCTCTCGATGATGTTGATATTTCTTCTACAATATAAAGTGAGATATGAAGATAAATTATTGAATGTGTAGACATATAAGGATTAATATTCAAGAAAATCGCCACTAATACAGGAAAAATTTGACTTCAATCTATTATAGTAGGCTTCAAAGTTTATACTAGCTAATCACAAACATTTAACACTAGCTAAAGAAAAGCAAACAAAAATATGTAAATAAGTTAAAGAGATATTAACCAAAGGTAAGAGTTTATTTATAATATCAGCCACAATATATCAAATAAAGTGATATAATTAGAAAAAATAACTTACAGCAAATTCGTGGGACTTATCGTTGACACATTTCTCCATCACCTACCAAGTGAGATTTGAAACTCAATGAATTGACTACATTTAATTAATTACATTGAATTGTGTGTGTGTGTGTGTATATATATATATATAAAGTGAAATTACTAGCTTTTCAAAGTGAGCTGCATAGATATGGAACTACCACAATATGTTGAGGCTCCTATTTCAACAGTTCGATTCGCCTTGGAAGTGGAGCTCTTGTTTAGGAAATCTGTAGAACCCTAATGTTGGTCCAAGGCTGCTCGAGCATTGGCTGGTATTCAGGTTCCTTTTCAAAATGCATGAACCTTTTGTCTCAAAAATAGCTCTAATGGCTTGCTCTTCTATTGGGTACCACCTATACTCTTTCTGCATAAAATAGGAAACAAGAACTAAATTAGAAATGATAAAAGAAATAATGCATTTTGAATTAAAACACATTTAAAATTACTTTAAACTCTCTAAACCACCTATCGCGAAGGTTAACTGATACCTACAACCAACTTGCAGTTGGTTCATCAAACTTTGCCCTAATGATCCATGATATGATATTAGAACATCCATATGCTGGTTGAAACATTGTCAATATCACATTTAAAAAACATTTTAAGAAAAATTAACCATTAAATAAAATGCACTTACTATCCTTTATGTGCACGAATGAAAGGCCTCCGATTAACAATATGTTTACAATTTGGATCAGGTGGGTACTCAAGTGTAAGAGAATCATCTGATGCTGAAGATGAAGCATCTCCAACAAGGATAGTGGGAATTGACTCCCTTACAAAAGTCAAATTTGGTTGGTCTTGAACTATAGGAAGTGTGTTTGGTGCCAGCGTAACGACATGAATCATCGACTCTGAGGTTGATATGTGAATGGAAGAGGTGGAAGGGTTGGTGGTAATTGGAGATCCCAAACTAACACCACGTCTTCTATAATGCCTCAACTTACAATCTTGTTTTTATTGATTTTTAAATGAAATTTTTTTTCGATTTGCTTAAAAATACCAAACCACAAATTTCCATTACTGGGTAATATTTATAATTCTGAAGTAACATATAATAAGAGTACAAAAGATTTTTCCTCACTGATTGATATTTATAAATCTGATGTACAATAAATACAGACTGATATCAATTCTATCACATAGTACAAACAACTAAAACACTCCGTAACAAAGAAATACATCTTCAAACATAACCTCTTCAAATATTACATCTTCAAACAAAATCCTCTTCTTGTAGACAGCTAATAGTCTTTCTTTGATGTTCATCTGCTCGCCCAAATAAAATCGAGGTCATAGCTGGTGCCAACCACAGACACAAAGTATAGGGTAAGTTTATGATAAACATAATTTAAGCAACAGAATATATTCAATATACAGGTATTCATAACAACATCCTCAAAGATGCATGGTTCTCTTAGACTCTTATCATGATGCATGATTCTCTTAAACTCTTAGTATCTGGTACCAACTGTCAAGATAGCCCCATCCCAGTGGTCCAGAACTGATCCGACCAGTCAGGGTCTCCCGGTGTTGCAACAAGATTCTCACCCACACTTCATGTGATCATCATGGGTGGCGTGATTTCCCCACCGCAAGAGTCACCCCCCAGCTCAGACTTCTCTTGTTTGAACGCACAGACTCAGTCCTTGTAACTATCTGACACACCTCCTCTCTGAGGCACACCTCCACTCTGAGGCAACTCTTTTGAGACACATCAAGATAGTCCCATCTCAGTGGTTCAGAACTTATCTGACCAGTCAGGGTACCCCAGTTTTTTCTAGGTTCTCACTCACACTTCATGTGATGTGATTCTATACTGCAAGAGTCACCCCCCAACTCAGACTTCTCTTATTTGAACGCACGAACTCAGTTCTTGTAACTATCTGACACACCTCCTCTCTGAGGCAACTCTTATGATACACATGAGATGATTTTACTTATGCATGACTCAATCATTTTATCAACTTATATGTATTTTCCACATCAATCTCCAATCATTGTCTCACATAATTTACTCAGAGATTCAATATAAATCAAGTACAGAACTCAGCTTGTTACTCATGTACAGAAACTTAACATATCATTCATATACAGAGATTCATAGAAACACTTAACAACACATGGAATTTAGAGAAATTCATAGAAACACTCAGCAACACATGAACTTCAAACACTTATTCAAACACAAACAACACTTAAACTATCTTTATCATAAAGCTTCCCTATACATACCTTATAACCTCTTATGAAGCTAAAGCTTGTCTATCTCTTCCTAATGGTGCTAGCTTCTACACGTGATCTTCAAGGGAAAGTGGAGTCTCTTTATGCTTTGGAAAGGAAAGGATGAAAATGAAATGAAAGAGATGGGAGAGAGATTCACGTGAAGGTGTAGTAGGATGAAGTCTTGAGAATGACTTCCACTTAAGGCCTTCCCCCCTTTTATATAGAGTTTGGAAAATAATAGAATATTTACAAAAATCTCCTAAGTCATGATGCTTCCATTACAAGTGTCCCTACACATGTCATGACATTTACAAGTGTCCCACCACTTGTCATGATCTTGAAGTTTCTTCCTTCTTTCTTCCAAGTGTCCCTCCACTTGGCAAATCATGAAGCTTCTCCATGGTTCTCCATCTTTCACGTGAATACTAGAGGAAGGGAGAGAAATCTTGCTTCATTTCATGTTACTTTATGTACATATGTCATTTTTGATGATAAAGAAGAATCCAATTCCCCTATGGCTTCACATATGGCATTTTCTAGTAGGAATTCAAGTTTGATTTGAATTCTTCTACCCAAAGATAATATTGAATAATAGAATTCTAAAGTTTTCTTGAAACTGACTTCGGTTACAGTATAAATAGCTTACAAGTAGTTTATACAAAGTGCTACACGGACCTTACATTCAAGACTGCTTGTATCATAATTCTGATTAGTCTGTTCCACTTCTGACCATCAAAATTACTAAATCATCTCTTTGAATAAGTCTATGCATCCTACAATTAAAAGAAAATTCCTCAGATTCTACTTATCATTTTTCTATACTTTTCTACTACCTAAATTTTCCTGAATAGAATTTCAAAGTTATCACCGTATAAAATTCATAGAAATTCTTTTCTGAAGCTTTCTGTCACAAAGTATTTTGGTATTTGCCATCAAAGGATACTCTGTAATTTCATCAGGTTTTCACAAAGTATATAAGGGTGTCTTGGTAATTTTAGTCTCAAGGGTATTATGGTAATTTGTCACTCTAGGGGCATGATTGTAATTTTCCAAAATATCCAAGGGTATTTTTGTAATTTCTACCTTAAAATATCTAACCAAAATATCTAAGGGCATTTTCGTGATTTCTGTTTTAAGGGAAGGGCAATATGGTCATTTCTCCTCAAACATTTTTGTAATGTCTCTAATTAATATTTCACCCAAATAATTTAAATATAGCCCATCAAATCTCTCATCCTAATACTCACATCAATAGCTATGCAAGAATAATTCATATAATATTTTGACCATAGTTTTGAAATTTCAGGGTGTTACATCTTCTACCATGATTAAATGTTCTGCGATCACCACCTCTACCTCTGTCTGGCATCTACATGTTTGGTTTTGTTACACACACGTATGTGTGTGTGTACGATATTTAAGAACAAATAAGTAGAAAGTGAAGTACCACAAGCAATACACTTTAGTAAACAAATAAATCCAACTTGTTAATGAAAACTCACATAAACATGTTTTCTACATCTTCTCTTTAATATTCACTACAAGAGTAAAAGTAATATTATTACAAACCACAGTCATACAAATGTATACACACACACACACACAATGAACATAAGGCATGCAATCAACTTTAATGTATGAATTACCTAAGAAGTATCTATATCATCAAAATCACTCTCAATCTCATTCTCACTTAATATGCATTTATCCTCGTCTAGTTCAACAAAGTATGGTTGTTTAAGTAAATCTACATCTGTCTCTTTTCCACTTCCATCAACATCTGAAATAGATTCATTAATGACATCAAGGTCAACTTCCAGCACTTCTTGAAGCCCTACAAGCTCATCATCTTGGTATGGAGCCTCTTGCTCAGTTTCACTTACTATATTGTCAGTGATTTTGCTGTGAGCTTTTTGTCTTCATTATGGCTAACCATCCTTGATGTCCCTCGGGATATGTTGTGTAATAAACTTGTTATGTTTGTTGTGCAAATATGAATGGGTTGTATGCTTTAGTATATATTTTTTATTGTCTTACTTCAACAAACATGAAAGCTTTACATTTGCACTTCTTACAGGGACACCTTGTTTGTTCATGTTGCATTCGAAACATGTCTTGACTAGTAACAAACTCTATGAACTCATACACTCCTTCTCTAAACTCATATGTCCAACATTTATTAGCATCCAACCTCTGATACATCCACCTTTGGTTCTTAGGAATCTCCATTGATACAAACTACCAACAACAAATCTCCATTAAGGAACATCAAGAAGTAAAAAATATAATCGTGAAATGGAACGATTTGGTAGTATTAATGGAGTGTGTTCATACAAACAACAAGAGACATACTATTACATCAATCAAACCACCACTTATATAAGTGTGAGGCACATCAAAACCTTACATCATTTATCTACAAGAAGATCTAAGAATTTATCATCTTGATATCAAAGAAAAAATTATTCAAATTTTATAATAATAAAGTATTACAGTCCAAAAAATTGAAAAAAAAATAATCTAGCACATTCAAGCAAGTTAAACTCTAGTTGTAACCATAATTGAACAATTCAATAATAGTCAATATATAAGAAATAATTTTAAAACCAAACGTTACAATTGATGGAATTTAAACTTTTCCAGTCCTCAGCTCAACCACAAACTAGTGTAGTTATTTTTTTCATAAATTATGAATTTCGGTTGCTTATTATTCATCTAATTCAAATATATCTATCATTTTGCTAGCTTTGTGATGATAACCACCAAAATATTAGATAACCTCACAATCTCTCCATGTCATTACTTATAATATTAAATAACTACATAATTCAAACAAATAATGTCCTTACTTACCAACAAATCCTGCCTTTGGTATGGTCTACTTGCAAGGGTGAATTCCTTTCTTTGAGAAACTGATCAGTTTTATAATTTACCCTGTATATGTGGCAAGGTACATATAATGAAACTATGAGTTTGCTGGAACAAGATAATAACCTATTAAACAATGGATGCACTTTGAGTTACATAGTTATTTACAAGCAATAACACCAATGGTGTGACTCTTTATTCACCCAAAAAAATAGTGAGACTCTTGAATTATGCATTTTATAGCTTGAAATTTTGAACATACTCCTTCAAAGTTAAAAACCAATAACTGAGTTTATAATTTTTTGTCATAATCACAAACTCCTAGTCTCATGTGTTAGAATTGAGGAAGTTGAAGCCAAGGAACCAAGAAGATTGAAGCACATGAGTTTTGATGTTTTTACATGCCCAATCAATTTGATGGCATATGTAATTTTTGTTAAAGCTTGGTTCAGTTGATAAAGCCTTATAATCCTCATTAGCTTTTGATAATTCATGCATTAATACATACATTTGATTAGATTTAATCATGTGGTAATAAGAAATTTGATAGAAATTCATAAAGGCAACTAAGGATTTTATAAAACAGTTTCTCACTGCTTTAATAGATTACATAGGTGATATAATCGATTACAACATGTGTGTGCTTTCTGGAAATTTCCTTATGAACATTTTAATCGATTACCACTGGTTCGTAGTCGATTAAATAAGCTTAACACAGTTTTAGAAAGTCTCTGTGATAATTGATTATCTTGAGAAATAATCGATTACATAAGCTTCTGCATAAATTTACACAACATGTTCATTTGGTTTAATCAATTATCAGATGTTTGTAATCGATTAAATGTGCTTTGATGAGTTTTAGACATGGTCTGTGTTAATTGATTAAATGGGAACTTAATCGATTACATGTATGCTTCAGAAAACTGAGTTCATCTGGAATAATCGATTACAAGATGACTTAATCGATTATTTTACTCGTGACAAATTTCCAAATTCCTGATGAACACTTTAATCGATTATCTGGTTAAAATAATCGATTATCTAGTTAGTTAAATCTGTTTTTGTATAAATAAAATAGTCTGGTCTGTGTTATTCATTAAGTGAAAAACAGAGATACTCGTCCAAACCTTGTGTTAAACAATTTCTAAAGTTCTCAAGAGTATTCAAGGCTGATTTTAGTGAGAAAATCAAATATGATAAAGATCGTGAAGAATTACTTGTGTTTTTAGTCATAATTCTTAAGGATTGATGAATTGTTCAAGCTAGTGTCAAAGAAAGCTTCAAGAAAGAGTATTATTCATGTGTTACATATATCTCAGATTGTTTGAATCATTCATACCATTGAATTTGCTGAGGAATATAAGGTGATATCTTTCTTGAACTCTAAAGCTTGATTTTTTATTGATATTTGCTTTGTTATTGTCTTGTATATTCCATATAACATTTGTATTCTTTAAAGCTTTGTCTAGAAAGGTTTTCTAGAGGGAAGAACAAAAAGGGGCAGGCGAGGCGTCGGTCGGTCCTAGAAACGGCGGCAGCGACGCGAGGAGTTAACGACCGGACGTGCTGCAACATAAGGATCACCAGGCAGCTCTTTCGCTCTATAGGGATCGGGAGGGCATAGCATCGTCAGGAAAGACAAGACGCACAGCACAACGGCATCGGCAGCATTCACAGCTGAGCTCATTCTATCACTCTAACTTGCAGCATATTCTTTCACAAGTTGGTCTTTTGAAAATTCTATAGGGTATAGATTTTGAATTTTACCTAGGGTGGGTAAGAGAGATCATTTGTAAGCTTGTAAAGAACAGATATTTGTTATAGTTGAACTCTTACCAAGATTTGGTTAGAAGAAAACTGGATGTAGCCTCCGGGGTTGAGAGGTGAACCAGTATAAATCTTGTGTGATTTAAGATTTCAGTTTGTATTTCATTATATTCTAGAAGTATAGAATTTGATCATTATACAAACTTGGTTATAGCACAAGAGTGGTTTGATTGGTGAAGAAAATTGTTTTTCTAATTGGTTTTGAAAGATACAATCTTATTGAAAGTCTTCTGTTGTTATAAATTTTGAAAAAAAATTTTAAAACTCTGAGGTAAAACCAATTCACCCCCTCTTGATTATTTGCATAAGTGTTCATTATATTTTCAATTGATATCAGAGCTAGTTCTTGTAATTTGCTCAAGATCTTTTTAAATCTTTGAAAATGAATACTAATCAAATAACATTCAAGGAGGGAGCCTCATTCAATAGATCACCTTTGTTTGAAGGAGACATTTTAACTTTTGGAAAAATAGGATGCAAATCTTCATCCAATCAAATGACCCGGGTGCTTGGAATTGTATTGAGAAAGGTCCTTTCATTCTTACCAAAATTTTGATGACAAATCAATACCAGAAGAATGGGATGAAATGTCTGAAATAGAAAAGAAAATGGTTCAATATGATTTCAAGGCAAAGAATATGATAACTTCTGTATTATCTTTCGATGAATTTTTCAGGACTGTTAGGTGTCAAAGTGCCAAAGAAATGTGGGAACTACTTGAAGTTACGCATGAAAGTACTGATGATGTCAGAAGATCAAGGAACATACTTTCATTCATGAATATGAAATGTTCAAGATGAGGGATGGTGAGAACATCTCATAGCTTCAAACTAAGTTCACCCACATAGTGAATCACTTGCTTGGGCTAGGAAAAACTTTTTGATGAAGAAGAGCTGAACATCAAGATCCTCAAATGTCTAACAAGAGATTGGCAGCCTAAAGTCACGGCCATTAAAGAATCAAAGGATTTATCAAAAATGTCAATGGCAGCTATGTTTGGTAAGCTCCTAGAATATGAACTTGAATTATCTCAACTAACTCATAGTGAAGATGCAGATAAAGACATAAGAGTATAGCATCAAAAGCTGCACCATCAAAGATTGAAAGAGAAGATGATTCAAGTGAAGATGATGATGATGAGAATATGAATCTCATATTAAGGAAATTCACCAAGTTTTTGAGGAAGAATAAAAACATAAGGCAACCACAACAAAAGAAAAGAAGTGACAGCACCTACAAGAACAACAACCCCTTCTACATCACTTGCTTTAAATGTGGAAAGCAAGGACACATATAGTCAGAATGCCCCTCATTAACAAAGAAGCCACAAGTTGAGAAGAGATCAAAAAGGGATGGAAAGCCTAGAAAAGCTTATATTGCTTGGGAGGACAATGGATCCACAAGTTCTGAATCCTCTTCAAAAAAAGAAGTTGAAGCTCACCTATGCCTTACATCTACCATTTGTGAAGAAGAAGAAACATCAAGTATAGAATCAGAGGTAAATTCTGAATTTGAAAATGCAATTGATGCTTTTCATGAGATGCATTGTGAAGCTCAAAAACTAGCAAAAGCAAATAACAAGCTTAAGAGTGACTTAAGATAACATGTATCCAAGCTTGCTGAATTGCAAGAAGAACTTTGTAAATTGAATGAAGAACATAACAAGCTTCTTTCAAGTTACAAGGAAAATGGATGTACATGCTCCTTAGCCAACTCTAAGGTTGATAAATACAATGAATTGCAGAAAGAATTTGATGAGTACAAGCTGAGTAAAGGAAAAGAAAATATGAGCTTGCAAACTGAAAATAGTTATTTGGTTGATTTGCTAAGAAAGTATTACAAAGGCAAATGTAACTTAGATGAAATGCTAAGTGTTCAAAAATATGTTGGTGATACTTATGGTTTGGGATATAAACATGGTGCTAGAACTCAAAGTAAGCTTGTGTTTGTACCTCCAAAACATAAGTACCAAAGGCATCACAATCAACCAAATGTCTATCATAGATTTACTCATGCTAGAAAATCAACATCTCCAACTTGCAATTATTGTATGTTAAAAGGTCATACTTCATATAAGTGCTTTGCTAGAAGGTTTTATGTTCCAAATGGTGAATGCATATGGATTGAGAAAAGAAAGAAAGAAACTAACCCCTTTGGACCCAACTTAAATTGAGGACCTTATTTCTCTCTTTAATTTGATTTGTGCAGATGTGTCTTAGAGCAAAATCATCAATATGGTACCTAGATAGTGGATGCTCTAGACACATGACCGGAGACATATCCATACTCATAGATGTAGTACTTGAAGAAAGAGGATATGTTACCTGTGGGGACAACAATAAAGGCAGAATTATTGGGCAAGGCAACATTGGAGACAACTTAACCACTAAGATCAAGGATGTGTTTTATGTTGAAGGGCTGAAACACAATTTACTAAGCATTAGTCAATTGTGTGACAAAGGTTACAAAGTCACCTTCAACAATGAAACTTGCTTGATACATGAAGGCAAAAATGGTAAAGTTGCACATATTGGCAAAAGGAAGGGTAACATCTATGTTCTTTCCATTGACCATGCATTCATACATAAAACTGATTGCTTGATGAGTAAAGTAGGTGAAACATGGTTATGGCATAGAAGAACATCTGATATTAACATGCATCATCTCAACTAGTAAGGAAGGACTTAGTAATTGGTCTACCTAAGCTTAAGTTTGAGAAGGACAAAATTTGTGAAGCATGTCAAAAAGGAAAGCAAACTAAAAATTCTTTCCAAAGTAAGAACATGATTTCTACTTCTAGACCTCTTGAATTGCTTCACATGGACTTATTTGGTCCTTCAAGAACCATGAGCATAGGAGGAAATTATTATGGACTTATTATAGTAGATTACTATTCTAGATACACTTGGACATTGTTTATTAGATCCAAAAGCCAAGCATTCGCAACTTTTAAGAAACTAGCCAAGTTAATTCAAAATGAAAAGGGCTGTAATATTGTTTCAATTAGGAGTGACCATAGTGGTGAATTCCAAAATGAACACTTTGAAAATTTTTGTGAAGATTTTGGTGTAACAAGAAAAGAAAAATTTGTTAATCACCCTGTTGATCAGTTTTGTAAGTTTACATTGAAATAAAGCTGCTTTTATGGGTGTCAATGTCCACCAACAACATCAACCTTAAATGTAAAATGTAACGCCCCGATTCACTAATCAGGGTCATTACCAACCACAATTCACAATCAAGCAGGTAATCAATCAGAGTTTAAGCAGTTTGGAAGCAAATACTAAAAGTGACATCATCAAATGTCATCTGTATAACACTGTACACTATAACATGGTGAATATACATATAAGGTTCCTCTGTACAATACAATTCTGTACATAGTACAAAGAACTCCCCTCAGGGTACATCAAAATAAAATACAAGGCTAAGCACAAAGCATCAGAGCCTAAGCTCATGTCCTCTAGCCTAAGGTGTCCATCAGCAGCTAATCCTGCATAGGCCTCTTGCCTTGGGATCTCTCTGCTATTATGGAAGAATCACCTGCAAAACATAGCCCCACACAAGGGGTGAGATATAAAATCTCAGTAAACTCAGGGCCCTTGAAGGTATTTCCTTCCCCTAGTTCACTGACAACACATACATATATATATAGATATCAAACACAAATAATCAATACATATACAGTCTATATATATTTATCTATCAATAAAAACCAGAACAAGCTCATGGCTTGTATTCATGCACCACACACTCACAATAACATCACCACATAAACATAACATGAGTATCCATATCAACAAATCACTCAATCAATGTACATGCAATCAATGTACTATCATCTCAAAGAATCGTCCCATATTAAGGACTCAACTCATACACATTCATCATCAGTGAAACATTAAATCAATCATCAAGCACGTCAATGCACAATACACCTGACCACAATCAGGTTATACACGTCATCAGCCAAAACCAAGGCATAATCATGACATAAAGTCATTTATCACATCAATAACCATCATGCAGAGGCTACCTCTGTGTATATGGGATCATCTCCACGTAGGAGGCTGCCTCCATATCACAGGCTCATCTCGCACCAGGTCTTTCTCAATCTCAAGTCATCTATCCTACTACAATAGGATACTATTCAAGCACAGCATGCATAGTCAGGTTTCACATTCAACCAGACATGTCACAATTCAATAACCTCATAGCCATGCACATCAATCCCCTATCACAGGGTTCAATTCACATTTCAAGCATAACAGATCTATATACATGCATACTCAAGTATCATAATCAATAAGGCATGCTATCAATGAATCATAACCATATTCATTGATTTCCCTTTCTCAGGGTCAATCACACATCACTTCCCTTTCTTAGGGTCAAGCACACATCAATCTCCCTTTCTCAGGAAACAAATACACATTAGTTTCCTTTATCAGGGATCAAGCACATCAATCATTAATCAATAACTCATGGTCCTATATAATAATTACCCATTTCTGGGTTCAGATCAAATGTCAAACATTAATTACCCTTTCATAGGGTTCAGACCACATCTACCAATCATTCACAGCATTATACACATTCCTCTACTAGTTTATACATACATTAGAACCATAACCCCACTGGGTATATGGTGGAACACAGCAGAGGATACACAAACAGGAACCAAGAGCTTACCTGCTCTAGACAGATCACCGGCTCTCCCGGTCTCGTGGTCAACACCACCTGAGCCCTCACGCTCACGTCCTACACAAGAACAAGCATATATAGTATCAGATACGGTTCTAGACCGATCAAGCGAAAGGAAACTCTCCTCCTTTCTATAAACATAAACTAAGTCACTGTACAAGTGATCCTCAGACCCTCAACAGGATCCATCTCAGCCTCTATAAGGCTATAGAGCCTCCACAAAGACTCTAATCAGGCTAACACAAAGCATATCTCTGCTTACAATAGCCTAAAACCCAACTTCTCAGAATCACCAATTTCAACCGGTTAATCTTATCTATATGGTCTCATGAGCAACTTTGTCAACTACTCTAAGGTCCAAACTAGTCATCTAGTCCACCTTTTATCTCTGCTCAGACTGACTCAGAGCCAAAATCAAACTTCATCAGTAATGATGATTCAAGGCTCTAACTTCCTCAGAACAGTCCTCTGAGCATAAGACTCTACAGAGTCCGAGCCTAATAACGGCTCTAACACCTCCAAAAACACCCCTCAGGACAACCCCAAAATCACATAATCCAATACACAAAACCAACGGTTAGAGCTCGAGTTTCTTACCTCTGTGATGCTCAGAAACACCAGGGAATCGCTTTCCCTAAGATAACTTGCTCAATCAAGGCTTCCTTCGCCTTCAGATCCCGAGCTCTCAGGGGTTCTCTTAGAGAAATCAATCTCACTATTTCTCAGCTATTCTCAAGAATCAATCGGGGGTTTTCTCTCTTCTCGAGGTTCTAATCACTTTCTCAGTTGGGTCGGAGGTGTTTAGATGAACGATGAAGAAGATACAAAGCTCAAACGCTCATCAATGGAGGTTTCTCTCTATACTCTCCTCTCCTTTTCGTCCCAAATGACCTTATATATATATAGGCCTGCCCGAAGCTCCGCGCTACTCGCGCCGTTACTCGCGCTACTCGCGCCACATGCTCGGGCCTCCCACGCGATGGGCGTGGACATCCACGCTACTCGCGTGGAGCTCCAGAGGAAAACATGGTTCCTAATGCACTTACCACGCGACCCGCGTGGATCACCACGCTACCCGCGTGACATGGCAGAGCCAATTTGCCTATCTTGTGCATATGGCGCGTGTCGCGAGAACCAGTTTTCTCCTCTCTTCCTCAAGCCTTCCTCTAATTATACTAAGCCTCATCATTTATCTTTAAGCATGGGCTTAACCTAGGCTTAGTTACGTACTTGAAATTCAAGGTATTACATAAAACATACAATCTGAAACTTTATTGGGCATACGCATTTGCACTGAAGATAATTATTTGGCCCAAGCTTGAGTTTAACTTGCTCAAAGATTTTCAGTTGTTTTAGGAATTAGGAGTATAAACCACATGTTACCAACTCCAAAATATCAGTCATAAATAAATCTTCGATAGGAACGGAATCCTCTTGATTAATGATAATTTTAATGGAACGGAATCAACAAAAAATGCACAATCAAATAACTTCTTTGTATCCATTTGAATAAACTTCTCATCAAAAGTTTTGCGCTCCTACAATAGTAGCATAATCAAATACTCATTACTCTATAAATGTTGCTATCTCTCTAGCATTTCAGTTGATTAAAGCAAAATTAAAGATGTCCCAGACATTATCAAGTAGTATTTCAAAATTATCAAATATACTTTAAAATTAATAAGCACCAAGTCTTCAAATAATGGAGTATTGAAAAATATATATCCCTAAAATCAAGGTAAAAAGAATCACATGAAAGTAGGATTGTTCCAGACCTTGTTAGAATGCCCTGGTACTTGGTGAAACCGACAGTAGTCAAGTATCAAACCCAAGATTGCAGGATTGACACGTTGTGGAAAAGATATAGCATAAATTTTGGAAGATCCCATGCCTGTTTGAAGTACTTCCTGGCAAATCATGGGGCAAAACATAGCTGCCTCTTCCTCTACTTGCTGCGTAGAACCACCCACAGTTTGAAGCCAGATGTAGGATTTCATCTAAGCATGGCAAAGGCAAAGTGAAATCAACAAACTAGCTACCCAGGGAACAACAATAAACTTGGCTTCACCATGTTCTAATCATTATAATCTAGAAGTAGAGTTCAGTGGGCAAATAAAGGAAAGCATGTGACTTTTATTGTTAGCATCTGCTGGATTTTTTTTGGGAGGCAGGGGGGAGTTTTCCTAATATGAAACCCCTTATCTATTAACTCGTTTCCATAATCCTACAACTAATAATAAAAAATCAATGAAGTTAGGTTATGCGAGGCGAAATTGTTTCGACAAAGAATCAAACAACATGATTAGGCCTTCTAAAACTCTCAATCAAATATTACACTCTATTCAGACAAAAAGAAGCAGAAAATCAACGAATGAATTAGAAAAAAAATGACCTAATCGATGTCCCCATTTGAAAGACGAACGCTCCGACATGGAGAAGACTGAAGAATCAGCGAGAGAGAGATCCACGCAAAAAAGTTGAAGGAGTTATGAGTTTCTCAATCAACACACACTTTTTGCTTTCGTTCGTTCGTTCTTACTCCAGTGGTGGTTTCCTCAGAAATCCCAACGAGATGCTCCTTCATCTTGCGGTACCTGGTGGGATCGATCTTAAACCCATCTCTGATGATGGTAAACACGATCTGGAACTCAGCGTTGTCGGTTGAGTTTCGGGATTTTTTTTTACTCTGGCTAGGAGAGAGAGTGACAGAAGAAGAATGGCGGAAAATGTGAGAGTAAGAAGGAGAGTGAAAAACGCTAATTAAAAATATATTAACTTCTTAGACGGTTCTCGAAAAACCGTCTTAGAATGAGAAACTTCAAAGACGAATGGTACCTTCGAAGACGGTTTTTGTAAAACCGTCTTCGTTGATAATATCATATTTACAAAATTGCCACCGCCTTGCATATTAAGACGGTTTTTCGAGAACCGTCGTCGAAAGTGCATCGTAAAAAGGTGTTTTTTCAGTAGTGGTCTCGCAAATCAAGGTTAGCACATGATTCTGATTCTCTTTTTCTTTCTCTTCTCTCTGGTCCTAAATCATGTCATGTTTTCTCAATATGCTTTTCGTTTGTTTTATGAATCACTGAATATTAGTATCTTGCATTAGTTCGTATGCTTTTTCATTTGTTTGCATGGTTTATGCGTCCTGTCTTTGTCTCTCTTATGAATTAATTTTCTTTGAGTTGATGCTGAGACAGAACGTAGATGTTTCTATATCCTTCCTTCCACTTTATTTTTGATAACTAATCCAATAACTTGTATGAAACACACTAGTAGAATAGGATAACCATATAATGAGATATTAGCAGAAGTAAGGGCCTAGTCAGGCTTTGTGTATTTAGGAAAGGGTGTAGGAGGACTTTTCATTTTTATTTTTTATTGATATATGTTTGATGTACTTTTTGTATCAAGTCTGGTGCTTCTTGTGCCTAGTTGATCTTCATTAATAATGTGTTTTTTCCTCTTCAAAAGATAAATTGATTGTGTATTCACAAATGATAACTTGGTAGTTTTGTGCTTAGTTTGTCGTGCATTTAAGGGTATGACTACAAGATATGTGTTAGTTTTATGGTGATTTGTTTTGGCAAATATTTTTGGAAATAGGTATATTAGAATATAGCTTCAATAACACACAGGATATTGTGATTGGATGGGATTATGCCGATCTTGTAGGCATAATGTAGTTAAGTTGTGATGGGTCTACGACGGGTGAAATATATATTATCAAATAAAAAAGGACTCAATGATTATAGGGAGTCAGTTTTATGTGAAGGGTAGATATGCTTCTAACATAAGTGCTGGATTATTTCTATTACTGACTTTTTGTAATACTTGTCTCTAGCCTTTCATACAACTTATGTGAACTAGGAAGGTTAGCGTTTTTAGTACAAAAATTTTTCTTGGCTTACTAAAAACACTTGTGGTTAGTCTGTATTTTTTATGTATTATATTTTTCCTCTTAAGAAAAAGCATTACTTGTTACTAATCAATTAATTAATTTAGTTATGATAGATGAAACATCTTGGAGTTTAGGGTATTTCTTATCATGCTATCCAAGGAACATGTAAAAGTAGGAAATGGACGCATAGTATATTAATAAAAAATTCTGTTAGTAAGAATAAAAAAGTTTATTGTTGTTATGATTGATATTTATAGTTAGCTATATGATTATGCATCAGCATTGTAGGTTTATTGTCCCTACTAAATTGTATGATGAAAATATAATGAACACTTATGCAAATAACCAAGAGGAGGGGTGAATTGCTTTACCTCAGAGTTTTAATTTTTTCTTCAAAATTTATAACAACAGAAGACTTTCAATAAGATCGTATCTTTCAAAACCAATTAGAAAAACAATTTTCTTCACCAATCAAACCTCTCTTGTGCTATAACCAAGTTTGTATAATGAACAAATTATATACTTCAAGAATATAATTACAAACTGAAATCTTAAATCACACAAGATTTATACTGGTTCACCTCTCAACCCCGGAGGCTACATCCTGTTTTCTTCTAACCAAATCTTGGTCAGAGTTCCACTATAACAAATATCTGTTCTTTACAAGCTTACAAATGATCTCTCTTACCCACCCTAGGTAAAATTCAAAATCTATACCCTATAGACTTTTCAAAAGACCAAGAATCAGAGATCCCCTCTCTGTTCTTACCTCTAGAAAACCTTTCTAGACAAAGCTTTAAAGAATACAAATGTTATATGGAATATACAACACAATAACAAAACAAATATCAATCAAAAATCAAGCTTTAGAGTTCAAGAAAGATATCACCTTATATTCCTCAGCTAATTCAATGATATGAATGATTCAAACAATCTAAGAATATATGTAACAGATGAATAATACTCTTTCTTGAAGCTTTCTTTGACACTAGCTTGAACAATTCATCAATCCTTGAGAATTATGACTAAAAACACAAGTAATTTTTCATGATCTTTATCATATTTGATTTTCTCACTAAAATCAGCCTTGAATACTCTTGAGAACTTTAGAAAGTGTTTAACACAAGGTTTGGACGAGTATCTCTGTTTTTCACTTAATAAATAACACAGACCAGGTTGTTCTATTTATAAAAAAACACGTAACCTTTACTAATATAAGTCTTAACCTTATTGCTTTTTTTAATCCTTTTTATTTAGCAATACTTTTTAAATATATTATTTTGTTTTGGTGTATGTTACTATGTGTAATTAAACATGGTCTTTTGATTTGTGATGATTAAACACTGTTGATACATGTTGTTTGAATTTTAGCATATATCTCAACATATTTGTAATGGACATTATATACATCACTACAAAAAAATGATATTTTTGTGGCAGCTAAAAAAAGCTATTTCTGACGATTAAAAGCCACCACAAAATAAATTTCTGACAGTCAGGATTGACTGTCAAAAGTAACGATGTCAATGAATTGGTTAACTTGGTCTTTTAAAATTCTTTCTTTAAACAATCAGAGTAAACAAGATCGTATCACAAATGAACCAAGAATGTTTCAACCAATTAAACCACTCAGCTCAAGAATGCAATCACAAAACCTTCACTTGTTGAATAAGAAATGTAGCACCAAAGAATGATCAATTATAATAGCAAGAACATATTAGAAAGAAGTATTCAACACAGGGAATTATATTGATTCACTTCTCATCCTTGAGAAGTTACATCTAGTTCTTCCAACCACAAAAGGTTAAAGTTCCACTAATAACAAATTGTTCTTACAAGCTTTTTACACAACCACTCTTAATTACACCTAGATTAAGAATGAGACTTCTAACACTCTTAGAATATCTGTGATCGAGAGATAGAGATCACCTACCTGTACTCTTAACCCCAGGAACACCTATCCTAGTAAAGCTTTAAGAAATCCTATGTTATTAGTACAAAAATAATCTCAAAAGAATACACATCAAAGTGTAAATAAAGAAACCACCTGTGATCCAGTAAATGAAGTATGCAAATGATTTACCAGACTTGGATTAAAAGGTGGAAGAAGTTACTTCAAAACCTTCTTTACAAAACTTATTTTGAAAGCTTGACCAAGAAGAAACCCTCCTTAGAAATCTTTGAATCTTGAGGATTTGTGGGACTTAACAGTGTTTAGCACTTGAAATCTATTCGTGCTCAGAAAGTTAATGAAAGTACTTTATAATTTCGTTGTTATTTTTCCAAAACACCCAACAGTTAGTTATAAAAATCAATTTGTAACTATCGGTAATCTATTAAAATGTTAATGTAATCGATTAAATACTCTTATGCAATCAATTGTTAACATAATTAATCAATTAAAGTGTTCTTGAGCTTTTTGGAAAAGATTTATGAGTAAAGTAATCGATTAAATCGTCATATAATTGATTATCACAAGAAGTCTTTGTTTTCAAAATGTGTCAAGTAATCGATTACCACAAATCGTGATCGATTATCACAAGAAGACTTATTCTGTGATTATGTAGTGTAATCGATTTCCATATTGTTGTAATCGATTAAAGTGTTCTTCAAAGCTTAAGTAATAGATCACCATATTCTAGTAATCGATTAAAGCAGTGCGAAATAGTTTTTCCAAAACTTAAACGTTGAACACTTGATTTTTTATGCAATCATGAAATGAATTTTTTTCCATAAAACTTGTGCTTTTATGAAAACCATTAATGCAAAACTCTGAATGATATTTATGCAATGCAATGGATCATAGGATGAAACACTTAGAATGGATCATAGGCTGGAAACACTTAGACATATAAAGATTACATATGTCTTCAATTGAATAGGCATGTAAAAAGAAAAAATGCATCTATGTCTAAGAGCCTCAGCATCTTGATTCTCTCAAGCTCCCCCCGTATCTAACATCTATTTCATGTTTTGACTACACTTCTATTAGGTTTTTTCACGGCAAGCGCACCGTTTTATCGTTGCTATAATAACCTAGGCTTTTTATAAAAAGAAGTAAAAGAAATAAAAATTTAAATTTATAAGCCTTAGCGATGGATTTAGGGACAAAATTAGTGACGGATTTAGAGACGGAGTCTGGCGCCAGGAGCGCCACAGATGCTAGAAGTTGGCACCAGGAGCACCAGAGTGGCGCCAGGAGTGCCATAGATGCTGGAAATTGGCACCAGGAGCGCCAAAGTGGTGCCAAGGACGCGGCATGTCGGTCAGGACCAGTATAAAAGGCCATTCACGCATTTTTTAAGGCCAAAACACTATTCATCTTATTCCTTGAGCCCAGGCAACCATTGATGCACTCTAAGAGCTTCATACCTTCATCATAAACCATATAAACACCTCCTAATCACCTCTAACCTTAATTAGAACCAAATAGAAGCCAAATTTCAGCCTAGTTGGAGAGAAACCCATTCCTTGAGCTTCTTGAGAGAGAGCTGAGCTTTGGAGGAGAAAGGAAGCTGGCCCAAGGACGCCAGAGTTAGGAGAAAGACTTCTCCAGCCTTCCTCTATTGATCTAAGGTAATAAACTCATGTTTTAACCGTTTGATTTATGGAATGGGAGAATGGATGAATAGTAACCAATTGATGATAGGGTTGGAATTAGACTTAGATTAGTTAGAAAAGGATAGTTAGGAGGTTGTTTTGAGAGATATGGAACCTTGAAACTAGAATTGTGATGAAGTTTGAGTTTGGCTTTGGAAGGAAGAAGTGTGTGTGAATAGGAGGTACTATGACATGTATGAACTTAAGTACCTTTACAAAAGTTGTTCATAAGGCCAAATAAACGGTGAAAACATGTTCATATATATGTTTTGGCTGAGTTGAACAACTGTTGGTTTTTGGTATAAATGAAGCTTTGAATTGATCTATACAGAGTCTTAAAGGGACTCTAAGGCCTTAGTTAGACTGAGGCAGACCACTGAGGGTCGATACATTGCCTAGTAGAAGTTAGGTTATGATAAACTTTAAGTTAGAAGACAGAACCTGATTATGAAAGGAAGGGTGTTACCTTCCCTATAAACGGTTGAATACCGTTTCTGATTGTCTATTTCATGCCTATTGTAGGGCGTGAGACGCATAGCACTAGTGGAGGTCACCACGAGACTAGAGGAGCTGATTCTGAGCTGCGACCAGGTAAGCTCAGTGTTCTTGGGGAATGTTTCCCCTGCTTGTGTCACGGCACCCAAATGGGTGGTTATTTGATGTATCTTGTATGTTGATGCTATATGATGTTATAATAATGAAACATGTGTTTGATACTGATGAAATGTCTTGATGATTGCTGGCAATTGAGTGCTAGCTCGACCCTGAGATAGGGTATATGCTTGTATTTTTATACTGAGATAGTGTATGTTGTATTGATTATGATGATGATATATGGTTTGATTGTGTGAGAACTTACTGGCCAGTAGGATGAGGAACTATGGACCCCTTGGGAATGTACCCACTCAGTGGATGATCTCCCTTGGGATAATCCATAGGCGTCCATGTAAACCCTGAATAGATGTACCCACTTGGTGGATGATCCTATTCAGGTATTGGGCGGCAAGTCCTGAGTAGATGTACCCACTCAGTGGATGATGCTATTCAGGCATAGATGAAGGGAGTCCTGAGTAGATGTACGCACTCGGTGGATGATCCTATTCAGGTACTCGGTGGAAAGTCCTGAGAGAATGTACCCACTCGGTGGATGATCTCTCTCAGGCACTGTGTGTTGTTGCATATGTTTGTGTTGAGATGCCATGTGAATATAGCTTGTACTTGTGAGCCGTGAAGGCTGATTGTATAATCTGATTTCTGTTATATTATGTTATATGTACATGTATTTATATGTTGGGAAGTGAACCAAGGGGAGGGAAACCTCTAAGGACCCTGAGTTTACCGGGATGATTATCTCACCCCTGTTTGGGGATTATGTTGCAGGAACAGAGACTACAGTCACTGAGAGATCCCAAGGCAAGAGGCCTGAGTTGGGATAGTGTGAAGATAACCCTAGGTTTAGATGACTGAGTTTGTCAGCTCAGATTTTGTTTATTTTGTTTGTATTTTGATACCTAGGGAAAATTTGTATAGTTTTGAGAATGATGTACCTTATATATGATATAAATTCACCATATATATATAAAAGTGTATTTATATTGGATTCAGGCTTCCTTTATTATTTATTTCCATGCTTGCTGCGTTCCTCTGATATTGTATAATGTAAATACGCCGGGTGCACACGGGGTGTTACATTTGCAAGTTACAATTTTGTAAAAGTTCGTCTCCACAGGGATTTGAGTTTACATTGGTTGGTTTAAATTGTTACCAGTCTAGTAGTTATATACAGATGATACGAACGAAGATACATTTGTTGTTTTGTTTGTAAAGTAAAGTAAAGTAAAGATTACGGAAAACAAATAAACGATTACGGAAAATAAATAAACGAGTACAAGTCAAGGAAGTGTAGGATTGGATTTCGTCTTTCTTATCCCTTTGATTGATTTTACCTATGCATTTTCTATTCTTATTGCCGCACACGTTTATGTAAACTTAATTCAATTCCTCGCAATTAAGTCCTAAGGATATTTTACTAAATATCGATCCCTCGCATATTTAATTAAATACCCTAGCATTAAGCTTCTAGTCACGTGTTTCGTGCGATCAAAACATTAAGCCCTATTCCTATCAACGTAACCCAGTGAGTGATTTAATTCAGTTCAAACCCTAAATTTACTTTCCAGTCGCCTTTAGGATTAAATTCATGAAACTAACAATTAATTAGAATCAAGCGTTAAGTGTAGAATAAAATCACCAATAAGGAATAGAACAATGCATAAATAATTAAAAGAGCATAGGGATAAGAAGAGTACATCCAATCCTTAGGAAAGTTTAAGTGAACATCGGCAGAACCTCCTCGAGATAACCACTGACTAAGCTCGTCATCGATCCTCTTTTCGGCAAAATCTCCTTATAAAATTCACTCTACCTCACTTTCCTAAGTCTCTACACTCACTTAGAACCTAAGAACAAACTAGATATGAACAAGCATGTAAATTGGGAGAGAAAAGCAGTGGAAATTTATGCCTGTGCCTTCAATTTTCGTCCCTATTTATAGATTTTGGGGTCCTGGGTGCTTTGGTTGCCCAGGCCACCAATTCCTTCACAAAATGGGCGCCTGGGCAAGCTAAAGGGGATTCTTGGAACTTGTTACTCGCTCAGGCAAGCAAAATAGGCATAAACTGGTCGCCTGGGCGAGTTAAAAGCTTAGTCATGAAGGATTCTTTGGGCCTTGGTGCTTGTTGGGCCTGGAATGCTATTGGGACTTCATTCTTTGCTTTGTTCACTCCCAACTCTTGGTTTTCGCAAGCTTGATTCTTCCGTAACCTTTAACCCTAGCAAAATTAAACATTTGATTGGACGAAAATCTTTTCAAAATATGAAAGCATAACTTACCTTAATATAACCATCATTTTACTAGGTTTATAGGGTTAACTTATGAATAAATCAATTAAAATAACAGATAAGTGCCATATTTGAATTCTATTTTACTAAAATGTGGCACTTATCAACTCCTAACTTCTCAAAAGAGGATTCTCCTTTACAAATGCAAATATGAACTTGATTACCACTTCATTCTTGCCATCATGTACTATGACAATCAATTTGCCCTATATCTTCCAGCCAATCTAATTTATTATGAGGAAATCAAACATGTTAAAATAAAAATTGAACTGCATCACATGGTGCATACTCAATAATGCAGTTGTAGCAACATACCCACATTTACATCACACCCCAATTGTGTAGTGATTTCCATTCATTTGTTATTTATTTGGCTATGCATGTGTAATTTATTTGGGCTGGTGAACTAATTATATCATTTTTCCAATTTCGTATTTCTCTAAGTTTTCTACTATTACTCTTATGTTCTTCAATTAACTCAAGAGACACCACATTTGATGAAGATTTTTTACAATTGTCATATACATATAAGCTCTTTTTCAGTGTTGTTTTTAAAAGGTTTATGTAACACAAATTTTTTTGTCTCATATATGATAATGATAATTTATAAAATAAAAGTATATGATACTTGCAATGACAGAGGGACTCATAACATCCATCCTCTGTCATAATGGTTTTGTCTTTGTACTTGTCGATCGCTCATCGCTACAACATCCAACCAAAAGATGTGTTTGGAAATCTACAACTTCAAAGAAGAAGAAAAATTATGCATCGGAATAAAAAAATAAAACATAAACTAAAATGGCACACACAAGACACACAATAAAAAATTAAAATGATATACATTCATAAATATAATTTAACATAAACATATGATTTCTTACCTTGTTTGAGGGAGCGAATATGGCCAAAGTGAAAGAGATCATAAATTCCATCAGCATAGATACGAGCAGAACAATCTTGCGGAGGAGTTGTAGTGGCTAACCACATCTTTCGATCTAATTAGAATTTTTCCTCTACCTTTCCTTTTCTAATTTCCTTAACCACAAATACTCACTTGTGACTATGTGTGAAATTTGTCTTCTATGTTTCATTTTTTTTTTTATAAAATTCAAGTTTAGTAAATAATTATGTAACTAAATGTTTTGTTCTTTTGAATAAGGTCCATGAAGTATTAACCTTTCTCTTAAATAGTTCATTAACTAATTAAATTATATATGTAGTCCCTAAAGTATTAGAAATCATGCTACATAGTTCTTTGATGCTATAGCGTGTACATTGTTTGATAGTAGGGTTTTTATTTTTCTATGTTAAGCCATCTAAACTTTATTTATTTTTATCTATAATCTTTTATGGTTATGTTTGACATGTCATTTCAACTAGCTTCTAGGTTTTCTTACTAGCTGAAAAATTTGTTTGACCCAAAGACTGTTGACATGCCTTTTCAAGTAACTTTTAGTTTTTTTTACTAGTTGTAAAACTTGTTTGACTTTAGTAGTAGTGTTTGGTAAAAAAGTTGTTTTTAATAACTTGTAGTATTTTTAGACACTATTTCAAGTAGTATTTTTAAACACTTTTAGCTTTTAGCTTTTGTATTTATTCTTCATTCGTCCTTAAAATATTTATGGACACTATCTTTGCGAAAATTTGTTTTTAACGATTGGACGCTCTTATTTAGAGCATTTTTCTTAAAACTGTGATAAGTTGTTTTGTGAAAATCTCTATCTTTTAAAAAGGCTTTATGTTTTATTTAACACACTATTGAATCTCTCTTTTAGTACGATATATGTTATTTACAAAACATAATGTTATATAGGCTAAAATAGAATCTTGATTTCTTATTTTTTTCTGTATGAATTTGGTCCCTTAAGTTTAAAAAAGTTTCACTTTGATCTCATATAGTGTCTTTGTAAAACCAAATTGGTCCTTCCCTCAATTTTTGATTCTAGTGACATCAATTTTGGCGGACTTGGGTTATGTTTGACAAAATATTTCAGCTAACTTCTAACTTTTCTTACTAGCTAAAAAACTCATTTGACTTTTCAGTAAACAAACTTTTTTGAGTTGCTTCTTAATAGCATTTTTTGAAATGCTACTTGAAGTGTTATTTTTTAAAACGTCAGTTTTGAGTTTCTAGCCTTTTGTATTTTCTTCCCTTTTTATCCTTAATATATTTATCAAATTTTCTGCTTACCCATTTGAAATAAATCATACTTTTATTGTTTTTCAATCATTTTATATTTTTTAGCTACTTCAACAGCTAATTTTACTTAACATTTTTAATCTAGTAAGTTAGTTTTTTTAACTAATTTTGCCAAGTTAGTGTGTTAACTTATCTGAAAAGGATCAATTTAGTCTAGCAAAATACTTTTTAAGGGGGCAAAATAAAACTTTTTAAACTTAAAGAAATTAAATTTAACAAAAATATATAGATAAGGTACCAAAATTTTATTTTAACATTTTATATATCATTTAACTTGTAGGGTGATCAAGCTATATAGTTAAGAGGAAGAAATAAGAAGAATCACAATATAATTGTGTTTAATGACTTTCATATGTTTTTAAAATAATAATAAGTAAAAGAGTGAATAAATAAATTTATCAATTAATTATTTCATCATAAATTTGTAATTAATATGATATATCTAATTGCATCATTATTAGTTTATAACAATATATTTTAAACTATTTTATTAGTAATTAAATAATAGTGCATGAAACCTGATTAAATAATATTTGAATTGCACCGTTTAGTATTGAACATTATTGTTTTAATGCGTTTAAAATTCAAAATTAATCTCAAATTTTTGGGAAGAAATTTTGATTTATGTATACTGCTTTATATAATGAAAAATTAATTATTTCATCATAAAATAATTAATATGATAGACCTAATTGCATCATTATCACAATATATTTTAAATTATTTTATTGATAATTAAATAGTGTATAAACGTAATTAAATGATATTTTAATTGTATCTTTTATTAGTGAACATTATTGTTTTAATGTATTTAAAATTATAAAAATAACCTCAAAATTTTGGGAGGAAATTTAAGCTTGTATATATTACTTTATATAATATAATAAAGATTTGTAATTAAATTGTCCATGAAACATAATTAAATAAGTGTTTTAACGCTTTTAAAAGTATCAAAATATCCTCCAACTTTTGAGGCAAAATTTGGGCTTGCTTATATTATTTTATATAATGAAGATTATAAAACACCAATTTGATCAATTTACTGACATGTAGAGAATTGTGAGAAATGTCTTGTCATTTAAAATTAACAGTATTAGTGTAAAAAATTGATAAAATGACTAACTTGATCTAACGAAGATATTATTGGAGATTGATTTAATATATACAATTTATTATTTTTATAATATTATATATTATAATAAATATTTATTTTGTATACTACTTATGCTCAGACTTTATTTTTAAACTTATATGAATAAATAATTTATAAATATAGTTTTATTGATTCAATCACATGTTTATAGATGATCAATTTTTCATATATATATATATATATATATATATATATATTTGTACCAATAACTACAGAATATAAATTTTAATTATTTTATTTAAGGAAACAATGTTATTGTTATACACGATGGTAATCATACATATAATGGATGAAAAAGCGTGACATTCCTTCGTCATTATTCACTATTATTTTTTATGTTAGATTGATTTTTATTTTAATATATTAAATTTATAATAAATAAATCAAAAACTCATCATGATAAATTTATTGATCTTTATAATAATAATTTAAAAATTAATTATATCAATAATAATTTATAATTAAATAATAATATAAACTATTTTATACTTTCAGAGTGTAATCATTGAATTTTTTTTTATTTTTATCTAATAAACATTCCTTAAATTATATAAGTATTTTTAATTTGAATGAGACCTAAAAATAAATTAAAAGCTAATATTTACTTGAATTTAAAAGTAAAAGAATGTAACTAATTGAACACATATTACTAACAAAAAAAAACAATTGAACACATAAAATTTTAAAATGGATAACTATTTTTTTCCTTCAAAAAGTCAGAAATTCAAATTTAAAATTAATAAAAAGAAAGAAGACATCTCCTACGGTTAATTAGAATCAATAAAGGATAAGATCATATCTTTGAGAGATAATAAACTTATAAAAGACAAGCACTCCTAGATAAACAAAATTAATTTTCAATTGTTTTTTTATAATTTTGAAATTTAACTTGGAATTAGTTTCTTTTAGAAGGTGCAGCCCTAGTTTCCAATTTAAAGTGTAACAAACAAAATCCATCTCTCACTGTTTCTATTCTGCACTTTCTACAGTTCACTCTCTCACTCGCATTGTTTCTCCGTTACTCAGATCAGGTAACACTCTTTTGCCCCTTTCCTTTTTTTTTTTTTTTTTATATATCTTTTCTTCATAACTTGTCACTCAGAGATTACTCTCTCTTTCTCTCTCTCGAAACCTTAACATTCACAATTCAAACTTGCGGTCTTGTTCTTTCTCTTCTGTCGCGATTTATTTCTTTTCCGCCATTCAATTCTCCGAAAATCATTCTATTCCTATTTTCTCTACACACCCTTATTTATTCGAAGAAACAAATGGGTAAGATTTGCTGGGTGTTTATTATGGTCAATGGAATTTTCTATGAAAGGGTTTAACTGATGCCCGATTTTTCGTCAAAAAAAAAAAAAAGAAACTATGACTTTCTTTTCTTCTTTTTATTGTATGTTCAGACGTTACAAACTTATTAAATTGGTGTGTTTTTAACGATTGAGGTTATGCAATTTAAGTTGATTAATTTTTTTCTTCAAGAAGTCTTATGTAACGGAGTTTATTTTTTATTTTCTCAAAAAATGTGATGAAAAGGGTTTACGTTGATTGTTTTCTTTTTGGTCAATCTAGTCTGAAGTCAAGAACCCGTTACATGCAGTGTTCTTGTTATGCTAAATCATTTATTGGAAATGTTAAAAAGTATTTTTTTTGTGACTTTCTTTTCTATTTCTTGTCATTTTTCATAAAGATTAGATTTTTATTGCAAATAATAAAAATAATGTTTGTTTTACTCTTTTGTGGTAAGTTATCGATTTCGGTGAATAATGGGTGTCAGTTCTTAAATTGATGAGATATACCTTCTTTCCCCTTTTCTTTAGTATGAGGTTTTGTGAAAGTAAAATTTTCTCTGTCATGCAGGCATGTGTGGCTTCCAGAATTGATTCATAGAGAGAATTGGTACGAGATTTTTCTGTTATGTGGAAGCCATTCAAAATGCTGATTTGATTTTCCTTCAATTTTTGTTTCTTTCCTCAGTAGTTTGCTAATCGTTGTTGTGTTTTTGCTTTCCATGTATTGTATTAGGTAGTTTATTTTATTAGAAAGCAGCAATGGATGTGGTTTTGACCTTAGGAAGAGAAGACACTAATTCTGTTGATGAGACAAAAATGACTGAAGACACCATCTTGACTGAAGAAGCCCCAGAGAAGCTTGAAGGCTGTAAGATATTGGTTTTGAACTTATAATCTCATTTATCCACTCTGTTATGTTATGTGTGATGGTTGTGAAATTTTCCTGTTGTAGTTGTATTCTGTATGGAAATCTGGTTTTCTACTTTTGTATAGGTTCTTAAATTAGTTAGAGCATCTCCAATGGTGATATAATAAGCAACCCACTTTGGGCTCTTAAGTGAATCCAAAGTGGGTGGTCCCACTATGTCACATCACATTTAAGCAATCCACATTTTTATACTTTTTTATGTATTTAATTTCGTTTCACCATTAAATTATTATTTTTTTATTCATAATCGACTTTCTTATATAAGTTGTGCTTAAATTTGAGCAATCCATCCTGCAGTTAGATCATCTTTAATAGGGAGAAAAATTAGGAACCGTTTCTTAGTTTACATTGAGTGAGATTATTTTGTGCACACATCTTTAATTTGCAGAGCTTAGATATCTTCTGTAGATTTCATGATTCTGATATATGACAATTTTATCAGCATGAAAATATGATGTTTCAATGTGGACATTTGTTGTATGTCTCTTATTTTTGTTTTGCATACATATGTCTGAATTTTTTTATAGATGTTAGATTAATCCATGCAATTACTTCCCCATAGGTTCTTGATTAATGTGTAGAATAGTAGAAGTAAGAGGGCTTATGTTTATGCATTATTTATGCTGCTTCATAGTATGTTGGTAACTTTAGTAGCTTCTTCATCTTATAATTTGCTGAATATTTGTGAATTCATTGGCTACTGTTTGATATGGTTAATACACAAGCATGGCCTTGTGGTTTCCATTGGTTAGCTACAAATTACTGATCTGTTTGTGCATTATTTTTCCCTTCATAACAGACTTTGATTATAGAGATCGAAGAAAGAGTAAGTACCTGTCTTACCCATACATTGGACCAAACCAAAAGGATTTGCCAGCTGAAACTGAAGATTTGAAGACACCATGTCCTTCTCAGAAAGCAAGGGCTTCAAGTGTCACTATTAATCCTTTAAATGGATCTTCTTCATATGCTAAATTGGGTAGCAAGAGGTTCCGAAATAGCTGGTACAAAAAATTCATCAGCTGTAATACTATGCCCAGCCTTAAGAATTTCATGAATGCATCTGCAGAAGAACTACTTTCAGGACTTTGTTCTACAGCTGTTG
This sequence comes from Glycine tomentella, assembly GCA_007407185.1. Lineage (NCBI taxonomy): Eukaryota > Viridiplantae > Streptophyta > Magnoliopsida > Fabales > Fabaceae > Glycine > Glycine tomentella. Next base: position 96,574 of record PYAF01002142.1, on the reverse strand, counting down.
ATTGTATGTTTCCAGTTAGGAATAAGAGCTTTGATTTAGTTGAGTGGTTCTTTTGCAGATATAGAGTATTGAACTATCATGATGAGGCTGAACTTGCTACTTCCCAGGTTAATGCAAAAGAAGAAAAATTGGGAAAACCTGTGGGTAATGATTTGCCGGATACCAAAAGTAAGAAGAGAAAGACCAATAGAATGGAAAATGCAGTTAGGCGTAAGAGAAAATCACTCTCTGGCCTATCAGATGTGAATGTAAACACTTCTAATGGTGACTCTCAAAGGCCTGGGAGAAAACTGAATCAAAAGAGGAAGAGTGAAGAAGTAACTTCAGTACATCAACTGCAAAATGTTGAGATAAATTTTTTTGGGGGAAGCAGCAAATACAGCTCAGCTCCTCAAGCTGCACAAAATTTGTGTTGCCTTGCGTCTGAAGGAAAGGCTGAGCACAATCAGAGGGAAAAGATAGAGGCACAAGAGCATCAAAGTGCTCAAATTACTTCAGTGTATACAGATGCAAAAAGGCTTAACTGCAGTTCTCTGGTAATAGATTTGCAGTTTACACCCCCAGCTATACCTGTTGATATTCCTGAGAGAAATAGAAGTGAAAATAAGGAAGAACTAGTTTTTTTAACTTCAAATCCAGAGTCACATGTTTCCCAAGAAGGACCTCTTGGGAGTATTACTGATCATAGCTTGTTGGTTAGTACTAAGACTGAGGTTGGTACTGTCATGGTAAATAAAACAGGGTTGATGAATAGCATGGGGAAAGCAACAGGAGTGCATCTCAATACTAAATTTGCTGTTGGAGTGCCTCTCTATGGCATGGGGAAAGCAGCAGCAGCAGCAGGAGTGCATCTTAATACTAAACTTGCTGTAGAGAAAAAAGGGTTGACGAATAGCATGGAAAAGCCAGCAGAAAAGCCTCTCTATACTGACTTTTCTACAGGGAAAACAGGGCTGAAGAATAGCATTGAGAAGGCAACAGAAAAGCCCCTCTATACTAAAGTTGCTGTAGAGATACCTGATTTGAACGGTTCTGGTGCTGAATGCAATTCAATCAGCACAGAATTTGATACCCTAAATTTCATTTCACCTGAATTTAAATCGGAGCAGTCAAGAAGCTTATCTGCATGTTCAAGATCTACCAAAACTACTACTTGCAATAGACTGGATGACAATGGAGAATCACTTGGAACCTGTGTTCTCCTAAAATTTGCCCCTGTTGCCTATATCCCATCAAAAGAAGATTTAATGACAACATTTTGCCGGTTTGGTCCCTTGAAGGCGTCTGAAACCCAGTTGTTAAAAGACACTGGTAGTGCTCAAGTTGTTTTTGTTAGAAGCGAAGATGCTGCAGCTGCATTTCATAGTATAGAGCAGAACAACAAATTTGCCTTTGGTTGTACTCTTGTTGATTGCAAGCTCCATCATCTTTCTGCCACCTGTCCACCTGTTGAGCAACTTGTGACCTCTGCCCAACCAACTGGGTTTATGGCGATGCCTGGTGTGATGACCCCTACTCAACCAACCATGTATATGGCAATACCCGGTGTTACCCCTACCCAACCAATTGGATCTATAGCGATGCCTGGTGTGATGCCAGCCCAGCAGCCTACTGGTTCGATGGCCGTGCCCGGTGTCACCCTTATCCCACCAACTGGGTCAATGCCAATGCCTGGGGAGACACCTTCCCTTCAGTTCATTAAGCAGAACTTGCAGATGATGACATCAATCCTGGAGAATTCAGGGAGCAGTCTTTCCCCCAAGACGAGAGCCAAACTGGATTCTGAAATTAAAAACCTTATGAGAAAGGTGAATTCCAGGACCTAGGTCTGAATACTGTGGTCTTGGAAGCTTTTCTTTCTGAATTTATTATGGAAGTAGTTAAGTAGATTAGAGTAGTCAGGGTTTATGTTCTAGTCTCTTTTCAGTGCTTGTACTGGACTGCTGGTGGACTTTCCTCCCAATTCTTTGACTTCTGCACAATTCATTTGAATGACTCAAGGATATTTTATGCATGAATGTCATTTGATTCAATATCTTTCAGTGTTTACCAAGTCTTTCATTCGTATATATGCTGATGATATATTAAGGTTCAAGCTAAGTTTTAACAATATCCCAATTAGTCATTGAGAAATTCAGTTAAAGGAATATTAGTCCTTGATGATACAAAAAACTCATTTAGTTCCTAAAAGTAAAATAAAAAAATGTTAGTCCTTAAGCATCGGATGTATGAGCGCTATTTATTGATTTCTTTTTTAGTTTTTATTGATTTATGTGATATTTTTATATTGTCAATGATTAATTTGTCTGTCCTCGAATTATTATTGAAGGATTAAGGTCCGGGGTTTACAATTTACTATAGTAGCAAATATATATTGTGATTGTGTTCTTAAATGAGATAATAAGCTGGCATGAGAAAATTAAATTTAATACTTTTAGTACTTACGGTGGTCATAAGATGCTTCCATGGATTTGTAATAGCTAGACGCCAATCGATCCGAATGATGTACGGTGTGGGTACTGTCGATTTGTTTTATAAAAATATAGATAATTTTTTTAATTTTAATTGTGAAGTTTACTATATAATAAATTTTAAGCCCTTATTAGAATTCAATTAAATTATATATTATTTATATTTATAAAAAAAAAATATATGTACATTAATAAAATTAGTTTTAAAAATATTTAGAAAAATAAAATATTTTAAGTAATTAGTTTTAAAAATTTAAGAAAATTGAGAATAAGTATTAATATAATATTCAATGTTATTATTATAATATTTATATATTTGTATATGTATAAAAAATTTAGGAATATAATAAATAAAATGATTTTTTTAAATCTATTTTCATTTTGAAAACTAATTATTGGTAAGAAAAAACTTATAATAATAATTCTTAAAATAATATTTAAAATATATATTTAAAATAAT
>PYAF01002142.1:61154-74383 GCA_007407185.1 Glycine tomentella | reverse complement strand
GTGACACTCCAGAACTTGCTTCCCTTGTTATTTGCTCTTAAGTCCCTCTTTTTGGCCTGCAAATGCTTAAATGATATTAAATTGCTTGAGACAATTAAAAATACTAAAGATAACTAATTTTGAAACTATTTCCTAACTATTTAGTTAAAATATAACCTAAAACTAAGCTAGAAATAAGATGTGTTTGCAACACATCACTAACTAATTGCACTAATATATAGTGACCGAGTCAATAGGAAAGGATGAGCCATGATTAGGCCCATCCAATCTAACTAATTACTAATTACACCAATTCGTAGCCCAAAACTCAAGTGCAGAGGTTCTGACCTACAAGCCTAAAATGACCCTCAAAATGACAAAATTGGCTTCGGCTTATCTCTAACAAAATTGTATCTCTTTTTCTTATCTTTTCAGGGACTACTTATATGCTCCATTTAGAGTTATTTAGAACTCTATAGGTCCTGCACAAGGAAGATAGGTCAAGTAAGCAAAACATCTAAAAATAAGCAACAATCATCAATTAAGCCCAATTGTTTGCCTAAGACAAAAATTGAGTTAGAGTGAGAAAATAAAAGTCCAAGAAAAGTCAAATAACCTAAGAAGAATAGAAAAATATTAAACTAAAAATGTTCAATTAGGAAGGAACTATTACTGAGTCTTCGAGTTCAACCTTAGCCGAAGAGAGTACTTGGGAGGGAATTGTTAGTGAGTCTTTGAGTTCAACCTTAACCTAGGAAGGTACTCACGAGGGAACTGTTAACGAGTCCGAATACACTAACTTGCAATCAGAGATAGAGATAATGAGATTTTTATTAACAGTTGGTTGTCGAAGTGCGCCTCGTTAAAACCTCCTCAATAAAAACCCTATAACATTTTTATAAGGATAAAAAACCAAGGTAGGAAAAAGATTACAACACTCGTTACAGAGATGCAACTAACTATAATAGACTTTTAAACGTGTGGAGTTCCAAGTTCTTAGGATGACCTTCTCAGATACTTATTCTAACTTGTAAGCTCCATTCTTCAAATTGTGTCGGGCTTTAAAGGGCCCTTCCAAGTTGGCCGCTAATTTCCCATCTGACAGGACCTTCCAGGATTCTCTGCATGCTTTCCATACTAGGTCCTCCTCTTCAAACTATTGAGGGGCTATCTTAGACTTGAATAACCGGTCATACGATGCTTGTTGGCTTCAATCATGATGACTGCATTTTCTTGCACTTGTTTGATGGGGTCAAAATCTATTTGCAGTGCTTCGTTGTTTTCAGCCTCAGTGAAATAATGTCTTTGGAGAGAGACTTCTCCCACCATGACTTGCTGCATCGCGTCTGTCTCATAGGTCAGCTGGAAATGAGTCTCTTGGGTTGTAGGTTGTGGGATGCATCTATATGCCCATAAGACCTCCGCAAGCTTTTCGCCCCATCTTTCCTTAGCTTCATTCAATCAATTCCTTAGCTCACCTAAGATTATTTTATTAGTTGCTTCGACTTGTCCATTGGTCTGAGGGTGTTCCACTAATGTCACCCTATGCTTGATACCAAGGCCACTCAAGAACTTATTAAGCTTTCGATAAGTGAATTATAGCCCATTGTCTATGACCAACATACTCGAAATCTTCAAACGCGTGATGATATTTGTCCAAAAGAATTTTTGGATCGCTTAGGTTGTGATGTTTGCTAGTGGTTCGACCTCAACCAATTTGGTGAAATAATCAACTGCCACTACTAGGAATTTTGTTTTCCCCGAATCTGTGGGGAAGGGTATGAGAATATCCATTCCCCAAATAGTGAACGACCAGGGGGAAACCATTGGACGTAGCTCTATGGTTGATCGATGTATCAGATTTCCATGTTTTTGGCACTGGAGGCATTTCTTCACAAAATTTGAGCATATTGTCCTCAAAGTTGACCAATAGTATTTGACCCTCAAAACTATTGTGGCTGTTGTTCTTTCTTCGGAATGCAAACTACAAACACCCTCATGTAGTTTTTAGAGCATGTAGTTAGCCTAGTCTTGGTCAAGACATTTGAGCAGAACCCTCTCATATTTAGTTCACTGGTCACTAAGGTGTACCTGGAAGCTTACACTCTTAACTTTCTAGCTTTTACCTTATCTGCTGGGAGTGTTTTAGGAAATGAATGTTTTCAGCTACCCAGGTTTAAGGGAAGTTGCCAGCCAAGCCAACTCGTCAGCCTTGTCATTGACTTCTCAGCTTATATGAATCATGTGTATTTTCTTAAACTCTCCATTGAGTATTTCAAACTTATGGTTGTACTTCAGGAGTTGGGGGTCTCAGATCTGAAACACTTTGTTTATTTGTTCAGTGGTGACTTTGGAATCACTTCGGCACCAAACACTTTAGCCGTCAACCTCTTTAGCGAGTCTCAATCTTGTGGGGAGAGCCTATTACTCGGCCTAATTGCACGTGGGTTCAAGCCGAAGCGTAATGATTGTGTCATGGTTACACTGTTGGGTCCTTCCAGAATAACCCTAGCTCCACTTCCATGCCAGTTTGAGGAGTCTTCCACATACATCGTCCGCCATTTCTACTTGAATTGTGGTAATGGAGGATGGAGCTTGTTGATGAAGTCAGCTAGCACCTAAGTCTGGATAGTTCCTCTCGGATCATGGGCAATTTCATATTCTAAAAGCTCGATTGACCATGACATCATTTGCTTTGGTAACTCGGGCTTGTGCAGTATTTTGGCTATGGGGCAATCAGTCCAAATAGTGATCCAATGGCTTTGAATATATTGGCAAAGATGGTGAGTAGCATTAACAAGTGCGAGGGCTACCTTTTTCATCATTTGTTACCTCATTTCTGAATCTTGCAATACTCGACTTACGAAATATATTGGTCGCAACTCATTCCCCTCTTCCTGTACCGGTACTGTGCTTATGACCTCAACCAAGTCTAAAAAGTAGACAACCAGCCTTTTGCTAGTATCCAGTTTCGACAAGACAGGCAATGTTGCCAATGTTACCTTTAATTTCCAAAATCCTTCTTCACACTCATCATCCCAAAAAAAGTTTTTGGTCTTCTTGAGGAGGTACATGATGGGTCTAGCCCTCTCAACAATTCTTGGCAAAAATCTTGGCAAAGAGGCTATCTACTGTCTAGTCTTTGAGTTTCTTTCACATTCTGGGGACTCTTCATCTCCAGGATGGTTGACACTTGTCCGGGTTAGCATGTATTCCTCGGTGGGTGAGCATGAAACCCATAAACTTCCCCCCTTCTACCCCAAAGACACACTTTTTGGGGTTTAGTCTTATGTTATGCTTTCTGAGTTGGCCAAAAACTTCCTTTAAATCCTCAACATAGGTAGCCAAATCATCAGATTTGACCCCCATGTCATCTATGTACTTCCAGGTTTCATCCAAGCTGACCCTTAAACACCTTGTCCATCAAGCATTTGATATGTTGCTCCAACGTGTTTTAGTTTGAATGGGATAACTTTGTAACAAAATTTTGCAAATTCGGTGATGAATGTCGTCTTCTCCTTGTCCCTAGGATCCAACTTTATGTTATTGTAGTAGGAATATGCATCCAAAAAACTCAACAACTTGTGTTCACTTGCTCCATCGACCAGACAGTCGATGTTCAGGAGCGAGTATGCTTCCTTTGAGCATGCTCGATTTAGATTTGTGTAGTCCATACACATCCTCTACTTTTCGTTTGGTTTCTTGACCATGACCACATTGGAAAGCCAAGTTGAATAATTAATTTCTCTGATGAACTGGGCAACCATCAGTTTGGCTATTTTTTGTCGTACTTGTTGGATATAGGGGGAGCTGAAGAGAAGATCAAGGATGAAGCCCTTTCACTTAAAGATTTTAGCTTTTTACATGTCATTCAATTGAAGGCATTTGTAATTTGTAAAGTAGTTTAAGAGGCTTATCTTGTGATCCTTGCATAGCATAAAGCATAAAAATATTCATGCATACATGTTTTAAGAAAAGAACATAAGATTTTCATGTTTGCATTTGAAAAGAAACATTCAATGGCTTAGATTTTGAAAAATCCATTTTGCACTGTTTTAATTGATTACACAATGAGATAATCGATTACCAGCTTCTGTTTATCTCTGAAAAAGCCATGAAGAACACTTTAATCGATTACTAGCAAATAGTAATCGATTACATTGCAGAAAATGCAAAACATGTTTGTCTCTCTTAATCGATTACTACTCTATTGTAATCGATTACACAAGTTCATTTAAGAATATGCATGACTGTCTTAATCGATTACCACTCTACTGTAATCGATTACACAAGTTCATTTAAGAATATGCATGATTGTCTTAATCGATTACCACTTATCTGTAATCGATTACATCATGCATTAATCGATTACATTGTTCATGAAAATTTTCCAGATTGTTTCAAGAACATTTTAATTGATTACTTGTTATATTAATCGATTACATATCAAAAAATAATCGATTGCATAACGTATTAATCGATTACATTCTGTTATATCTGTTTTCTATTTAAAGCTTTTTGGATCTACGCTTTGAGATACAACTTACATTCTGAGTTTATGAATTACTCAACACTTTCTAAGCTTTCAAAGGTCCAAGAAACAGATTTTTCGAGTGATACATTTCTTGTTTGAGATCAAAAGTTTACATGCTTCATTGATGATGATGTGTTAAGACAATATCCTTGAAAAGAACTTCAACATAGTTGATTTTTTGTTCATCAACATTCATGCAACCTAGGAATTGATTGGTAACATTCATTCATTCAATTCATTCACTGAGGATCACAGGTTGTGTCTCTCTTAAACTTTTCTAGTCAATAAATTTGTGTAAGGCTAAGATCAAAATAGTTTTCTTTCAAGTTTTCTAGAGTAGTGTTCTCTAGGGATAAGGATAATCACATGTAACAACTTGTAAAAGAACAAATTTGATTTAGTAGAACTCTAGTCTAGTTTGATTAGAAGAACTAGATGTAGCTTCTCTTGAGAAGTGAACCAGTATATGTTTTTGTGTTGATCTCTCTATCTCTTCTTGTTATCTTGATCTATTGACAATTATGATTTCTTTCTTAATCAACAAGTGCAGATTTTGTCATTGATTCCTTGGACTAAGTGGTTTGGTTGAATTGAAGTTTTATTGATTTTAAAAAGTGATAAAGATCCTTCAACTCTAATTTTGTAAAAGTTTTAAAAGGTCAAGTTTATATCAATTCACCCCCTCTTTGTATTTGGGTGTATGATAGAGTGCTTTTAGTTGAGTATTTTTCTATCCTTCTTAGCTTATTTGACCTCTCTTGGACCTTTATTTTCCTATTCTAATTCAGTTTTTGGCCTAGGCAAGTGGACTTAATTGCTAATTGTTGCGTATTTTTGGATTTTTGGCTCACTTGATGTATCTGACTTGTGCAGGGCCTATAGGGTGCCACCGATCTCCGAATGGAGCAATCTAGGAGTCCCTGGAAAGATAACAAAAAGATCTAAAAGTTTTATACAAATAGCCCGAGGCCAATTCTATCATTTAGAGGGTCATTTTAAGTTTTGAAGTTAGCGCCTTTGCACTTGTAATTTTGGGCTGCGAATTTGCATTTCTTGGTTGTAAATAGCAAATAATTAGATTGTTGGGCTTGTTTGTGGCTCATTTTATTTTCAGAACTTAGTCACTACATATATTAGTGACTTTAGTGAAACTTGGGCACAACTCTTTACATTTCAATAAACAAGTTTTATTTTTCTTTCCTTTAGTTTTTAGAATCAAACCCTTGTTCTTCATTTTCTCTCTATTGTTCTTCCTTGTTCTTCATTTTCATTTTTCTATTCTTCCATTTTCATGCACTCAATCCATGGGGCTTTCATTGATGATGATCATGGAAGGCTAAATAACCAATCAATCCAAGGAACCAACCTAAGCACAAGGAGAATTGGAGTTCTGGTTTAGTATTTCGAATTCTACTTGAATGTTCATCTTCTTCTTCAATTGCTATTCTGTTTTTCATGATTACGAATGCGTTTAGGATTGAAAGCGGATTAGGTTATGGATTCATGCCTAATTTTGAATATTAATCACAGAATAATTGGATGATATTTCAATTAGGGTTGTGGTTTCAATTAAATTAGGGGTTAATTCGATTTAACAACTTCTAATGAGATTGAATGAATGTTCATGATAGGATAAATTTCTGAGAATGATGATGATTCGAATTGCTTGGTTTGGTGAATTGGATTGATGCTTTTCTAATCTGTTTTACTCACTTGTTGATAATCTTGTTAATTTCTGCACTGTTCTTTAATTTTAGTTTACGTTTTTGCAAGTTTTCCTTACACACACAAACTGTTTGATAAAATCCCCCTCTCTATTATTAGTGAATTGAAGCTAGAACCATATTGATAAGTGTCTCTAAGTCGACCTAGGTTAATCCTATTCTACAGAAGTAGCATAGTAAAATTGTTTTTGATGCGTCTCGACAACGTGAATATCAGTGTATTCATATTGTTTTCAGTACTTCTTGACACCTCTCTTCCCCTATCTTTCTTTTTCTTTGGGCAACGCGCTTTGCATCTTTACATATAGCTAACTTATGACAATGAAAGGTTGGATCCATCCTAGGCATGTCTGCTGCAAACCATACAAATAAGTCAACGTGCTTCTAGATAACCCGTACTATTTAGCTACTGTCATCATTGGAGAGTTGGTTTCCCAACTGAGTGACATGTCCTTCCTTAAGTCTGAGCTAAAAAGTGGATGTCTCTTTTACAAGCTTCACTCAATTGTCATTGTTACTTCTTAGATCGAGGTCTAATTCCTTCACCTCTTTGGTTTTCGTCCTAGCCTCCATGCAGTGAACGTGTTCTGGGGCTTCCTCCCTTGTATGAGGACGTAACCTAAGGTTGACCATGTAGCATTATTTGGTCGTCCTCTGGTCGCCATGTATAGTTATAATGGTCTTAGTGTTCGATGTGAATTTCACTGTGAAGGGTTGAAACTACTATGCCCAGGGTGTTGAGTGAAGGACGACGAGGAGTATATTGTACGTCGTGTGAGCATGCACTATCAAGTATCGTATTTTTAGCCTTTTCAGTAGTGGCTCTTCATGCCTAAACTTAGTTTAAATCCAAATACAGTCCTTCGTCCCTGCCTATTCCCTAACAAAATTGAACAATGGATCATCATGTGGGAGGATTTCATATTCAGGTATATTGATATGCTTAAAAGTGTTCCAAAACAAGATTTCGGTTGAGCTTCCTTTGTCTACAAGGGCCTTCTTGGCTATGCAATTGGCCATCTCAACACTAATAATCATGAGGTTGTCCTACACTGGGTCGATTGCCTTGAAGTCATTTGACATGAAGGTTCTAGGCAACATGTTGGGTACCTGATGCCAAGAGACCATATTGATAAACCAAACTTCTCATAGGTGCCTTTTTTGTGCAGAGTTGGTGCCCCGTAGCGAAACCTCTGGCGATGGTGCTAATGACCTGTTTCGGTTAGTCGAGGGGTCTCTCCTCTTTCTCCCTCAAGTGACTTCGGCTCCTCCATTTTTTTGACCGACTTGCATGTTCTCTATCCTTCCCTTGGCTAGACTCTGGTATGTACGGATTGTTGGGTCTATATGACTATGGCTTATGGACAAACTCATTTAGGTGGCCTGACTTTATGAGTTATTTTATCTTGTCTTTCAAGGCACTGCCTCCTCCATTTTTCTGACCGACCTACATGTTCTCGATCCTTCCCTTGGCTAGACTCTGGTATGTATGGATTGTTGGGTCTATATGACTATGACTTATGGACAAACTCATTTAGGTGGTCAAGCTTTATGAGTTATTCTATCTTGTCTTTCAAGGCACTGCATTCCTCTGTCAAGAGTTTGTGATTGAGGTGATACTGACAATGTTTTGAGTAGTCGCCTTTTGGTGAGGTGTTAGCTCTCTTTGGCATGGTCAAAATGTCTACAGCCAAAGCCTGATCCTTGATATGGGATCTACTGGTGGTAAGGGGAGTGTATTGAGAATAAAGAGGTTTTTAGGGTGGTTGATCCCTCCTCCCTTCGTCGCGAGCCTTGTTGGAGTTGGGCTTATCATTATCTTTTATGATCGACACGACTTCCTCCTAGACTTGGTTCTTGGACTCGACCAACTTCTCCATTTGCAGGTACTTAGCCACTCTCCTTCAAAGTTCGTTGAGGTCATTTGCTAGTTTTTTGCATAGGCTGCTGACAAATGGTCTCGACCTTAATGTCATTATCAAATGAAGCAGTGTTATTGTGGGGTCAAGGTTTCGGATATTCAGCTGAAACGTTTCAAGAAGTTTCACAATGGCTCCCTTTGTTCCTACCAAATATTGACGAGGGCTATAGATGTTAAGTGGTCAGGTTGGCTAGTAGTGAATTGAGTGCCAAAATGGTTCGACAGGGTGTCAAACGAATCCACAAAGTTGGGGGGTAGTCGTGTGAACCAATGAAGGGTCTGTCCCTTTAGTGACTTGGGGAACACTTGACAAAGGATTGCATCGTCTGTGGTGTATAGGCTTACCTAGGTGATGTACACATCCAGGTGTTTGTCTTGGTTTGTTGTACCATTATATTTCTCAACATTCAATTTCTTTCAGTTAGAAAGGAGAGTCGCTTTTGTTATGCTAGGGACAAAAAGCTTCTTGAACTGCAGCAATTGTCTTCCAAAAGTTTTGAGGGACGGGGGAATAGTGCCCAAACATACACTCAAGTTGGTAGCTCTGGGTAAGCTTACTGCGGTCGACTCGGCTTCTCCTCCCTTGGGTGGGTTAGTCTCAGGCTGCCATGACCTGTGAACTTCCCGTAGGTGGGAATTCTCGTGCCAAAGGGTGATGACTTCTTCAACGTGATGCCTTTGCATATTTGAGACTTGAGCTTGTAATCTTTGTATCGTCAAAGTTAAGTTAGTTTGGTACTCTACATGTATCTCTTCATTCTGTTGATTGATCGATTGGTCCATTGTGGTAGTGTTCATTCCAGTTCTCGTTATTGCCATAATCTCTTGGGGTCGGGATATATCTTGGCTCCCACAGTGGGCGCCAAAATATTATTGTCATATATGGACTGAGCACTTAACTTTATGTCGAAGAGTCTTCTACTGTGTCGAAAGGTCTTCTCTGATGGTTCCTTGCCAAAGTCTCTTGTGCGCGCAAGCCTGAAAGAGCGAGGGAGAGGCACTTCAACGCTCAAGTAAGTGTTTGACTCAAAGCCGGTGATGATATTTAGTGAATACTAAAGAATGAATCAGTCCTCTTACTTGGGGGTTCTCCCCTTTATATATTTTGACCTTATTGGGCATTGGGTCTATAAGCCTGCATGTCCTAATTACTAGTTAGGTAATACACCTCTTAACCATGCTTAGCTACTCCTAACCAAGTAATTATCCTTAAGCGGGTTTATTGGTGATAATCATGGCCGAATGGTACTCGTCACTTGCATATGCTAAAGATCGAGACGTATTGTGATAAATATGTGGATATATGACCGAGAGGGTACTCGGCTTCATAGGGTGTGTTGCGTCAAGTGCCTTCTTGTCCTAACTGAATACTTAGTCTGTAAAATATAATGTTTCTATCACAAATGGACTAGACACTTACCCTTATGTTGAAGGGTCTTCTATTGTGACAAAGATTCCTCTGATGGTTCCTTGCCAAAGTCTCTAGTGTGTGAGTCCAAAAGAGTGAACGGGGGTACCTACAAAAGGCATTCCAACGCTCAAGTAAGGGTTTGGCTCAGAGTTGGTGATGATATTTAGTGAATACTCAAAAATGAATCATTCTTCTTACCTAGGGGGTTCTCCCCTTAATATATTAACCTTACTAGGCCTTGGTTCTATGGGCCTGCACGTCCTGATTACCATTTAGGTAATACATCTCTTAATCCTGCTTAAGTCTTCATAACCAAGTAATTATCCTTAAGTTGGTTTATTGACAATAATCATGGTTGAATGATTGAATTTGCTGAAGATTGAGACGTATTATGCAAAATATGTAAGCATATGATGGAGAGGGTAATCGATTTTATAAGGTATATTGCGTCAAATGCCCTTTTGTTCTGACCAAATATTTGTTTAGTATAGTACTCATTTCTCTCGTTGCAAAACCATTTTCAATTAAATGCGTCTTTTCAAAACAAGAAATGCTTTGAAGTAATACAACATATTTTATATTGTCTCTCTTCATATTATTATCACTTTACCGTTAATTAGCAAAGAAGAACTGATATGAAAAATTATAAAATATCATTTTAAACTGATATTGAACTGATAATTTAATGTGTTTTTAATGGAAATTATTATTTGTCAAAAAGAAAAAAGAAAAGTGTGATAACCCTAAGGCATGGCGCGGTTGACGCTAGACCCCGTGCAATCAGCAAGGGGATTCATAGCAGAGATTAAGCAGAACAGAAGGTACTGCGCCAACAAGCCTATGTACTACCGGGGGTACATAGCCAAATTTTGGAAGCCTATGTACTACCGGGGGTACATAGCCAAATTCTGGATGCCACGCCTGGAGCGTGGGAGGCCACGCCTGGGGCGTGGGAAGTGCTCCAGAAAGTGGATTTTCACTGGAGTGCCACGCTTGGGGCGTGGGATGCCACGCCTGGGGCGTGGGCTGCACGATAGGGCCTATAAAAAGGCCCAAAACGCGAAAATGGAAGGGAAAACCTTCCTCTCTCCTTCCCCAGAGCTTTTTCCGCCATTAAAGCTACTCCCAAGCTTCTTAGGACCTTATATCTTGGCCAAAACACCTTTCTATGGCCTTTAATCTTGAGAGGAACCTTTAGAAAGTCGAAATCCTTCTTCCTTTCTCTCTGAAACCCCTTATCTTGAGGAACCTCCAGAGAGGTGGATGAAAGCTCGAGTTTGGCGAGGAACGGCGGTGGTTCAGCGTCACCAAGGCTAGGGAAAGTAGCCTAGAGGCCTTCCTCATCGTTTCTGAGGTAAGAAACTCGAGTTTCTCCGATTGATTTTGGATTTGGGGGTTTTGGGTGAATAGTGACCCATCTGTGATAGGGCTAGAATTAGCTCTGGGTCCAGTTGGGAGAAGTGTTTAGAATGATGAGAGGAGGAAGGATTAGCTTTCAATTTGTGATTTGGTGACTGTTGGTTTTGGCTCTAGGCTGTGCATGTGTGACTTGAACTGAGTCACTTGACTTGAGACATGCAAGAGCCAAATTGATGGGCGTGTGGTGCCTGATGGACCATGGTGACGGTGCCTTGCGATATGAACCGTCTATGCCCTGTGTAAACCCTGAGGTTTTGGGTTATTGAGCTGTAAGGTTCAGTGTGAATGGCTTGGTTTGAGTCTCAAGGGACTCTGAGGCCATGGTTGATCTGAGATAGACCACTGAAAGGTCTACAGATAGGCTTATAGTGAATAGCCTGAGAAACCCTTAAGTAGATGACTCGGGTTGATGGAAAGGACTGAGGTTCCTTTCTCAGAATCAATTAAGGCTGTATGATGAGCTCAGGAATGTTATGTGCCTGAATGGTCTGTGATATGTGTTTGTTTGCCTTGTTAGGGCTTGACACGAGGTGTCAGAGGAGCAGACCATCGTTCCAGAGGTTGGAGTTATAGGCACGGTTTACCAGGTAAGCTCATCGCTCTGGGGTGAATCCCTTTCTCTTGTTTATCACCCAAGTGGGTGAATGATGCATGCCATGATTGTTTATATGTCTGTAGATATATAATTGTGCATGCTGAGATAAGGAAGGCCTTTGTGGCCGTTATTTGATGATAGATATATGATGGGAGCCTAAGGGCTTGATGAACGGTACTTAGAGTTAAACTCAGTACGTTCTGAGAGATATGTATGTATGACGAACCCCAGGATAGACACCGAGATGGTGCGAGTTTTCTGAGATGAGATGCAGATCTTAGAATGATCTGTGATGGAACCTACAGGATACTGGACTGGTATCCGGCTAGTTGAGGTTCCCTAGCCAGAGGTAGAGTTTGAGGACTTCCTGGAATAGCTGAGATTCCATGGGAGGTGCCACTGCTCTCCGTTAAAGACCTAAGGACGGATGATTTTCCTTAGGTAGAGAAGATTGAAATCCTGAGTTGAGTGAGTCCTCAGGCATTGTTGTGAAGTCCTGAGATGAGTGACGCCTCAGGCATGGTATGTGAAGTCCTGAGGAAGAGATTCCCCAGGCATTTCTGAGTAAGACCTGATGAGGAGATGTTTCCTGTGATATAGAGGTAGCCTCCTGGTGTGGAGATGTTCCTATATCCACAGATGTACCTCCACAGGCAATTGTATGAGACGAGAAAAGTTCCTAGGAGATAGAGTGCCTCCTTTGTGAGATGATCTCTCCTAGATAGTGGAAAGTCTTGAAAGATTGAGTGCCTCCGTTGTGAGATGATCTCTTTCAGGTAGTGGTTTGAGCCCTGAGGGATGGAGTGCCTCCTTTGTGAGATGATCTCTCTCAGGTGGTGGTGTGACAGGCTGAGGGATGAGTGCCTCCGTTGTGAGATGATCTCTCTCAGACCGTGATAAGAAGTCCTGAGGGATAGAGTGCCTCCTTTGTGAGATGATCTCTCTCAGGCAGTAGAGCTGTAAGACCTGGAAGATTGAGTGCCTCCTGTGTGAGATGATCTCTTTTAGGCATGTGATTATATCAGTTTATGAGACGTATCCGTTATATAGGAGTCCTCCAGACGTGGTTGTACCTATATATTCGGACGGTCTCTGATAGATAGTGGTGTCCTGCCATGAGATGTCCTAGTATATATTGGATCCTCTGTGAGTGGGGATCGGCATATATACCTAGATGAAGCCTCCGCAGGATGATGATGACCAGTGATAGATGGCGATAACCATCAGGATCACATGGATATTGATTATGTGTGGAAGTCCTGGCGGGACCAGGCAGCTTACAGATATGTTGTATCTCTAGAGAGGGTTTCTCGACGAGATGAGAGCCTAGAGTCTCTTAGATGAGCCATATCTGGATGAGTAAGTCCTGAGTGATAGTCCTCAGGCAATGTTTGCATGTATGTTTGAGAGGTTGTGCCTCTCTAGTATGAGAAGTGTTCAGTGGTGGACACTTGTGTGATAGTACCTCTGAGAGTTCTCTGTGAGACGAATGAAAGAGCCAGTATAGTATATGTATGCCACGATGATGGCGTGGCTCTATGAGATGAGTTGAGATGGCTTGAGAGCCAGTATGAGGTGTGAGACCTCTGATAGTGATAGCATTCAGTTGAGTACCTAGAGAGCTGGGATATGTGTTAAAGCTAGGC
>PYAF01002142.1:15457-43941 GCA_007407185.1 Glycine tomentella | reverse complement strand
CAAAACCGTGCAAAACACTAGCCTAAAGCCTTTCATTCCATTCTTTTCTAATTCACCTTTTACCAAAACATAAAGCAAAAGCCTAAAACCTTGGAAGTTCACGTGAAGCACTAGCCATTTTAGGAGCAAGAGCTATTCAAATTCAAGGAAGAAAGGCTGTCCACAAGGCTTAGGGAACAAGGTATGGGGAGTTTATGATAGACTTAGTTGAATAATATTCCTTGCTTTATTTCATGAAGTCTTGTAGACTAGGTGTTTGATGAAATGTCTCAAAGAGCTTGAATGACTATTTGACTAGTAACTTGATTCTAAATTAAATAACTAATGGTTGTATGAATAACTTGAACTAAATTTAATAAACAAGAGTAAGAAGTAACCGAAAATTAGTAGTAGTATGATTATCTTGAATAAATTAGTTGTTTAGAATTATGATTAGTTAATGAAATAATTTTACTATAAACTTAATGTTGGCTGAAATTCTCCTATGTTGTTTTAGGGATATATATATATATATATATATATATATATATATATATATATTTAGTTTGACACTAGAACTTGGATGAGAATGTGTTTATGTTGAATGTTATGAAGATCCATGTTTATATAGCTTTCTTTTAAAAAGTATTCTATATTGCACACCATGTATTTGATATATTGTCACAATGAAAGGAAGATGTTTAAGTGTTGTTGGCTTGAATCTTTATTGTTGGATTGGAATTATATTTGCATGATTAAATGAATTATGCTAAAGTTATGTGATTTTGCATGAGTTGTTGAGTAATTCTATATACTTTTAATAAAATTAACATGTTGCTTGGTGGTTTATGATTTTGATGTTGAGAAATAAATTAGATTTTGATGTTGAGAAACAAATTAAGAATTGTGTTATGTTGATGATGGAGTAATTGGAATCCTCGTGTTGTATGGTGATTATTTATGGATTCCAAGAGTTGTGGTGAGTTATGGCTGTATGCTGAGATTGTGGTATAAAATTTTATGTGATGGAGGACATAAGCTTTATGTGTTGTTCTAAAAAGCATATGCCATGAGTAGTAAAGATGTTTAAAGACTTGATAAAATGAATCATTCATGCATTTCATACGCATATGCCTGGCGGGGGCTAATCTGTGGAGTTGTTTGTCAGATAGCTAAACCGAGTCCATGCGTTCAGAGGTGTTGAACTGGGGGGATAGTGTGTTTCAGGGAGGACCACACCGCCATGATGATCACATAGGTGGAGGTGACATTCCTACGCGCCCCTGCCCTACCCCGACTGAATGGATAGGTGTGCCACTGGGATGAGGCTATCTTGACTGTGGCCACTGATGATGATTTAATGATAACCTGAGATCTCAGTCATGCATCATATAAAAAGATGAGCATGCATCTTATGCATCACACAGTTGGGTATATGTATAATGATTTGTATACTGTATAAGTTGTGTGGTCTTTTATGATTAAGATTTTATCCATCTGTGTATATATATATTATTCAAACTATGTTTGTCATAAACTTACCCGATTTGTGTCTGTGGTTGACACCTGTGATGAACCCAATTCATTTGGGCGAGCAGAGGAAGAGGAAAGCATGAGTTGTAGATGAAGGTTGTTGAAGAAGTTTTGATAATCTGTTTGTTGTAATTTGTAATTTCATGTGGCATGTAATTTGTAATAGACAGTCTGTGTATTATTTTGGATACTGACTTTGGACTGTATTATGGACTGTATTCTTATTATAAATGAACCGTGGTAAGGAAAATCGTTTATGCTATTTATGGATCATAAAATTAGCAAGCAAGGCAAAAAGAATTTTCGTGAAAAAATTTATAACCAAGATCATTATAATATAAAGAGAACACGAATTTCATCTAAAATCAATCAAACATGAGAAAGACAAGAGAGGCATTACACATGACTTAGAGGAAACAGGAGTCCTAGGGGGCACCCTAGACTCTGAGGAAAGTAACGCAGACCTTTGCTGTGATGATGACCCTAACCTAGAAGACCCTAATTGGAAAGGGTTCGGGGGTTGAGGAATTGGGGCTTTTGAACTACCAGGGGCAGAAGAACCCGAAGTAGAGATTTTTTCTTTTCTTCTTCAGAAAGAGGAAGACCACACGAATTTCATCTAAAATCAATCAAACACGAGAAATACAAGAGAGGCATTACACATGACTTAGAGGAAACAGGAGTCCTAGGGGGCACCCTAGACTCTAAGGAAAGTAACGCAGACCTTTGCTGTGATGATGACCCTAACCTAGAAGACCCTAATTGGAAAGGGTTAGGGGGTTGAGGAATTGGGGCTTTTGAACTACCAGGGGCAGAAGGAACCCGAAGCAGAGATTTTTTCTTTTCTTCTTCAGAAAGAGGAAGACCGAAAAGCCAGAATGCAGAACGAGGGGGAACCGTTTTGCCAATCTCTGCCTCTTCCTGAGGTGTGTATTGCATGATATAAATCCTACTCAAATATGCAAAGGTTGGAACTATGAAAACTAGTGGGATTTGCAAGAAATTACTGGTACTTAGGGTTACGCAGAACCAGACGAAAAACAAGAAATAGCAGTAAATAAAAGGAAAATGCAGATGAGAAATACCTAGAATATAGAAAGGTTGATGGAAGGAGAAGCGACAGCGAGAAGTGAGTGGTTCAGGGAGGATGCAAGAGGGAATGAGAATTCAGAAGTCGCGAAGGCAAAAGAAGAGTGAGGCACCAGAAGAAAATATAACGGAAAAGGACTCATTAAATGAAAAAGTAACCGCCAAAATTCAAAAAAGAATGTGGGTTAGTAACTGATGGACACAGAAGGTCATGGAAGGGGCAGTTACGACATTGTCGCGAAAAGAAAATGATTAAAGCGTAAAACGACAAGAGTTATCACCAAGACACGTGGCAGTCCAGGAAAAGAAGTCGCTTCATTTCTTGGCGATTGTAGCTGTTCAGGCTATTTGAAAAGACAAGACATAGCTCAGTATCACAATGAGTTGGAAATGACCCAAGGACTCAGGGAGGTCGACTACCTCGGCTCGGATTCCCCACACGAGATCAACTCCACACGAGATCGGATCTACGCGAGGTCGGTTCTACATTTGGTCGGCTCGATTATACATCCCGGCCACCAAGGATACTATATGACCGGTCGGGCTGAGGGGCATTTGTTACGGATAAAAGATATCTTATCTTTATCCTATTAATTCAAATATTCAAATTACCAACAACCTATCACCATAACCGTACGAGAGTGGAAGATTTGTTGTTACTAGTTATCTATAATCTTCAAATATCCCGGAAAGTGATAACGGGCCTCAACCGTTTACCATCAAGGTCCAGGTTAGCTTCCTATAAATAAAGCACCACCCATGGTGAAAGGTACACACAATCCTGACTCTCTCTTTCTATTCACACAGCACACACTGCACACCAATTGTGTTGTGAATTCCTGCTGATGTGATTCTTTTCTTCCATAAGTTGCTTCGATCTTATAAGCTACTTGAGGAAGGGAGAGTCTTGTAAATACCCTCAGTGTGGCGCGGTTAGTGCCAGATCCCGCGCGGTTAGCGCCGGGATCCTTAGCAGGAAAACCCTGCCAAGGGTATGGCGCGGGTAGCGCCATGGATGGCGCTGATGGCGTCAGACCCACTGGAACTTCACGCCCAGAGCGCCAGAGCCATGCGAGGAGCGCCATGGTTTCTGGAATGTTGCGCCAGGAGCGCCAGATTGGCGCTTGGAGTGCCAGATTCTCTAGAAGTCGACGCCTGGGGAGTCAACTTGGCGCGAGGGGCGCCAGAGGTTTCCTAGCCCGCGCGGGTACCAAATTCGGGAGTCCAAGAGTTTTATAAAACTCTCTTGATGGAAAAAAAATATGAATGAAAAATTCCACTGAATTGAATTGGGTCCATGAATCTAAGAAATGCGCCATGGTTGACGCGGGTGGCGCAGGAAGTGGTCTGGAAAACCAATTTTCTCTGGATTTTCGTGCGGACAGCGCCAGGTGTGGCACGGATGGCGCCACAGGTCAAGGGAGGATGGCGCTGAGGGCGCCAGGGTGGCGCGGAAGGCGCCACAGGTTCTGGAAGTTGGCGCTGGGGGCGCAGGAGTGGCGCTGGGAGCGCCAGGCCCACCGCCATGGTGGCGCAATCAGCGCCAGAGGTGGCAAGATCCGTGCTGGAGGTCGTGCAGGCCTAGTATAAAAGGGCAAAACGCGAATTTTGAGAGGAAAAGCTGTTCTTCCTCTTCCTCACGCCCAAACCTCCATTAAAGGTGAACCCAAGCTTCCAAGGACCTTGGTTCATGACCTAAATACCTCCCAATGACCTTTAATCTTATGAGGAATCCTTAGAAAGCTATAATCCTTCATTACTTCTTCTGAAAACCCCTCTTTGAGTGAGAATTGGATTCTCAAGGAAGCTCAGAAACTTGAGTATTGGCAAGGACCCAAGGCACAGAACAGACAACAGAGCTAAGGAAAGTTGTCCTCCAGCCTTTCTGGTCGCCATTGAGGTTAGAAACTCAAGTTTCTCCGGTTGATTTTGAAATTGGGGTTTTCTGTGTTTTGTGACCCATGTGAGCTGGGGCTAGAGACCTCTGAGCAGATCAAGATGATATGAGATAAGTTGATGAAGGCTCAGAGTTGACAGAGGAGCTATTATGACCAGAAACACAGGCCCTTGCAGTTTGAGGAGGGTGATCATATGTTTCTGAGGCTATCTCCAGTTACGGGTGTAGGACGAACCTTGGGTGTGAGGAAGCTGAGTCCTAGGTTCATTGGTCCATATCATATCCTTCAGAAGGTTGGGCCAGTGGCTTATAGGCTGGCTTTGCCTCCCTAGTTGTCAGGCTTACATGATGTTTTCCACGTATCCCAGTTGAGAAAGTATGTGGCTGATTCCTCACACGTGGTAGAGCCAAACACAGTTCAGATTAAGGAGAATTCGACAAGTCCTACACGACCTCTGAGGATTTTGAACAGAATGGAAAAGCAGATCCGCAGCAAGACTATTCCCATAGTTAAAGTACAATGGGAAAGCAGGACACCTAAGGAAGCAACTTGGGAGCGAGAGCGGGAGCTGTTGCAACTATATCCCGAGTTGGCTAACAGGTATGTTTCTGAATTTTGCGGACAAAATTCTTAAAAAGGAGGGGTGAATGTAAGGACCCTCAGTGGGGCGCGGTTGGCGCCAGATCCCGCGCAGTTAGCGTCGGGATCCTTAGCAGGAAAACCTGCCAAGGGTGTGGCGCGGGTAGCGCCATAGATGGCGCCAGACCCACTGGAACTTCACACTCAAAGCGCCAGAGCCACGCGAGGAGCACCATGGTTTCTGGAATGTGGCGCCAGGAGCGCCAGATTGGCCCTGGGAGCGCCAGATTCTCTGGAAGTCGACGCCTGGGGCGTCAACTTGGCACGAGGGGCGCCAGAGGTTTCCCAGCCCATGCGGGTAGCGCCATGGTTGGCGCGGGTGGCGCGGGAAGTGGTCTAGAAAACCAATTTTCTCTGGATTTCCGTGCGGATAGTGCCAGGTGTGGCGCGGATGGTGCCACAGGTCAAGCGAGGATGGCGCTGAGGGCGCCAGGGTGGCGCGGAAGGCGCCACAGGTTCTGGAAGTTGGCACTGGGGCCGCAGGAGTGGCGCTGGGAGCACCAGGCCCACCGCCATGGTGGCGCGATCAGCGCCAGAGGTGGCGCGATCCACACCGGAGGTCGGGCAGGCCTAGTATAAAAGGGCAAAACGTGAATTTTGAGAGGAAAAGGTGTTCTTCCTCTTCCTCACGCCCAAACCTCCATTAAAGGTGAACCCAAGCTTCCAAGGACCTTGGTTCATGACCTAAATACCTCCCAATGACCTTTAATCTTATGAGGAATCCTTAGAAAGCTATAATCCTTCATTACTTCTTCTGAAAACCTCTCTTTGAGTGAGAATTGGATTCTCAAGGAAGCTCAGAAACTTGAGTATTGGCAAGGACCCAAGGCACAGAACGGACAACAGAGCTAAGAAAAGTTGTCCTCCAGCCTTTTTGGTCGCCACTGAGGTAAGAAACTCAAGTTTCTCCGGTTGATTTTGAAATTGGGGTTTTCTGTGTTTTGTGACCCATGTGAGCTAGGGCTAGAATTAGCCCAGGGTCCTGTGGAGAAACTTGTTCAGAGCGCAGTAGTGATGAAGGATTAACTTTCAGTTTTTGATTCAGTGAATTTTGAATCTTGGGTCTGTGGTTTGCATGTGTGGCTGTGTGATGAGTCATTAATTGAGTTTACGACATGCTAGAGCCTTAATTATGTTTGGATTGAGCCTGAGAGGCTGGTTGAACAATGCCTTGGCTGAGGTTTAGACCGTTCCTGTGATAATTGAATTATGAGCTTGTGCTCAGACATGTGTTTGCATTGAGTCTGGGATGACTCAGATGCTTGGTATTCAACCTTGGTAGACCTTGTATGATCTGTGAGAAGCCTAGTGAGGGCTTGACTTGATTGAACCCTAGGATAGGGGAATTCTGATATGCTATGTTCTGTAATTGAATGCTTGTTGGTTTGGTTTTGATATGAACCTACATATGCCTTGATTAGGGCTTGACATTGAGGGTGTCAGTGGCGGGTGCCACAGAGCAAGGAAAGAACTGCAGAGCGTGGCTTTGCCAGGTAAGTTCTGTGTCCCTAGGGGATGATTTCCCACATGGTTTGCCACACCACACTCCGGGGGAGTGGTGGTCATATTCATGATGCATGCATTTGGTTGTTGCATCCTCATAATGATGTGTGTGTGCATTTATGCTTGTTATGTGAGATGATTGTGATAGATCTATTGACCAGTAGATAGATATGGACCTCCCTAGGAGATGGGTTTCCTCCTAGTTTGGTTGGCTCTAGGTCAATGATATCCCAGGGAATCGGTGATTCCTACAGACCAAGGGGATAGAAGTTGAGGTAGCTCCTTCTATTCTCGGAGGTACCATATACGTGCATCCATGCGAAGGGGTAGCACCCAATGGGATGGCACGGGTGTGAGTTTCCGGTCTCACACTGAGGTGGGCGTTGATGATATCCGCTAGGCGTTGAGGTAGCTCCGCCATGTTTGGAGCAAGATGACTTGCTCTTATTGTTACGAGGGCCAGAGGGTCGGGCCAGTGGGCCATTTGCTTGTGATTGCTTGATGTATGTATGATGGAGAGTGGGCCAGGGTGGAGGAGATTCTTCCAAGGACTCTGAGCTTACTGAGATGTGTATCTCACCCCGTTTGGGGATTTATCTTTACAGGTGACTCTTCTGGAAGAGGAGAGCAGTCTCAGGGCAGGAGGCCCTAGTGGAGACATGTCTGCTTGGCCGGTGGCAGCAGAGGGAGCTTGAAGGCTCAGTTTTGTTTTGATTCTATTTTGTACCCTGGTGAAGGATTGGTGTGTGTACACCTGAGTTATGTACAGTTCTGTATACCCTCGGTGAGGGCAGATATTCTTTTGTTTCACCACGGTATGGTGTGAGACTGTTGTATATATGTATACACAGAACTGATGTTGATATGATATATGATGTTCCTCCTGAGTATACTTGTTATGTTCTGATTATCTGTCTATCTGTGTACTGTGTGAGAAACTGGATCAGCAAGGGTGTGAAATATCTGTCTTGTGTTTATGTTTTCTATGATGTGCTTTTTATTCCATGCATAATGAACCAAGAAAAGCGATTTTGTGCTTCTGCTGAGATTTTAATTTATGTTTAAGCGCTTAATTGATATTATTAATGTTAACGCACCGGAGGCCTACGAGGTGTTACAAGTCTGATCCTATATAAAACCACCCAACATTGCGTGTTGGACATTTTCTGTTCTCTTTGAGCAGAACAAACTGTCACAAATTGTTATGCGTAAATATTTAACACATAATAATTTGATGAGAATAAAAAAAGAACAAAATTTTTAAATGAGGATAAAAACATATTTTAACTTTAATTTTATTATTGTAAATTTGAATTTGCCGTTCATAAGAATGTTTTAATATTGTGGTTTTTTCCTATATTAAATATAGTTGAATAGTATAATTTAAATAATTAATATAACAATACTGATTCATCTGCACAGCCTCTTCTTTTATTAACAATGGAATAAATTGTCAAGATTCCTCTTACTCGGGGGATTGTTTTGCAGTTTCTTTCTCTCAAACAACAACTTCATATATATATATATATGTATATTAATTATAAAAATATTAAATATTCAATTTTCATTTAATAAGTTTATATTTTAGTAATTTAATATAATAAATATTTTTTATTTAATAGATACCACAATTATTACTATTTAAATAAAAATATTTATTTATATATTTATGAAAATACCAAATTTGTAATATTAAGTGCTACATTAATATCTATATATGTAATAAATACAACTAATTTGAATATTTGAATTTTATTAAGTAAAAAGACATTTGTGACTTAAGATGAATTTCCTTAATTATTTTGATTAGATGTAAATATATATTAAGTATAAAGTTGCGTCTTATGTTATATCAAATTATGTTTCAATGATCCTATGTCTAAAAATTTTAAGACAGAATCAAGTTTAAGTCATGATCTCCTAAAACATTAAAGATAACATTTAAGACTTTGTGTTTGAGATTCGTTTTACAGGAACCATCTTACAACACATTCTTCTAGGATTTGTTGAATCTCATGAAAAATAAATGAACTTCAAGTTTTGTGAGTTGTCAAACAACATCAAAAGATGCACTCCACTATGACAGACCTGCTCTAACTCAAAGAAAGTAGTTTTATGCTGTAGAGCTCAACACGAAACCCAACTGGAGTGGTTTTTTAGCATGAAGTAGAACATGCATTTAATGCAAGCATTAAAGGCTCCAAAAGTCACAAACTTCGTACGCGAGCTCAAGTAAATAATTCTATTTGTTTAGAGACAATGGACACTCGAAGATGAAGACCTATAAATACCATAAGCTTTGAAGAAATTAGTTATGAACCTATGTGCTAAGATTCAAATTCTTTCTATACATTTCTTGTAAGACCATTGATAAAAAAGATTCCTTATGAATTATAGAGAGGCAGAAGACCCAACATCTCATAATTTCATCGCTTTGGGTGTAAGTGTTTTATCCTAAACACTAAAGATCAAATTGCTAAGTTGATTCTAAAGTCGATAAAGGAATCTTCCTTGGATTTTCTAATACATCTAAACCCTATAGAGTTTTTATTACAAGGACTTTAGTTGTAGAATAATCTATTTTCATGTTAAATTCAATGATGGACTAACGTCTGATAGGAAGCTATTAGATCTTAAGGATGATTTTGCAGATATGTAGATAGGTTCATATGCTGCACATAAGGAAAAAGAAGTCAACTAGTTAATGAAATCTTTTCTCAGATCTTCATATCAACAACCACATACAAAGGACTGCAAGTTTGTCCACTATCTTCCACAAGATCAGATCATTGGAGATCAGATTGAAGGAGTCAAAATCAGATCATCACTCAAAGATCTTGCATCATGTGCTCTTGTGTCTAAAATTAAGCCCAAGATGATAGATGAAGCTCTCACACATGATGATTGGATCGTTGCCATTGAAGAAGAATTGCACCAGTTTACCAAAAATGATGCCTGGACACTTGCACCTAAGCCTCATAACAAAAGTATAATTGGACCAAGATGGGTTTTTAAAAACAAATTGGATGAACAAGGGAAAGTAGTAAGAAAGCAAGCAAAGTTAGTAGCTCAAGGCTATAACCAGCAAAAAGGAATAGATTTCACTGAAACATTTGCTCGTGTTGCTGGACTTGAAGCTATAAGGCATTTTTGATATCCCTATTACAGGTCATTTATGTACATATATTTTTCTATCAAAAATTGAATAATATAGTATGTAACTTATTAAAATATTTTATTATATTTGCAGAAAGTAGTCATTTTTCGGTTTAGAAAAACTACAACGTAAATGGTGGTAGCAGCTTTCCATTATCTGATACTACTAATTGTATTTTATTATATATTTGTTCTTATTTATAGATATATTTCCTAACTTTTTTATTATAAATTTTCATATAAATACAAATATAATGTATAAATATTTTTTTCTTGCAGTTGGTGAGTTATCAAATTTGAGAGCTAATAACAAATTGTGGCCCAGAAAGTTTGCCATAATCGTTAATAATATTAGAAGGAGCTTGAATATATGGGATAAAAGTATATTTTTCAGTCAAATGTCCCCAACATCAGATGTCTCATCATTTTTAGGTATATTGATAAACTATCACACTTCAATACACATTCTTCATGGAATTACTACATTTCATAATTATATTTTATTGCAATCAGAAACCCAAAAAGTTAGTGAAACAATGACCAAAGGTAAAAGAAAAGTTGTTTTTGGTAACACCAATGGTGATCAGGGTACACAGACTTTCATTAAAACATATATGCATAATAGTTTTGCAGCTGAAAAAAAGATGTAAATTATGTCCCACGACAATTGTTTTAAATAGTAGCAGAAGCAACAATCCTACCAATGTGAATGTTATTGTTACAGATTCAACTATTCCAAATGTATATGGTAATTTGCAATAATTATTTTAGTTTAATTTATGAAATTTTCTATTGTCAAATAATTTATATCTTTATATATAATACATGTACAAGGTGAAACACAAGTCGATCTACAAATGCCCCCGCAATAGAAGAATATGATGTAGGCTTAATTACTGAAACAACTATGGAATTTTATAATTTTCATTCTATATTATTATATTTTAGTTCAACTAAGCTAAATAATTTAACTATAATTTATAATTTGTAGATAACTCATTAGACAAATTAAATGATGAAATACATGAGGAATGAAGATACCAATGAGGCAAATATATGTAATTTTTTAACCCTTTTGAATTACCTTGATACTATATTTAAATTATTATTGTTGTATAATTGAATTTATGTTATACATTTTTTTCCAGTTACTTCGGGTATAGGTGATGCTACATGGGAATGTGAAT
The DNA here is from genome assembly GCA_007407185.1 of Glycine tomentella. Taxonomy (NCBI): domain Eukaryota; kingdom Viridiplantae; phylum Streptophyta; class Magnoliopsida; order Fabales; family Fabaceae; genus Glycine; species Glycine tomentella. Next base: position 32,957 of record PYAF01002142.1, on the reverse strand, counting down.
TTGCAAAGCTGGAATGTGGTGTGGGGAGAGGCTACAAAAAAGATGGAACACTAAAAACCCTAAATTTAGTTTGTGTTGCATGCAAGGAAAAAATAAAAATAGAGAATTTCCAACCTCCTTCGCAGATTTTCAACAATAGTGACCAATGAAACAAATTCTTTGTTGAAAGCATTAGATCATTCAACATGATGTTTTCATTTACTTCGATGAGTGAAAAAATATATGTTTCAAAAAATGATGGAAAAACATCCCCTATGTTTATCATGAATGGTGAAAATTATCACCACATTGAAATTTTTCTTCCACTCCATGGTAGGCAAGCAAAGTTTGTCCAACTTTATATATATGACAAATAATGAAATTTCTAATACAGTATCTATAGTTGTGTAAGATTTAAATTTCAATTTAAAATGCATAGTATTATTTGTTAATGTTGTTTGTAATTGATTATAGCATTTTATATGTCCACTGTTTATAGGATGGATAAAGATTCTTCTACATTTAACGAGTCAATTATTATTGTTCTTACCAAAATCTGGAAATTCCACGTATGGACTAGCGTGGCCTGAATGGACTCCAAATTTTGTAGCGTCGGGAAGTGAGTAGGCTTTGCTTAGAGGAGGGACCTGCAAAACAAAGGAAAAACACTCCGACGCTCAAGTAACTACATCAATTGTTAAAGAATAACTGAGTGTGAGAACCCAATATAAGATGTAGAGAATGAGTAACTTAAGTAAGGCATTCAAGTATTATAAGTAAGTATGAGATTAGTGTATTTAGTGTGAATACTAGATGAGTATCGAGTGTGTTAGGGAGAACATGTAAGGTTGTATTTATAGCGTGGAGTATAGGCTTTTGGCCGTTGATAATCTGTTGATAAGATAATAATAGGTAATAGGAGACAATTATCTAATTCAAATAGGAGATAATGTGTACCTTATTGATATATTGTTACTTGTAGATAAGAAACAACTAGTAGATAACTTGTTGGGATGATAAGGTGGTTACACCTATTTAAATATTGGGCATAGTAGATATGCTGTTAGTGAGCAGATAATATCGCTGGTGTCTGTGTTCTTGTAGAAGGTTGACGTCCGTGCTCCTGTAGCGATGTTGGTATGGAACCCGGACATGTGTGTCCGGGTTGACACTTGAAGGCTGAATAAGCACCTATTAATGTAGCAGTGCTGACGTGGAGGGTGTCCACGTGTACGGTGACCTTTATGAGATGAGCACGTGTCATTTTACTATTTTGGATTGTACAATTATTGACATAAATAATTTGGTTGATGAAGTCAATCCATATGTGAAGATATATCGACAGGTCTGTGATAAAGTTCAGTAATGGTGACATGGATATAAAGGTGAAAATTATAGGCAAAAGAGGACAACAATAAAGAACACATAACATTCCAATTGTTTTTGAAGTTGTTGGAATAATACCCACTACTACAATAATGATCTTCTATGACACCGGTTTTATGACGGTCCTACAAAAATCGATGTCGTAAATAAAGCGGTGGCATTTTTGCAAACAACTGCCACACGATTTTATGAAAACCTTATTTGAAAAGGCATTACAATATCGGAAAAATGCTAGAATGATAGAATACAAAGTCATTTTAGAAGAAACGGTTTTTGAAAGAGAGAGGAAAAATGCATATTTTTGGGACACCCATTCAAAACCAGAATGTTTGGGTTTTTCTCTTTTAATTTCTTTCTTTTTGTAGGCTTTTCCCCTTCAAAAAACCACAACTACTGTTTTCGATGATGAGGGCGGAAGTGGATTCCGATGAAGGCGGAGCGGCGAGCATTCTCGAGTGGCGCACAGAGATGCTAAGTAGAGTGAGCAGCGTGCAACCTTTCTTGTTGTCTCTGTCGCTCCACAGGGTTCCTCTCGGCCTCGGAAATATCCTCCTTGGATGAATGAAAAAAATATTTATTGTGAGCCGTATATAAACGAGGAAGTGGGTGTACGGTGAAAAGTAAAGAGAATTAGCATGGTGTTATTTGTGGGTGTAGAAAGTAGCAGGAAATGGCTGTGATCCTGTGTCACTGTTATCGTACCTTCGGACCAGACAAACCTTACCTCTCCGGTCAGAGTCTCCGCCGTCTCCGTTTCATTTCGACGCCGAATATCATGCATCGCCTCTGTCGCCATCGCTCGTAAGCCTACTCCACTCTACTCTTCCTTTTCCATTTCCGATTCTTAACACTTTCACATTCTCACTCTCTTTACAATTTTCAACTTCAACTTCCACGTCATCTAATTCTTATCTCATATGTAAATTGCATCAAATTCGGGTTTAAGAAATGTAATGTGCTTTCTGTGAGATGATTGATGTTTATATTTTGTTATGCTCCGAGTGTATTTGATTAATGCACTAGTTGAGAAGCATTATTGATTTAATTTTTAGATGCATATTTATATTTGTTTTCAACCATTATGTTGGGGTTTGAAGGAGTGACTAACAGGTTATTGACTTCTGACTTCGATTCTTTTGTCCTGCAGAGAAAGTTGGGCTGAAAGATTTTCTTCACTTAGATGATTTTGATAAGGACACTATTCTAAACATGTTGGACTGGGCACTTGAGGTCAAGGCCTTGCTGAAGTCAGGGGACAGGTCGTTTTGACCTTTTGAAGGGAAGACAATGACAATAATATTTACAAAGCCGTCAATGTTTGGTGGCCATGCTATTTATTTAGGACATGATGATATCCAAATGGGCAAGCAAGAGGAGACTCATGGCATTGCTCGTGTTTTGTCTTGCTATAATGACATCATTATGGCTCGTGTTTTTGCTCATAAGGTATACTGGTGACCAGTGAATGTGAGTTACTTGTATTTCATTTGGCCATTGGATCAAGAAAACACATCCTACTTGGATTGGCTTATTTTATATTGAAAATCTCTTATAACCTATGGCTTACAAAGATAGTTTATTGAAAAATGAAAAAAAAAAAAAAGCTATTTGTTAACATAAAAAATAAATGCTATTACATATTTGATAAAACATGCTGAGAGCTTGATTCTTTTGTCCGGAAATTTTGTTAACAGGTTTATGGAGTTTTATTCTATCTGATAGATACACTCCCCTTTTGAAAGATTATTTTTTTCCTTTTGTCTGCAAATGTCTGAGTCTGACCTTACTTCCCAAATTTCTTTCTCCACCTTGGCAGGCATTAATGTGATAGCTGGAATTGGCCTTCTATCTACACCATTTACAGTAAATCAAGCTGGGTGGATGAGCTTGGCACTGATGCTTCTTTTTGCAATTATCTGTTGTTACACAGCCACCCTTCTGAGATACTGCTTTGAAAGCAAAGAAGGAATCATTACCTACCCAGATATAGGAGAAGCTGCATTTGGTAGATATGGTTGTATTGCTGTATCGGTGAGTTAATTTATTTCTTTGTTTAAATTAATAGAAAATTGTTGCGCAATGCTTGTTACACGAAGAATGAAGTATTAATTGGTTCTTGCCAAATGATCATTCTGATTTTGTTCTATTAGCATGGCCTTAGATGGTTTTGGTTTATTTTGAGTTTTTTTACCTTTGATCTTTATATGTATTAGGCCTCTTACAAATTAGACCATAGCATGATTTCTTTTTGTTGTTTAATCTAAATCCACATCACAACAGTAAGAAAGAATGCTTGAGATATAATGATTTTTGTCTATGAACAAATTTGATGTTTTACTAAGCTATGTTTACTTTGTTGCAGATCATTTTGTACACTGAATTATATGGAAGTACTAAGTGCTCTACCTGTTTCATTTGAAAACACCTGCATTTTTTGTTCCGCACCAATGTATAAGCTCTCTTCTAATGGTTGCAGTCATATTGTGTGGAATTCATCACCTTGGAAGGAGATAACCTCACTAGTCTGTTTCCTAGTACATCCTTTGATTATCATTTGTGTGTTTTGTGTGGGGACAATAGACGGTGTTGGATTCCATCACACTGGTCAATTGGTAAAACAGAATGGCATTCCATTTGCTATTGGTGTCTATGGCTGACAAGAAACAATTTACCAAAGCACTAATAATATGGTATAATAGCTAAGAACTTCTCTATCACTGATAAAACACGGCATATTTGATTTTTTTTTTTTTTTTACTTTTTTATTTTCTGATTCATCAACTCATTTCTTTGGTACAATTTTGTTGTGTGTTTTGACATATGGAGGCACTGCAAGCATGGGATATCTCATGTTTGGTGATGGCACTTTGTTTCAGATAACATTGAATATGCCACCAGGCGCATTTGCTTCCAAAGTTGCATTGTGGACAACAGTGAGTTTCGAGATTTTTTGGGTCTCTTAGCACTTTCTGTTTTGACACTTGTATTGACAAATTATTTGTTCTGTTAAGTTTTCATCCATCTAAGGTTGCGGCAAATGCTATCACATTGTCCATTAGACAACAGTTTGATAACCCATGGCCAACATGGGGAGCAATTCCAAAAGACCATCAAGAACTCTTTTTCCAGCGTTTTAAGGTAATATATTCACCACTTGTACTAATTTGAATGGCGTACATGATAGCTCATTTTTTCGGATTTTGTATCGTTTAAATTGAGTAATGCTTTTGCTCTCTGAACATTTAAATTGATTTATAATTGTGCTTTATATTTAAAATCTTTCGTGGTTAATCAGTTCCAACTAATAGTAATTTGGTTTTGTTTTTTCCTTTTATTTCTGCTATTATTGGTGTTGATGTATTTCTATTAAATATCATAAATTTATGTTACTTTAGAGGAAATTGGTTTGGAGACCAGAGGAAGAGAATGAAATTAAAAAAGTTTTTCACTCAAAAGCCTCTCATAGGCTTTCTGAGATGTTTTGTGATGCCCGAAATGAAAATAAAAGGCCATATTGGATTGGAGATCGTGTCTGGAATGATCTATTATCATATTGGAATGCACCAGAGTATCGTTCTAAGTGTGAAAAGACAAAAAAAAAATCGAGCATCTGAAAAGGGTGGATGTATGCACACTGTAACGACTTCGTTTTATTTTCGTATTTAACCTATTACATTTTTAATTTACGGAAATTTTTTTTTTCATAATTCGTTCTCGTAAGAATAATATACGAATCAAGCTATTTAATCTATTACATTCGTAAATTTATCAAAATACATAGTCCAAACATAATTTAATATAACAGCAAGTACAGTCCCAAGTATTTTGTCACAAAATAAGATACAGACAACGTCATACAAAATATAGATCAATATAAAATCTCATTCACAGCATACAGTTCATCCAGCTTCTTCATTTATTCTTCCTCAATGTTTTCCATAGCTTACTGTTCCTCTACTCACCCAAATAAATTGGGGTCATCACAGGTGCCAACCACAGACACAAAATAGGGTAAGTCATGGTAAACAGAGTTTAAATAAATACAGCAATAATTTTCATGTAAATCAATACACTACGTAATGCATGGAAAATACTTGATGCATGATTTTTCAACTTCTCAACACATGGCCATAGTCAGAATAGCTTAACAACCCGCGAGTTGGATCGATCAGTCAGGATAGGTCCATGTTGCAATAGGACTCACACTCACTCTACATGTGATCATCATGGGTAGGTGATCTCCCCACGGCCACTATCCCCCAGTTCATCACCTTAGAACGTTCTTTCTCAACTCTAGCTAACTGACAAACCTCCTTCTGATGTAACAACTTCACGTATTAACCCCCGCCAGGTATATGCACATGGAACATGTATGAATACTCTTTTCATCTCATCTTTTCTCATTATTCATCATTCTTTGCTTAGTGTTTCATATGCATCAGGATTAATATATTCAAAGGTACATAGAATAGGTATATTTAACCAACACCTATATTCTTCTAAACATCACACAAAACTTCACAAAGCTACACAAAATCACATGGCTATTATCATAATTCTTCTTTGAAACCTTTCATTTTTATATGACAAACAACTTGATTTTAATTAGATATTTTGAAAGAAAGCTATATCTACCTTATCATTTCTTGTAAAATTGAATATAATGGACATGATTCTTAATCCAATATTAGCCACAAGATAATATACAGGCTTAAGGAAACATAACAAAATACATATACAAACTTGAGAAAGCCTAGGATCTATTAGGCCAACATTAAAAATTTGTAGCAGAAGAGTTCATTGAAAGTCATAAAATTAAACCATTATTCTTCTACAAATAAACATCTCATAGATGGTTGTAAACTACTTTAAATTTAATGATTAAGTTAGATTTGAGTTATTTATTTCGTCATTACTTATAAACTAGGATTAAAATTATTTTAGTCAAATAGTCATTCATGTAGCACATCTTGAGTTCTTTGAGACATTTCTACAAACACCTAATAGGCAAGGCTTGGATTCTCATTAAAACAAATATTAATCTCAACATAATTAGCATCTAAACTTTGTTTATCAAAAGACTTCCCATACCTTGCTTCTTTCTTGAAACTTTTAGACAACTTTCTTCCAAAGTTCCCTAGCTTTCCTCGTGAACTACTCAAGGTATGGGCCTTTGTTTTGCCTTTTAATTCAAAGTGAAAGGGATGTAAGATGGAAGAGGAGTATCACACGTGAAGTGGTCTCCATCTTGGTCCCCACTACTCCTTTTATAGGCTAGGTGAATTTGCTTTAAGGAAGAATATCTCAAAAGCCATGATTGCCTTGCTTTTTAGTTGGATTCTTTTCATTGGCTAAAGCTTTTCTACCACACAAGTGTCCTTGTTCATGAAAATTCCATACCATTCCACTTCCATCTAGCACTTGCACGTGTAATTGCTTGATCATGGTGCATTCCATTTGATTCAAATCCGTGAGGTTGCTTAGGTGTTGTAGATTTTTGTTGCATTTTTTCCAAAGTCATAATTAGTTAACTTTCCACATGGTATAATGACAAGCTACCTAATCTTTTAGCCATACAAGTGTCCTAGATCTTGATTGTTCTCAAGCTTTCTCCAATCTTCCCTAAAGTACACGGCCAAGCTTGATTTTGGAGCAAATATGTTCAATTTTGGCTTAAACCGTGGAATGGTTATAGTTTAGGGAATTTTTATGCTTTATTTTACTTAACATATATTCTTATATTGTCTAAAATTATTTCTATAATCTATGAAAGTATAATTCCAATTGCTTCCTTGTGAGTAAAATTCTAAAATTATTTAGAAACTAGTTTAGGTTTTTGTAACATGTTTAAGATGTGATCTAGACTTTCTTAGATAGTTTTATCTTAATTTCTATTGGTTCATTTTGTTTCTAATTAGTAAAATTACTAACCTAGGTTATTAAAGGAGTTTATTTATCTCATAATTAAAAGAAAACTCCAAAGATTATAACTATTCTTTCCTTATAATTTTCTGATGCTTAAAATATCCTAAACCGAGTTCTTTTCTAAAATAATTTTCAAAATTCATAGAAATCTCATCTTATGGGTCTTTGTCACTTTCTTGATCAATAATTGGTTATCTAGAAGTATTCTATTCCATACTTAGGTTTCCACAGAATTTCCCTACTCATCTGGGCATTTTGGTCATTCAGGGACCTAACTGTCATTTTTGAAATTGTCCAAGGACATTTTGGTAATTATCCTTCCAAGGGTATTCTTGTAATTTTTATTTATTTTAGGCATATTGCTAATTGGTTAATTATTACATAAATCACACATTTAATACATATGGAAATATTGGGGTGTTACACACACAGGTGGTTCTATTAGCTTGCAGGATCATGCCATTCGCTTGGTAAGATGATTTTACAACTATAATTTGAAATTTTTTGTACTTTAGTGATTTTCTGGTTATGTTATATTTATCTTGTAATGTTTGTAATTAGTCTCAAGAACTTGGTCGATCTGCATACATTGATGAGATTTTCCAACAAACACATTTACGGAAGGATACTGGTGAATTTGTCGATGATAGATCTAGGCAGACACATATGAGATGATAATTTGCCATGGTATTTTCTTTTAAACATTATGTTTTATTAAATTGATCAAATAATAACTATTTACGAATGATAGGAAAATTTTGAGGCTAGATTATCTCAAGCTAGGTCTGATGTTAAATCTAGTGTTGGTGATTCTGAAATGACTCCTTTAGACCCTGCTGAAGAACAAAGACTTAGGACTCGGTGTTGGATTGCAGCAGCCGGACCAATGCGTAAGGGGCGTCTTTACGGTACTGGAGATCTTGCTCATTCTTATAAATGTGGAGATGACACATTCAAACAAAACGTGCAAGGATCTTCTAGTCATGCCTATCACTCAGCGGAAATTAATCAAATAAAGGAGGAGCTTCGTCAATCAAAGGAGGAGTTGCGTCAATCAAAGGAGGCGTTGAGTCTATCAACGGAACAAATGCGAGTATTTCAATCAGTTGTACTTTAGTTTCTACCTCCAGAAGCTCGCGACATTATGCAGCAGCAACAACAAGTGCCTGATCAACAACAACAATAACACAATGATCAATCACATGATGAGCAGCAACAAAACAATGATCAACTAGCAGATGACCAACAACAACTTCATGACCAGCAACGACACTCTGACAATGACTATTTTGATTATTGAATTAGAAACACAAAATGACTAATCAGATGTTGAACATTGTGCTTTTATTTTAAATTTATTGCGAACTTAAGTTACTTTGTTAAAACATTTATTTTGAATGTATGAATTGGTGTCTTTCATATTATAATATGTGTTTATTTTATAATGATGTTATATAATATCAATAATAAAAAAAATCTTCCTAAAATAAAGTAAACTATTATACCTGAACATAAATTACCCACGAAAATTATCGATGAAAATATCCGTCGAAAATTTCCGACGGATATTTCGGTGGATAATTACCGACGGACACAAAAATCCGTCGGTCAAATTTCCAACGACCGTTTTTTCGACGGATTTTTGTCCGTCAAAAATTCGAGATTACCGACGGATTTTGGTCGTCGGAAATACCAATTTTTTTTGTAGTGGAATCAGCATCGCCAGTTAACATCATTGGTTTCAGCTTCAACTTCGACAGTCGAGAACCTACCCTTGATCTACTGGATATGAATGCTAATCATTGATCCGAAAGTGCTATTTTATAGCACACGAGATAGGCTTGGCTTAGAGCCTACACCAATCTATCTGTTCTATCTGTAATAGTTCGATCTGTCTTCCTGAGATGAGTTCATAATATTTCCTTTTTCTTTTTTGTTTATAAAAAGTAGGAATATTCTATGTGTTGTATTCTTCACCCTTTTGTTTTGTTATATTTTTTCTTAAATTAATTTATCATTAAGTTATAGCATAGCATAATTATCGTATTTTTTCTTATTTAAAGACTAAATTATAATTTTTTCTTTTAAGTAGAAATTTATTACTTGTTTATACATTTAGAAATTAAAATAATTATTTATTCAAAGGATTATTATAAGTGTTTATAATTATGATATTTTTGTCCTTAAATAAGTAAATCAATAACAATTTAGTTTCTAAAAAAATAAAATTTTAGATGAATTAGTCTTTGAACGTTGCAGTTAAATGATAAAATAATCGGGCATAAAACTTAAAAATATGACATAATGGTGTTACTTGTTACGAATTTAGATACTAAATTAAAAAAATTATTCTAAACTAAATTTTTATTTGTTTTCATTCTTAATTATATGTATCACTTTCATATATATGTATGTATGCATATTTCTTCTCTCTCTTATATAAGAAGAAATTAATTAAACACTCGTTGAAAAAATTTCACAAAAAATGGATTAAAATAATTTTAACATATTCAACAAAAGCTACAAAAGATATCCGAAAAATATATTGCATGATTTTGAGTCGTTTTAATAGGGAGATTAAGAAAAATAATATAGTAAGTAATAAAAAAATATTTGCAAAGTTCAATAAAATATAAAAAAAAATAGTTTTACAAAAATAATCCTAATGTAACTGATCTTATCTAGTAACATAAAGGCTTTGTTTTCTTCTTCCTTCTATCCTAATTCACTTTAAAATAAACTAATACGTTGTTATTAATTTTGGTTTGAAATTCAATGAGTGTTAGTGCTAGTAGTATATTGGACACTACGTTATCAATAGTCTTTTTTATTATTTGATATTTACTGAATTTCCCTAATTTAAAAATAAACAGCAAGTCATGTTTTTAATATAAAAATAAAAAATTCCATCTAATAAAATGATTATCATGAAAGGATAAATATTAAAAGTTGTATTGATAACATTTTTTCTTAAAATATTACCAAGTTTGTTGCATTGTGTAGCTAGTGCTACTGTCATGCGTGGGCCTTTTCTTACTGGGTGACATCAATCAAACAAATACTATTATGTTCGGCCAAAAGTAATTCTTCATACAAGTCATTTAGACCTGACTTGTTAATTACTACTTACTAGACTAGTGATCTCAATTAGAATGTTTTATTGGTTTTCCTCTATTTATAATACTTTAGCTAACCTCCACCTTATCACCTTTTCCAACTGCTCTTCTCTCATTTCCAAATCATCTTAGCTGCAACTCCACTATTAATTTCTCTGAATTACATTCATTAGAGCAACACTTATGCTCTTGTGGGAACTTAATCGTCCAACATTTATAAAGCATTCCCAGTCTTAGACAGATATACAGAAGGCTAAAATACCTCCTCTGTTCTATAGGACATGGAATTTCATCGGTGGGAAAAGAATTTTTTTTTTTTAATGATGACATATCCTGAGTTGATTTGGTGTATGATCTTCACCTTCCTGCTATTGTTTAGTATATAACTTGGATTTACAGCTATATAGATAGAATAGGAAAGATGGAGAAATAATATCACTTTCTTGTGCTTTCTTTGAATTCACATTTTTTCTTAATATTCATGCATGAAAAATTACTTGTATGTTGTATCATATCACAAGTTAAAAGTTCCATAGCATACATTCAAGAATTCAACTGCTTGTAACATAGTGACAGAGCAAGATATGCGCCTGTGGCATACTTATATCTGAATTTATGTTAATTGCATTACTGACAAATAGACATGGTCTCTCAACTTTTGGGGAGGACAAGTCAAGCATTGAGTTCACTTGATTTCTTTTTGAAGTCTATAACTTGCATTTATCTTTTCAAATGCTTGCTAGCATCAACATGACATGAGCTAGATTCGTCTATGGTTTGTTGTGCTTTACCTTACTATTATTGATTCAGTTTTTTTTTGTAAGGAATTAAAATGAAACCGCTATCTAATTTGAAGAATTATGTTTCGTTCAGTCAGCAATAATGCCAAGTTTATGTTTTCTGAAAATTATTGGGAAAAAAGCTACAAAGACACAGGTAACAGTACTGATTATCTTGTATTTTTCATTTCCTGTAAAATAAATACTACAGATGCATAAAATTTTCTAGTCCAGAGTATAATTTCAGACTTGGTGTTAATAGTAATATTGTGCTTTCAGTTACCATATCCAGCAACACTGAGCTATATTTAGCAAATGAAATTTGCATTATTACATTTTACATGCAGAGTATATATTTCTTTAGGAGCTACAACAGCTGCTGCCATAAATTTAGCAAGACGACCTGAGAATTCTGGGAAACTTATTGTGCTGAGTTTATTCGTCAAATATTTTGGATTTTTTTTCATGTTTTTCATTGGATGTACTGGACACGTTATATATATATATATATATATATATATATATATATATATATATATGAATCAGTGTTGAAATTGATTTGATAGAATAAAATGAAGCTTAGTGAATTTTTCTCACAACTAATTGGTGTTGTGTCTAGAGATGTGTTTCCCTGTTTGCTTTAGTGCTTGTGTTTAGTTTGAGTTGTTGAATGTTAAACTCAATAGTTTATTTTGCTTCCTGCATGTTCTTTGGTCCCAGGTTATTTTTGGGTATTCTTATCTCCTAGATCCCAAAATTATGACTCCTTGCAAAATTAACCTCTTCTAAGCAAAATTTCTGTGGAATCATTCTTATGTCTTCATTTGGTTTTAAAAATTGCAATATCAGTGGCTAGGAGCAAATTAAATATCTTTTGGGTTTTTAGATAAAGTTGGGTTTATGTGCTTTTCATATAAATCAAAACTAGTTTGTCTAAAATTTGGTTTTGTAGTAATTTAAATATTGTTTGATAAAATGTGGTAAATGTTTTTAAATTAAAAAAGTAAGGAAGTTCACTGTTCAAGCATAAACTAAAAGAAAATAAAAAAAAAATATTCTAAGACGGTTATAGGGAAAACCGTCTTAGAATGTCACATTCTAATATGGTTCTTCCTAAAAGTTGTCTTAGAAATACTACATATATTTTGATAAAAAAAAAAAAACGAGTTTTAGAATGATGTAAAAAAAAATCACACTTCAAGGACGAACTTTAAGACGGTTGTAGGCTAGGAACCGTCTTAGAAAATAACATTCTAAAACGGTTCTTAACCTAGAACCGTCTTAGAATGCGACTTTCTAAGACAGTTGTCACCTATAACCGTCTTAGAACGATGTACAAAAAAAAAAAAATCAAAGACGCATCCTAAGATGGTTCTAGGCCTAGAACTGTCTTTGAATGCTACTTTCTAATAGGGTTCAATAACCGACTTCAAAAGTCTTACTTTTCAACGACACCCGCTACAAAGACGATTGTTGAACCGACATCGTATGGGGTAAATAACTGACGTAGAAAGCGATGTTTGTAGTAGTGCCAGAGACTATGATTCCGCATATGCTGAAAGAGATCTAATTGTTGAAACAAATTTGAGGCTTTTGAAGTGAGTATTAGTTATAAGTAAAGCTTATCTTCCTTTGCAATATCCTTTGATATTTCCTTGAGGAGAAGCTAGATATACAAATGATATTTACTTACATGATATTTGACCCAACCTCAAACAAAAGACAAAAAGTTTCAATGAGAGAATTTGTTGCATATAGGATTCAACATAGAGTAATGGGGCAATCTTCTTTATTGCTATCTAGACATTGGTTCCAAAAAAATTTGGTTGATTGTTGCTCTATGATTGAGTTATCCAGGTTGCAATATGTCAGAGCTCACCAAAAAATAACTAAGAGCTTAGATATGCAAGCAAAAGCAATATTGAGAGGGAAAAATAATCCATCAATAGCAGGAAAAAGGATCGTCCTACCATCAAGTTTTACTATTGGGACACATTATATGTTTCAAAATTATCACGATGTTACGGCAAAGAATTCTTGGGTTGCATATCCAATTTCAAATCATCACATTTACTTGCAACCAAAAATGGAGCTCTTGATAATTGATGGTTTAAAATTGGAAGATAGACTTGACTTGATATACAGTGTTTTCAAGATAAAGTTTGATTAAAGTAAGGAAGAAATGTATTTGGAAAGATTAATGTAGTATATATCAACTTGACTATGTAACAAATTTTTAGCATATTTAATTATAACACTTTCATTGTCATCTTTATATATTATATATTATACTAATAGTTTCATACTTATTTGTTACAATAACTTATACAATTGAGATATTGTTACATCAAATTTTCAATTTCTTATATAAATAAATATCCAATTCAATCATACCTATTATGAATTTACATAAACATTATCTTTATATATCTCTTTTATCATTTGTTGTTGTAGATGAGTTAAAGAATGCAATCATCATGTATATTATATCAAGATCAATCATCTAAGATGACTTTTTATTGTATTTATCCAACATTTATGCATACAATATTAATAATTATGATATTTATTCATGTATAATGCCATCTTATCAATATGCATTTAATATAACATCATCCTTTTTATTTATTTGATATTTTTCAATAATTTAGTACCTCCATAAAAAGATGGATTTTACTACAAATAAACAAACACATTCAAAATGTTATTTCTTTTAGTCCTTCTAAAAAAAATATTATGTTTTTTATTTTATTTTCTTTTATTCACAGTTTATTTAATTTTTTTTTTAAAATATGAAATAATTTAGGATTTTTTTTTAATTTAAAGAAATTTAAGTTTTAGTTAACATTAATTTGATATCAGTGGACTTGATGACTTTTCTCTATCTGAATTTCTAATATAATCTAACAGAATAAATTAAAGTCGTATTAGAAGTATAAAACTATATTAAAAATTGATAAATTTAAATGTATGTAATATTTATAGAATATTATTAATAATAATTGTGATTACTTTCCTTTTCAAGAAAATTGTCAAAATTATTATTTTTAGATTTAACTATGTTGCAAGGTATTAGATGTTGGAATTGCATGTTTATTAAACTTTAATTAAAAAATTGTAACTTAAAATTTTAAAATAATAAAATAATAATTAATAAATTGTTAGAGAAGAACTTAAATATAAAATTTACCTTGTACCTCAAAATTTTTAAACATAGCCCTGATTTGCATGTTCAGATGATACACTACAACTATGTCTTCTACTTTAAAAATATGGGAATAATAATGAATATAATTAAGACAATTAGCAACATAGTATAGTTCATTTTTTTTATATTTTTATTTTATCTAATATAGATATTTTTCAACGTTGTAACAAAACAAGATATATTTATTGTTAAAAAAATGTGATTTTTAAAAGGAATGAAAAATGAGTTGTGTTTTGGGTGCTATCCATTAATTTTCATATCTTATCTTAATAATACTAAAGCGAGTTAAGTTTGAGACAAATTTCCCCGCCTAAAATTGCATCCAAATTGAGAAACTTTTCCAACGACAATGGTTTAACATATCCAAAGTTCATAACTTAAATGTGTCTCCACGTTTCCTATTCAGCTTGGAGTCTCAATGTTTTCTGTGCATGTTGGGCTATACTCCAACAATATTAATAGTGTTACGGATTCGACATATGGGCCTGGTAGTTAAGGCCCATTAAGAATCCAAGATCTCAGAATCTCAACCACAACCAAAAGACTTGAATAATGCACATAAAAATCGGTAAAGGAGATCACAACAAATGTAATGTCTGGTGTTTTAAGCATGTAATTAAGCCTAGATTAAGCCTATGATTAAGGATAATCATTATGCTTAAGTGTTTTCAGAGAAAGGCTTGAGAAAAGAGTTGAAAAACAGATTCGATCATAGTCGCGTTGAGAGGCTTTAAAAGCAAGTTATAGGCAGTTCTGCCCTGTGGCTCTAACAGCGTGGGAACGGCGCTACTAGTGTGGGTTGGCCGAGAGTATGGCGCTAACAGCGTGGGAACGACACTACTAGCGTGGGCTGGCTGAGAGTATGGCGCTAACAGCGTGGGAACGGCGCTATTAGCGTGGGCTGGCCGAGAGTATGGCGCGATCAGCGCGAGATCTGGCGCGAGCCGCCCGGGATCGACGGGTTTGCTTTTATAAATGCCCTCTAGGGCTGAAAGAGAAAGAAGAAAAAGAGAAAAGGAGAGAGAGAGAGAGAGAAAACCTCCATTGGCGCATTCTGAGAGCTTCATATCTTACCCATCTCTCATCTAAACACCTTGGACCCAACTGAGAAAGTGATCAGAGCTTCGAGATAAGCTAGTGACTTAGCTTGATTCTCGAGAAAAGTCGGTCTACGGCGAGATCGGGATTCCAAAGGGAGCTTTTGGAATCGAAGAACCAGGACCAGAGAAGGCTTTGTCTGAGCAATCTGACTTAGGGAAAGTGGTTCCCTAGGGTGTTTGAGCTACACAGAGGTAAGAAACTCGAGCCTTAGCTGTTGGTTCTGTGTTTGGGTCTGTGGGGGTGTTTTGAGGATCTTTGAGAGATGTTTTGGAAGTGTTAGAGTCGTTATTAGGCTCGAACTCTGTAGAGTCTTATGCTCAGAGGACTGTTCTGAGGAGATTAGAGCCTTGAATCATCATTACTGATGAAGTTTGATTTTGGCTCTGAGTCTACATGAGCAGAGATAAAAGGTTGACTATTTGACTAGTCTGGACCTTAGAGCAGTTGATAAAGTTGCTCATGAGATGATATAAATGAGATTGACCGGTTGAAACTGGTGATAATGAGAAGTTGAGCTTGAGCTGTAATGCTCAGTGTGGATGGCTGGTGTTGAGTCTAGAGGGACTCTGAGGCCATTGTGATCTGAGATAGACCACTGAAAGGTCTACAGATAGGCTTATAGAGGATAGCCTGAGAAACCCTTGAGTAGAGGACTTGGATTGATAGAAAGGACTGAGGTTCCTTTCTCAGAGACAGTTGAGACTGTCTGATGAGCTGATGTTATGTATGTGCCTGAATGGTCTGTGATATGTGCTTGTTTGCCTTGATAGGGCTTGTCACGAGGTGTCAGAGTAGCAGACCATTGACCTGAGGCTGGAGTTGCAGGCACGGCTTGCCAGGTAAGCTCATCGCTCTGGGGTGAATCCCTTTCTCTTGTTTATCACCTAAGTGGGTGAATGATGCATGCCATGATTGTTTATATGTATATAGATATATAATTGTGCATGCTGAGATGAGGAAGGCCAGTGTGGCCGCTATTTGATGATATGTAAGATGAACCTCAGTGTAAGGGCTTCACGATGTGTTCCACGTGTCACAGTTGAGGAAGTATGTAGCTGATCCCTCACACGTGGTAGAGCCTGACGCAGTCCAGGTCAGAGAGAATCTGAGGAGTCCTACAAGGCCCATGAGGATTTTGGACAGAATGGAGAAGCAGATCCGCAGCAAGACCATTCCCATCGTTAAGGTACAGTGGGAAGGCAGGACACCTGAAGAAGCAACTTGGGAGCGAGAGCAGGAGCTGCTTCAGACGTATCCTGAGTTAGCTAACAGGTATGATTTTGAATTTTGCGGACAAAATTCCTTAAAAGGAGGGATGAATGTAAGGACTTTTATTTTCGGCGCTTAACCCCGCGCGATCGCGCGAGGATTCAGGTCAGAAAACCCTGCTAAGGGTGCGGCGCCGGTGACGCCAGGATTGGCGCTGATAACGCCAAATGTAATAGCGTGAATTCGTAAGCATATGTTTAAGCTTAGTTTAAGCATGAATCTAAGTTTTTGGGTTAAGGAATATGATCATGCTTTAGAATCCTCTGAAAGATGCTTAAAAATGCAAGTTTATGGATTGTTCTGGCATATGGCGCGACCCACTTGGGGTGCGGCGCGACCCGCGCCATATGGGCAATATGGGGCAGATGGCTCTGCCATGTCACGCGAGTTACTTGAAGATCCACGCGAGTCGCGTGGCAAGTGGTCCAGAAATCATGGTTTTCTCTGGGGCTCCACGCGAGTCACTTGGGATCCACGCGGGTCGCGTGGAAGGCCCGAGTGAATGGCGCGAGTCGCGTGGGAAAACGACGTGAGTCGAGTGGGAGTTCAAGTGAGTCGCGTGGGAACGTCGGCAGATCAGAATTTAAAGGCCAAAACGTTAGAAATGGAAGGAAAAACCATTTCTTCTTCCTCCCTTTAGCCAACCTCCATTGTTGAAGTCCTAAAGCTTCTTAGGACTTGATTTCTCAGCCTAAACACTTCCCTGAGCCTTAGAATCTTGATTGAACCGATTAGAA
>PYAF01002142.1:0-15357 GCA_007407185.1 Glycine tomentella | reverse complement strand
GGTTTTGTGATGAGAAACTGGATCAGCAGGGGTGTGCCTTACGTGCTTTGTGTGTGACTTTTATTTGTTTGGTGCTATTCTATACATAATGTATCAAGAAAAGCGATTCTGTGCTTCCGCTGAGTTTTATAAACTATGTTTTAAACGTTAAACTGATATTATTAAAGGATAACACGTCGGAGGCCTACGGGGTGTTACACTCAGGATAGACACCGAGATGGTGTGAGGATATTGTAACACCTGTAGTTGCAAGTGAAGGGACTTGGGCCGAGATGGATGAACACTGTGATGTGTTCTCGGCTTGTGATGAGATGCAGATCAGAGAATGATCTGGGATGGAACCTATAGGATACCTAGATTGGTATCGGGCTAGATGAGGTTCCCTAGCCAGAGGTAGAGTTTGAGGACTCCCTGGAATAGCTGAGATTCCTTGGGAGGTGCCACTGCTCTCCGCCTAAAGTCCTAAGGATGAATGTTTCCTTAGGCAGAGATGATTGAAGTCCTGAGTTGAGTGAGTCCTCAGGCATTGTGGTGAAGTCCTGAGATGACTGATGCCTCAGGCCTTGTGTGTGAAGACCTGAGCGGAGAGATTCCTCAGGCACTAGGTGTTGAGTAAGACCTGATGAGGAGATGTTTACTGTGATATAGAGGTAGCCTCCTAATGTGGAGATGTTCCTATATCCATAGACGTAGTCTTCTCAGGCTATGGTAGGAGATGATATCTCGTAGGCATGTGATTGATGTCCTGGTGGACGGTGCTCCCTTTGTGGATGACTCCCCAGGCAGTTGAGTTGGTAGTCCTGTGGGACGGTGCTCCCTTTGTGGATGACTCCCCAGGTATGTGTGGAAGTCCTGGTGGACGGTGCTCCCTTTGTGGATGACTCCCCAGGCAGTTGAGATGAGAGTCCTGGTGGACGGTGCTCCCTTCGTGGATGACTCCCCGGGTCGTTGAGATGAGAGTCCTGGTGGACGGTGCTCCCTTCATGGATGACTCCCCGGGTCGTTGAGATGTAAGTCCTGATGGATGGTGCTCCCAGTGTGGATTGACTCCTCAGGCGATTGTATGAGATCGATATGAGATGTTTCTGTCATATAGAGGTAGCTCCGAGTGGGGAGATGTTCCTATATGTACAGACGTAGCCTCATATAGAGTGTAGGAATACCAGTATGAGATGTTTCCTGCTATACAGATGCAACCTCATACAGATGGTAGAGATATCCCTAGTATATAGATGTAACCTCCTAAGCGGAGATGTTCCTATATACATAGATGTAGCTCTGCGGGATAGAGATATGTGTGATGAATGGCTTTATGCCATGAGGATAACCTGATTGTAGTCAGGTAGATGTTATAGATTATGATGTGTGTGGAAGACCTGGTGGGGCCAGGCAAGAGGCAGATATGCTGTAGTTCTAAGAGAGGGTTCCTCGAGGAGATGAGAGCCTAGAGTCTCTTAGACGAGCCATATCTGGATGAGTAAGTCCTGAGTGTGAGTCCTCAGGCAATGTTTGCATGTTTTGAGAGATTGTGCCTCTCTAGTATGAGCAGTGTTCAGTTGTGAACACTTATGTGATATAGTACCTCTGTGAATCTCTGAGAGACGTATGTAAGAGCCAGTGTAGTATATGGATGCCAGAATGATGGCATGGCTCTATAAGACGAGTTGAGATGGCTTGAGAGTCAATATGAGGTGTGAGACCTCTGGTAGTAATAGCATACAGTTGAGTACCCAGAGAGTTGGGAAATGAGTGATAGCCAGGACCATGTTCTAGGCTTATTATGTTGTATATCTGTGTGTATGTTTGGGGTTAGCTAGGGTGAGGGAGGATTCTTCCAGAACCCTGAGCTTACTGAGATGTTTATCTCACCCCTATTGTGGGTTGTGGTTTTTAGGTGTTTCCAGAGGAGAGGAGATACCTCAGGGCAGGAGGCCCTAACTGATAGTGCTGGAGATGGTCATGGGCTGCAGAGTATGGCGCTAACAGTGTGGGAACGGCGCTATTAGCGTGGGCTGGCCGAGACTATGGCGCGATCGACGCGCGATCTGGCGCGAGCCGCACGGGATCGACGGGTTTGCTTTTATAAATGCCCTCTAGGGCTGAAAGAGAAAGAAGAAAAAGAGAAAAGGAGAGAGAGAGAGAGAAAACCTCCATTGGCGCATTCTGAGAGCTTCATATCTTACCCATCTCTCATCTAAACACCTTGGACCCAACTGAGAAAGTGATCAGAGCTTCGAGATAAGCTAGTGACTTAGCTTGATTCTCGAGAAAAGTCGGTCTACGGTGAGATCGGGATTCCAAAGGGAGCTTTTGGAATCGAAGAACCAGGACCAGAGAAGGCTTTGTCTGAGCGATCTGACTTAGGGAAAGTGGTTCCCTAGGGTGTTTGAGCTACACAGAGGTAAGAAACTCGAGCCTTAGCTGTTGGTTCTGTGTTTGGGTCTGTGGGGGTGTTTTGAGGATCTTTGAGAGATGTTTTGGAAGTGTTAGAGTCGTTATTAGGCTCGGACTCTGTAGAGTCTTATGCTCAGAGGACTGTTCTGAGGAGATTAGAGCCTTGAATCATCATTACTGATGAAGTTTGATTTTGGCTCTGAGTCTACATGAGCAGAGATAAAAGGTTGACTATTTGACTAGTCTGGACCTTAGAGCAGTTGATAAAGTTGCTCATGAGATGATATAGATGAGATTGACCGGTTGAAACTGGTGATAATGAGAAGTTGAGCTTGAGCTGTAATGCTCAGTGTGGATGGCTGGTGTTGAGTCTAGAGGGACTCTGAGGCCATTGTGATCTGAGATAGACCACTGAAAGGTCTACAGATAGGCTTATAGAGGATATGTGTGATGAATGGCTTTATGCCATGAGGATAACCTGATTGTAGTCAGTAGATGTTATAGATTATGATGTGTGTGGAAGACCTGGTGGGGCCAGGCAAGAGGCAGATATGCTGTAGTTCTAAGAGAGGGTTCCTCGAGGAGATTAGAGCCTAGAGTCTCTTAGACGAGCCATATCTGGATGAGTAAGTCCTGAGTGTGAGTCCTCAGGCAATGTTTGCATGTTTTGAGAGATTGTGCCTCTCTAGTATGAGCAGTATTCAGTTGTGAACACTTATGTGATATAGTACCTCTGTGAATCTTTGAGAGACGTATGTAAGAGCCAGTGTAGTATATGGATGCCAGAATGATGGCATGGCTCTATGAGACGAGTTGAGATGGCTTGAGAGCCAATATGAGGTGTGAGACCTCTGGTAGTAATAGCATACAGTTGAGTACCCAGAGAGTTGGGAAATGAGTGATAGCCAGGACCATGTTCTAGGCTTATTATGTTGTATATTTGTGTGTATGTTTGGGGTTAGCTAGGGTGAGGGAGGATTCTTCCAGAACCCTGAGCTTACTGAGATGTTTATCTCACCCCTATTGTGGGTTGTGGTTTTCAGGTGTTTCCAGAGGAGAGGAGATACCTTAGGGCAGGAGGCCCTAACTGATAGTGCTGGAGATGGTCATGGGCTGCAGATGAAGATTAGAAGAGTTTCCTAATTTATTCTCTGTCTTGTATTTATATGAAGATAGGGGTGGGTATACACCCGATGTACTGTACATATAATGATGTATGACCAGATGTGGTCTTGTTTTAGAGTATGTTTCTCCTGATTTCCCCTGTTTAGATGTTTATGTATCTGCCTATGTTTTTTGTTTTTGTATGTTAGTTTTATCTGGATCAGCAGGGGTTTGAGGTTGTTTTGGGTGATGTGTTTTATATTTCATGCATAGTGTAATCGAGAAAAATGATTCTATCACTTCCGCACTGCGTTCAGATAACGCTGATAGCGCGCTTATGATATTATTAGGGATAACGCACCGGGTGCACACGGGGTGTTACAACAAACGAATCTCATAGTCTTAACAACTCGAGATCGTGGCCAAGCATATCGGAAGGACGCGTCAGTTGACCTAGAGGTACTTCTATTATAAATAGGGGTTATTTTCAGAGAAACAAGTACACACGTTCTCTTTACCTTACTTTTCCATTAACACTGTGCACACACCTCACAACCATTGGTTGGGTATTGCTTCAATAGTGAAGTGCATAGTGATCATATTCCCAGAGTTATTTTTTCCCATAAATACCTTAAAGAGAGCTAGTGATCCAATATCAAAGTACCAGCGGACTTGTTGGACATCCCTTTTCGTGAAAATAGAACATTGGCACCGTCTGTGGGAACCGTAAATTTCAAATCCCACGGTTCATGATGGTAAACACGAGAAGTAACTAGACTGTACATCCACGCTCTGATGCAGGCGGAATAGGAGAATTACCTCCTAATCTTGTATTGGATGGGGTCAACCAATTACCTGGATCAAACCAAAATATGGTGAATCATGATGTTGTTCAGGTGAATGATGAGGTCTCAGACACGACTTCTTCCCCTGCTTCGACGGCAAGGCAGTCCCGAATGCCCACCACCTAGACTCGGCTCGTCATCTAGTGATAATGGAAACCCTTAATCCAGAGCCTACTGAGCGTCTTATGAACAACGCTTTAAGTTCAATTTTGGCTCGAATGGAGGATATGGAGAGGAGATATGTCCTTCAAAGGTAGGAGGACATTATAAACATAGCACTTCAGATGGAGGAACATAATATGGCATGGAGGCGTGAAGAAGAACAACGTATAAAACACATAGAACAACGCTTCAAGAATATGGAGAATCCAATTCGTAATGAGAATCACGGGCAGCATGGTCGTGATGCAGCCAGGAACGTGACAAATCAACAGGGCAGTCAAGCCCTGGTTCCTCCAACTAATCATCCTGCGGATCCCAGAAATAATGTGATTCCAGCAAATTCAGAAGGACCAGTTAATCATTTTGAAATTGGGGGTTCCTCTCGAATGAATGTTGCCAATCCACCCCAACAAAGAGATGAAAACCCGGCATATCATGACATTGGGAACATGACCCGTGTACTGGTGGTAGCTTCACATCACGTACCAATTAATGCAGGGGTGAACTAGGCAACCCAAGCCCAGGTTATGGCCCAAAACCCAGTTACTGAAGTTGCACCTCAGACAAGAATGGAGGGGGAGTTTATCGGAGGAAATACAGTAGAGGACAACATAACAATAGTCCTTTCATTGATGAGATCGTTAACGCCCGATACTTAGAAGATCAAGATCCACAAGTCCACATCGATGAATTTGACATGCAGATGTGTGTTCGAGGAATTGACAAGCCAATAATTTCTCGAATTTTTGTTACTACTTTATCTGGAGTTGCTCAGACGTGGTTTGATACATTACCACCACGATCGATCCGCAATTTTGAAGATTTTGACCAGAAGTTTTTGCTGAATTTTGCAACTAGCAAGAAACAACCTAAGTTCGAGTTCGCATTGGGAAAAATACGACAACAACCCAGTGAAACACTACAAAGTTATCTGGACCGTTTCAAGGATGTAGCTTTGCAAGTACAGGGATTGGAGGAAAAAGTGCATGTGCACCTCATCTCTATCGGGTTGAGTGGATCATCCGATTAACAAAGTCAATATACAAAGACCAGGTGAAATCGTTGTTGGAGTTTAGGGCTCGGTCGAAAAAGTATTTGGAGCTGGAACAGATGGAAATTGCCAATGCAATGGGCAGAGAGAAAGAAAGAAGTCCTAGACGAAGGAGTCCGCCTCCAAGAGGCAGGCAACACCATGGGGTTCACAACCAAGGCAGAAACCCGGATGCTAAATTTAGGCCAGAAAATATGAGGCCAAATACGAGAAATACACGTCGTTAAATGCATCATGGTCACAGGTTTGGAGAGAAGTAGCTTTAACCGACATGAAAGAGGTGGAGCGATCTTGTCCATTATATAATAAGACCGGGGTAGATCAATCTCGATTCTGTGAATTCCACAAGGGACCAGGACATACTACTGATCAATGTTGAGATCTCCAAGATGCGATCGAGAAATTTGTCCGAGAGGGCATGTTAAGGCAATACATGATAAAGACCCAAGGTCGTAAGAACAAGCGTAAGGGTGGTCAGAATGAAGCCCAATCCAGGAAAAAGAAAGAAGCAAGAAGAAAAAGCAGAACAATGATGATGAATTCTTAGAACCAGAGTTCGAGTGTAATGTCATCTCTGGAGCTTTGGGAGGAGGAGGAGACACTACCAATCAAAGAAGGAAGTATTTGAAGGAAGTTCTCTCAGTGAGAGAACAACCCAAGTTTAAAGGAAAAAATAGTAAGGCAGAGCCCCTCTACTATATTTCAGAAAGGAAGATATGAAAGATGTGGTGCCAGGTCACGAAGATGGCTTGGTAATTATCAAAACATTGGTTAATTGTCGAGTCAAAAGGATGTTCGTAGATAATGGTAGCTCTGCAGATATTATTCTTTGGAGTGCGTTCAAAAAGATGAATTTGGATGAAGAATGTTGAAAGGATTCAATGGGGAAAACACTAACCCTAAAGGTTCTATTGACCATCGGATGACCTTAGGCACCAAGGAAGCGTTTAAATCAGAACGTGTCACGTTTGTTGTGTCCGATTTTCCCTCACCATATAATGTTATCTTAGGAAGGCCAACTATCCACAAGTGGGATATGTTGATATCTGCTAAACATCAGAGGATAAAAATGGTTGGAAACAAAAACAAAGTGGTGACAATCTGCGGAGACCAGAAGGAATCCCGGCAGTGTTATTATAACATAGTCAAGGATAGTGAGGGTGGTCCGTCTTCACCACCTCGGATACGTCAAGGGGACCGAAATGGAAGGAAAATGGAGGATCGCCAACCGAAAAACCAGTGAATATGGTCGAGCTTGACATGAGGGAAGATGTCAAGGAATGGACAGGAGCTAGCAGGAGATTTGGAAGACTTGCAAATAGGGGGTCAGCCTTGGCAAATCACTAAGATTGGTAACACGGTAAACTCAACCACCAAAGCCAAACTGATGGAGTGCCTTAAAAATAATCAAGATATTTTCGTACGGAAGGCATCGAAAATATCGGGGATAAATCCAAACTTTTGTTGTCATAAGTTGTCAATATATCCTAGATCAAAGTTTGTGGCACAAAAGAAGAGGAAGCTCGGCCTAGATAGGAAACAAGCACTGGAAGAACACATTAAAGAGTTATTGGATGCCTAGTTTATACAAGAAATCCAATATACTACGTGGTTATCTAATGTAGTGATGGTCAGGAAGTCTAATGGCAAATCGCGGGTATGCACAAATTATACTTATTTAAATAAGGTGTGCCCCAAAGATTCCTATCCAATGCCCAATATTGATCAGTTAGTGGAAAATTCATCTGGGTTCAAGTTACTATCTTTTATGGATGCCTACTCGGGGTATAATCAAATAGCTATGTATCCGGAAGACCAAGAAAAAATGGCCTTTATAGACGAAAAGGCAAATTATTGTTATAATGTCATACATTTTGGATTGAAAAACGCGAGGCCCACATACCAAAGAATGATGAACAAAGTATTTGAGCACCAACTTGGGCGAAATATTGAAGTCTATATAGACGATATGATTGTGAAGACAGCTACTATGACTGATCACAATTAGAAAATAAATCAACAGTTAAGATTGTAAGTAACTTTAGATTTTGTTATATTTGTACTCAATTTTAAAAAATATTATAATAATTACAAATATATTTAATAGTAATAACTAAGGGAGTATAACATTCGATTGAACACATTGAAGTGTGCATTCAGTGTCTCGGTTGGCAAATTCCTGGGGTTCATGCTAACCCACAGAGGGATAGAAGCCAACCCAGACAAGTGTAAAGTCGTGTTGGGCATGAAGTTCCCAGCAAACAAGAAAGAAATTAAACAATTGATAGGAAGACTGGCGGCTTTAACGCGTTTTCTCCCGAAATCAACATAAAAGCACTTCCTTTCTTTAGGTTACTTAAAAAAGAGGCTACAGTAGAATGGAACTCAGATTGTGAGGCTACGCTCAGGGAAATAAAGAAATGTTTGGCTTCTCCACCTGTATTGTCGAAACTAGAAATTGGAGAGGTACCAATATTGTACTTATCCTTGGGAGATGAAGCAGTCAGTGCAGTATTGGTAAGGGAAACAAACAATGTCCAGGTGCCAGTCTATTTTGTAAGCAGAGCTCTTCGAAGTTTCGAGTTGAGATATCAAAGATTATAAAAGGTAGTCTTTGCATTGTTGGTAACAGCAAAGAGGCTTCACCCCTACTTTCAGGGCTATACAATAATCCTCAGAACTAATTAGCCAATTTGCCAAGTGATACATAAACAAGATTTGGCTGGAAGGATGATCAACTGGGCAATACAATTGTCCGAATTTGACTTGAAATACGAAGCCCGACACACTATCAAATCTCAAGCGTTGGCTGATTTTGTCATGGAATTAACCCTGGTGAATGGAGGAACAGAAGACAACGTTTGCAAAGTATATGTTGACGGATCGTCTAATGCCAAGGGAAGCGGAGCTGGGATCATAATTGAAAACCTGGAAGGAGTAGCCATTGAGCAATCCCTAAGTTAAACTTCCCGACATCTAACAACCAAGCTGAGTACAAAGCACTGATACCTGGGTTATCGCAGGCAAAAAAACAAGGAGCAAAGAAGCTAAATGTGCTTACTGATTCCCAGCTTGTTACAACCCAGATTGAGTGGCGATATCAGGTAAAAGGGCCATTGTTGGCCAAATATTTGAATAAGGTCAAAGAAATCATGCTCAAATTTGATAAGGTCGTTGTTAGTCATATTTCGAGAGGGGAGAATTCCAGGGCCAATGTTTTCTCAAAGCTGGCAAGCACCATGAGTCTGAGAAATCATAGAACTGTCATTCAGCAAAAAGTCTCAAAACCGAGTTGTGTAATGATAATCTTGGCAGCTGAAGACTGGAGAAGGCCTATGATTGATTACCTAGAAAGAGAAATCTTGCCAGATGATGTTGTGGAAGATGAATTGTATCGTAAAGGGTTGCATACTCCGATGTTGGTTTGTTTGAACCCAGACAGAGCTGAATATGTGTTGAATGAGATACATGAAGGAATAAATGGTCAACATGTGGGAGCCAAAGCATTAGCAAGGAAAGCCCTTCGAGCCAGGTATTATTGGCCAACAATAGAAGTTGACTCTATGAGTCATGTTAAAAAATGTGAAAGTTGTTAGAAGCATGCTAAGATAATATGGTCCCCACCTGTTGAATTACAACCTATCTCGGCTTCATGGCCCTTTTTTAAGTGAGGAATGGATCTATTGGGACCATTCAAGGCAGCAGAAAGACAGCTAAAATGGTTTGTAGTTGCAGTGGATTATTTCACAAAATGGATAGAAGCAGAACTTGTTTCCACCATAACATCAGATCGGGAGCAAAGATTTTTCGAAAGAAACATCATTTCCAGGTTTGGTATCCCGGGTGAAATCGTGACAGACAATGACACTCAATTTATTGATAAGCGGTTTCAAGAAATGATTGTTGGGTTCCATATTAAACACCATTTTGCTCTGGTAGAACATCTGCAATCCAACGAACAGGCCGAAGCTGCAAATAAAGTGATCGTGGACGGTTTGAGGAAGCATATGCAAGAAGCCGACTCTATTTGGGTTGAACAACTGTATTATGTTCTATAGGGGTACAGGACCACCGCTCAAACCTCCACCAAAGAAACCCCATTTAGAATGACATATAGTTGCGAGGAAATGATACTAGTTGAAATAGGTCAACCATCTTGCAGGAGAAAGAATGTTCTTCAGGAAGAAGAAGAAAAGAACAACGAAGCTTTGGGCACTGAGTTGGATTTGGCGGATGAAGTCCAAGTCAGTGCACATTGCCGAGAATTAGCGGCAAAACAGCTGATAGCCGCCAAATACAATAAGAAAGTAAGTCTTAGAACTTTAACCAAGGTGATTTAGTGCTTCAACGAGCGGATATCGGAAACAAAAATGCCAGAGATGGGAAGTTAGCAGCCAACTGGGAAGGACCCTACCAGGTTCTAGAGAAACTCGGACAGGGAGCCTACGTGTTGGAAACCCTTGAGGGGAAAGTAATAAAACAAACTTAGAACGCAAACAAACTTAAAGTGTATTACAGTTGAATCTGGGTCCAATGTTTCGTCACAAGTTGTTACTCTTTGTTAAGATCAATAAATCGTGGTTTCGGCAAAATATTGATTTGTTTTCCGTTGTTGGATTCGTCAGTTGTAATTCAGAAATCATGTTGTTTCTCTTTTATTGAGGCCATGAGTCGTTTTATGACAAGTTCGTAATTTGGAAATCATGTCGTGTCTCTTTCATTGGGATCATGAATTGTTTAGACAAAAGATTATAACTTGGTAATCATGACTTAAGATCATGAGTGACTTAAGATCATGAGTCATTTTATGACAATTTATAAATAAAGCAGTTTTGTCTTTATTGTGATTTCACGAAGTTGTAACTTTTGTCTATAGTCCAGAACGACGTACAAACTTAGTAAAAACTTTCACGTAAATGATGCATCAAGGTTATTATTGTGGCACAAGAGAAATGTATTACAGTTGAACCCTGATCAAGTCGAAATGTAGGAATGTTTGATTAGAAAATCAAATTTTTACATGTAGCAAGTTAATTTGAGTCACGATTGAGTTTTTGCCTAATCAAATGCCTGGTCATTGAAATCAGATGGATATTTTACAGCAGGCAAAAAATATTTTTGATTTTGGCCAAGTCAATTAATAGAATCCGATGTAATATGGGTTCATACGTGTGACGGAATCTTAAAAAAGGGGTGATAG
This sequence comes from Glycine tomentella, assembly GCA_007407185.1. Taxonomy (NCBI): domain Eukaryota; kingdom Viridiplantae; phylum Streptophyta; class Magnoliopsida; order Fabales; family Fabaceae; genus Glycine; species Glycine tomentella. Next base: position 4,601 of record PYAF01002142.1, on the reverse strand, counting down.
CACAAACTAAGAAATCAAGCAAATTATTGTTAAAAACAAATCTGGGAACAAGTCTGGCAATGTCACAACATAAAGGAAAGAACAAATTACAAACAAAACCGGCATCCCAACACTTCATTAATTAAGCTCCCCGAGATTGAGCTTCGTCAACAGTTTCATCAGTAGGAATATTCTCTTCCTCCCCACAATTCTCCGAGAAGCGTTTAGTGATAGAGTGCTTTTAGTTGAGTATTTTTCTATCCTTCTTAGCTTATTTGACCTCTTTTGGACCTTTATTTTCCTATTCTAATTCAGTTTTTGGCCTAGGCAAGTAAGTGGGCTTAATTGCTAATTGTTGCGTATTTTCGGATTTTTGGCTCACTTGACGTATCTGACTTGTGAAGGACCTATATGGTGCTACCGATCTCCAAATGTAGCGTTCTAGGAGTCCCTGGAAAGATAACAAAAACATCTACAAGTTTGCTCAAAATAGCCTGAGGCCAATTCTGTCATTTAGAGGGTCATTTTAAGCTTCAAAGTTAGCGCCTCTGCACTTGTAATTTTGGGCTACGAATTTGACTTACATGGTTGTAAATAGCAAATAATTAGATTGTTGGGCTTGTTTGTGGCCTATTTTATTTTCAGAACTCAGTCACTACATATATTAGTGACTTTAGTAGTGAAACTTGGAGCACACTTTTCATTGTAATAAAACAGTTTTACATTTCTCTCTTTTAGGTTTTTAGGATCAAAACCCTTGCTCTCATTTTCTCTCTACTGTTCTTCCTTGTTCTTCATTGTTCTTCATTTTCGTTTTTCTGTTCTTCCATTTTTGTGCACTCAATCCATGGGGCTTTCATTGATGATGATCATGGAAGGCTAAATCACCAATCAATCCAAGGAACCAACCTAAGCGTAAGGAGAATTGGAGTTCTGGTTTAGTATTTCGAATTCTACTTGAATGTTCATCTTCTTCTTCAATTGCTATTCTGTTTTTCATGATTATGAATGCGTTTAGGATTGAAAGCAAATTAGGTTATGGATTCATGCCTAATTTCGAATATTAATCACATAATAATTGGATGATATTTCAATTAGGGTTGTGGTTTCAATTAAATTAGGGGTTAATTCGATTGAACAATTTTTAATGAGATTGAATGAATGTTCATGATAGGATAAATTTCTGAGAATAATGATGATTCGAATTGCTTGGTTTGGTGAATTGGATTGATGCTTCTCTAATCTGTTTTACTCACTTGTTGATAATCTTGTTAATTTCTGCACTGTTCTTTAATTTTAGTTTACGTTTTTGCAAGTTTTCCTTACGTATACAAACTGTTTGATAAAATCCCCCTCTCTATTATTAGTGAATTGAAGCTAGAACCATATTGATAAGTGTCTCTGAGTCGACCTAGGTTAATCCTATTCTACAGAATTAGCTTAGTAAAATTGTTTTGGTGCGTGTCGACAACGTGATATCAAAACTGGCACCGTTGCCGAGGACCCGGTTCATTGTGTGCTAGCTTTAATTTGCTTTAAATAGTTCATAGTAATAGTTACATATATATATATATATATATATATATAAATCATTTGCATGCATTCACTTCATATTGACATTCTATTGCACAATTGCATTTTATCACATATTTGCATTGTTGTTGTTGTGCATTATGAAGTATGAATGATGTAGTTTATGTATGCTGTCAAAAAAACAGAGAAAACAGTGGAAAAACAGAGCAAAAAAATACAGTAGTAGTAGGGAGAAAGTAGTGTAGTGTAGTTGTTTTTGTAGTGTCATTTTGTTGTCCCAAAAATTTTCCAACTTTTGCAGTTTGAGTTGCGATTTGTTTCCCAAGGTTTATCCCCCGTTTTAAACAAAACCAACCCCTTAAGGGGTTGGGTGTGGATTCAAATTGGCAAATTCAAACTCTAAGTAGGAGTTTTGGACCAGTTTTTACAATTGGCATAGGGGCATTCTGGTAATTTCACAGCAAACTATCTCAGAATTGGCTGAAATTTTACCAGAAGGTGCAGAAAATTCATACATCAAGTCAAACCTATTATGAAGTAACACGTTCACCAGGGGTCCAAATCGCCAAATTCCATCATTTAGGCCATTTTTTAGGCAATTTTCTAATTAAAAATCACCAAAAAAATCACAAAAATCAATCATGATTTTTAGGCATTCACTGTTATTTTTTTAGATTTTTCAAAAATTTTTAGAGCAGTTTTCCAATTTCTATTTCATTTCAGCATATATAGTTGGTAGTGTCCTGGTAGCATAGCTGTTTGATATTTCCGTGCTGTCTGTGTTTATTGTTCATTATGAGCTGAACTGTGTATGACTAGGTCCACATCAAGTGAATTATATTCATTTGATCCTGAGATTGATAGGACATTTCACAGATTAAACAGACATAACCTTAGGTTAGATGACTTAGATGACTTTGATGGTGTAATTTTAGACAGTAGTGTAGTATCTTCTGACTTTGATTCTGAATCTGTTTCTACTCCTTCTACTTCTACACATCTTGATATCATGGCTGATAACAACCTAACTCTTAAGGAGTTAGCTACACCTGATGTTGTTTACCAACCCTGGTGTATTTAATACCCTGAGACTGAGGTTAGTTATAAGCTGAAATCTGGCCTGATCCATTTGCTTCCTAAGTTCCATGGACTTGCTGGTGAAGATCCACATAAACACCTTAAGGAGTTTCATGTGGTGTGTTCCACCATGCGACCACATGATGTTCATGAGGATTATGTTAAGATGAAGGCATGTCCCACTCTCTAAGAGACAGAACAACCTGCTGAAGTTTCTGCCATGCAACCTGGCCAGTCATTTAGACCTCAACAGCAGTATAATACTTACTCCAACACTTATAATCCTGGTTGGAGAGATCATCCAAATTTGAGGTATGGCCCTGGTCCACAACAACAACAGCCCTTTAGACCTCCACAGCAACCCTTCTAGCCTGCCACTACTAAATACCAACCTCCTCCTTTTAGACAACAGCCACAGTTCCAGCAACCTGCACCTGCACCTACACCTACACAACCTGTGCAGGCTAGTTCTGGACCTTCTTTGGAGGATTTAATGAAGCAAATGGCAACCAACAATCTCCAGTTTCAACAAAATGTCAGTGCCACCACCCAGGACCTGCAGACTCAGATTGGACAGTTAGCTACAACTGTCAACCAGATGCAGCAGCAGGGTTCTGGTAACCTTCCAGCACAACTAGTTTTTAATCCTAAAAATGTGAGTGCTATTACCTTGAGGAGTGGCACAGAACTTCTAGATGTTGGTGCTAAAATTGATGCTGGTGCTAGTAAAAAAGCTAATAATGGTGCCAAAACAGATTCTGCACCAAAACAGATTCCCTTACCTTTTCCTTCTAGAGCCATTCTTGCAAAGAAAGTAGTGGAGCTTGATTTTGATATGCTTGAGGCTTTCAGGAGGGTGGAAGTGAACATTCCCCTCCTGGATGCCATCAAACAAATTCCAAAATATGCAAAGTTCTTGAAGGATTTATGCACCCACAAGAGGAAACTTAAGGGAAATGAGCAAGTGAAGATGGGCAAAAATGTTTCCGCATTGATACAGGGCAAAGCTGTTGATGCCATCCCACTATCCACCTTGCCATAGAAGTGCAAGGATCCTGGCACTTTCAGTGTCCCATGCACCATTGGAGATATTACTTTTGCAGATGCCTTGTGTGATCTTGGAGCCTCCATTAATGTCATGCCCACATCTGTTTACAGAGCACTACACCTTGGTGAGATGAAACCCACTGGTGTTGTCATCCACTTAGCCAACAAGAGTGTTGCGCTTCCACTTGGACTTATTGAAGATGTGCTGGTGCGGGTCAATAATTTGATCTTCCCAGCAGATTTTTACATTTTGGATATGGAGAATGAGTCTTCCAGCCATGGTCCCACATTGATCATAGGGAGACCATTCTTGATGACAGCAAGGACCAAAATTGATGTGCATGCAGGAACTATTTCTATGGAGTATGGTGATGACATTGTTCAGTTCAACATTTTCAAGGCTATGAGACATCCTGCAAAGGAGAATTTTGTTTTTCTCCTTGAAATCATTGATGCTGCAGTAGATAGTGTAGATATTTCTGATTTACTTTCTGATTTTTATGATCTTTCTTCTGATTTTTCTGACTTTGATCTTGGTTCTTGTAATTGTACCTGTGATGATTTTGCTGCTGTGTGTAGCATTTATGCTGAAATTTCCTTTGCACTTTCCTTAGATTATGTTCCAGGTACAGATACAAGTTCTGAGCCTACTATCCCACTTTCCTCAGTTTCTAGTCTTCCCTTACCTTCCACTATTCAGCCCCTTTCCTTGGAGCTGAAGTCACTACCTGAGCACCTCAAGTATGCATATTTAGATGATGCTCAAAAGCTTCCAGTTATCATATCTAGTAGTCTGCCACTGGAGCATGAAGAGAAGTTGATGCATGTCTTGAGAGGCCACAAAAAGGCCATTGGATGGACACTTGCTGATCTTCCTGGAATTAATCCTTCCATCTGCATGCATCGGATACTTTTGGAGGATGATTCTAGACCAGTGAGGCAACCCCAGAGGCGGCTGAATCCCA
>PYAF01002141.1:27413-39144 GCA_007407185.1 Glycine tomentella | reverse complement strand
TGTTGCAAACACATCTTAGTTTTAGGCTAGTTTTAGGTTATAATTTAGATAAATAAGTTAGGAATTAGAATAAAATTAGTTAGTTTATTATTATATTTAATTTAATCTCATTTTATCATCATTTGTGCATTTCAGGGCTTAAAAGAGGAGAATCAAAGCAAAAGATGAAGAAAAGCAAATCTGAAGTCCCGCGCGGATCACGCCAATCTCCGCGTGAGTCACGCCGAATGCCAAAATCAAAGTCCAAGCTCGAAGACCCCACGCGGTTAGCGTGGGAACCGCGCCAACAGCGCCACCTAGTCGAAGCTCCCGCACGATCCACGCCAGAAGCCGCGCGATCCACGCCACAAGGCCTGGAAGCAGTTCTGATTCGTCCAACTCGCGCGATAAGCGCGGGATTCCGCGCGATCAGCGCCATGGAATCGCTGTTGCCTTATTTATCAAGATATGATTCGAAATTGGCACAAAAAAATAGGCTTTGTTACTCTAATTAAACCATTCTATAAATGCAAGGCCTCTGGACTGAAAAATAATCATCTAGCAATCATCCACACACCTTTCCACATTTCCATATATCATTCTAAACCCTTGGAAGTCAAGAATTAAGGCTAGGTCACTGTAGAATGTTTTATTTGACAGCTTTTGGTTTCTTGAAGCCTATGGCAGGCTGGATTTGTATTGTGGGAAGGCCATGAACTGATGTAACTCCTCTGTAACCTAACTGGTATTTAATGAGATTCTCAATTGTTTTATTTTGCTCTGTTCTTATTGTTTATTCTTACTTAGAATTGGCCATTCTTTTTAAGTATTGAGGTTTAGGATTCACAATGGGGACGTTGGGATTCTAATTTTTGACCTTAGTAAAATAACAGTTGTTCATTACCTAGGGATAGGGATGCGTGGCTGCGGAATCTTATAATAGTCTTTTACATGCTTAACTTGATAGAATTCACCAAGGGATTGGGTTTTTGATTCAGGTTAAAGGGTTAATTCACTAAGGGGTTAGGGATTAACTAAAGTAGGAAAGATTTATTCTCTGAACAATTGGAATAGCAAACCTCATGATATAGTCTTTCATAAGCTTGATAGGAATTACTAAGGAATTAGGATTGCTGTCAAATGGCTAAATTACTAAGGAATTAGGATTTGCCAATTTAGGAAAGATGTATCATTGTGTGATCAAACTTGAGAAACCAGTTAAGTGAAAGAGGTAGGAATCAAAGGGGATTGTGCCTGACCACAATTGTTTCTTCCATTGGTAACACCTTTATTATTTTATTGTTAATTTAATTTCTGTTTTATTTCAATATTCAACATACAATAACAATTCTCTAAAAATATTTTCTGTTTTTACTTCCTATCAGTCACCACACCATGAGTACATGGTTTGGTACAGGGAAAACAGGAAGTGGTTCATCACGAAGAAAGGCGCGAAGACTGGTCGTGGTGTAAGTTTTTTTCACATCCTCATTTGTCTATTTAAATTAATTATGATACATGACATCTTCTGACACTTATGTGTGTATATTTAAAATTGTAGGTTGACGGGCTAGAGGCGTTGTACTTTGCGACAACTAGCCCCAATAGGGAGGCCTTCGACTTCGATTGGGCGAATGAGGAGATTGGTCGCTTAATGTCTGTCTTCGCCGAGAGTTGTCGCGTGGAGGAGGCAGAACCACTTGCTCTCGAATCCCAGCTTCAGGAGGACCCAGAACTGTATGTTGCAGTTGGCCGTCAAAGAAAAGAGGGTCGTGGACTAGAGCGTCGACGAAGACCGATGCATCAGGTTCCTGAGCCCATTGTTCGTCCCAGGCTGCGCACCAATGGTTACTATAGGCCTCCTGTTATTGCATCGACATATGGGACACAACCTGTATATTACGAGGCTACTGAGCAGGGGGGCATGGACTACGCCGATTTCAGTACTGAAGCCCAAATGCCTCCACCGGTCCACTCCCAGACCCATGCCGCATATGTCACTACTGCAATGACATGTGTAGATGTAGATGATGGGTTCAGTGCTGGACTAAACATTGATCCTAACTGGACCAATGCAAATATCGATGACATGCTCTCGCAGATAAATTGTACTTCATCAGGCTGTGGGGTTTGGCAACCACATTCACCATTTGTCACCGAAGCTGGTGAGCATCCTATGCCGGTATATGCATACCAGGGCAATCCATGTGGATCTCCTTATGTCCATCCGTATGAGGCAGGCCCTTCTGATGCAGGCCCATCTCAGCCAGGCCCATCCTAGCCAGAACCTTATCAGCCAAGCCCTTCTCAGGCAGCCCCGTACGAGCCAAGCAGTTCTCAGTGACCCCGAAGACAAAGGCAACCTGATCGTCAGGCGCGTCATTTGTCGTGGCCACCACCATCAGAGTGATTAGTTGCTATTAGTGTTTTCCATTTTTAATGTTGTTTTGTAATTGATTGTATTGCATAACTGACACTTGTTTGTAACATTTATGTTAACCATGCTCCGTCTAACTATTATTTAACGACGTTAACCCCACAAACACTAACAATTACAGACGCCGTCAACAACACCAATTCATAACAGACACGACTTAAATCAAAAAATGAAGGATAGTTAAAAACAACATATTCGGCATACATGTCTTATTCCATATGGATTTGTGGTTTGTTAAAAATAGCTAAAATCTCAATTGGACAAAGACGTTTCAGTAGTTGGATTCCGCTAGCATCTTGAACACGCCTTCATCGCTTGGCAACTCTTTTATGTCATACTCGATTGTGGTGTCTGAATATTGTGCATATGCTGGATGACGAAAAAACAATTTTCTTACCACCTGTGACCCGTGAATTCCATTAGGGGGAACCCCAACAGGCGCAACTTGCTTGATGACGGCCTTTAGTGTTTCAATGGTGCATCCAGAAGGAATTTCAAATCGGATTGGGTTTGTTCCAGTAAAGGCATAACCCACAAAATCGGTTCTTCGTGGTATGTTCCAACTTCCGTTGTAATATAGCATTGCATCATGTATGGGGACGATGGTGGACTGAAGTAGGTTTGATTATACCATCGGGTGTTCTGTTTATGGTGCATAATATTTCTATAGGGCCAGCACTCGACATTTGTTCGTCGCACCTTAACATTCTGCAAACATCATCATCATTTGTGAGTGGCATAGAATGAAATAAATAGTGCTGACCTGCGTGTAGGGATGGTTGTCGATAGTAGATGTTATCAACAAAATGGTCATCGGTTAGTAGAAGGGTGTGGTGCATCCTACTCTTCAGCGTCTGAAACGAACAGTCATTAGGAACTCGCATTGGTATTGGGGTAGCACATTGAAAACTAACACCTGCCTCGTTGTGCTTCGTTGATCCATTTGGAAAAATGAAACCTAATTTGGAGTTACCAATGTTTTGACTGCTGGTTTCTCCTAAGAATTCCATCGAATGCAAAATCAATTTTGCGGGCGAGGTATGTTGTGTCTGAGGATCTACCTTATATAGGGGTTAGTCGCGCCCAAGTTGGGCGTGTCCAGTCACGCCTAAAGAATTCTTAGGCGTATTCAGTGACGCCCTAGGTAGGCATCTTCAACGACGCCCTAGTTAGCTGTGTTCAATCACGCCGTTGTTAGGCATCTTCAGTTAGGTGTGTTCAATTAACGTCGTACGTGTAACATAAATCATGAGAAATAAAAAATAAGTAACAAATGGAAATTGATTTGCACCACAACTGAAACATTATAGTCGTACGTGTAACACAACATTTTTAAAAATCAAATACATTTAACATACCACTTATCAAGCAAACATAATAACAAAATCATGAAACACCAACCGGAGTAGGACAAGTTCTACGATTATGTCCAACTTGCTTGCACAGGCCGCATTTAGGAGCTCTCTGAGATGTTTCGACTTCATCCATCTCGTTATGTATTCTAGTAGACCTTGGACGAACCTTTGCACGCAACATTGACTTGTCAGGTATGATAACTGCATCTTCACTCGGGGGAATAGCAAGTTCGTTATCAATTGGCTGCCAAGGTAATGAATAAGCCTCAACCAACTTGGTTACCAGGAACACATTATCCACACATTGCAAAGGATTTTGAAGGATATATAAAGCAACAGTTGCGGCAAGGCTACAGGGGTATTTGAAGGCCTTGAACTTCCCACACTGACAAAAACGCTCACTTAGGTTAACTGAATATGACCTCTCCCAGCCATCGTCCACCTCAAATGACGTTTGCTCAAGGTTATATGTGCGAACATTATGCCCTGTAGCAACGGTCTGATAATGCCTCAAAGCATCAAAGACATTTGTACAGTGTCGTTGTGAATGTTGAAGCTGTGAAGTAGTCGCCTGACCCCTTCTCCCAAAATATTCAACCAAACGACTGTATGTGTGCTTCACCAAAGCAGTGATAGGCATGTTCCTTGCTCCCTTGAACACCTTGTTGACTGATTCAGACAAATTTGTTGTCATATGACCATATCTTCTCCCCTAGACATCATATGCATGACTCCACTTTTCCTTAGGAATGTTGTCAATCCATTCTGCAACCTCAGCACTGGTATCACGGAATCGTTCAAACGCTATGTCAAATTCAGCCATATAGGGAGTATAACCTGCACAATTATAATACCATTAACATTAGTTTGGTAACACATTTTTTAATCTTACTATATGACAAAAGTAAGGATGATCGTACCCAAAGTCATGAGGGTCTTCTTCAATCTTGCACTCTTAAATCTTTGATTGAAATTACTGGCAATGTGACGAAGGCAAAAAACGTGATGCGCAAAAGGTGGTTGCCAACCGGCATGATTTTGCACTGCAGATATAATGCTCTGGTGCCGATCCGAAATGAGGCATATATTTTGCATTTGGGTTACGTGGAAGCGAATGTTAGCAAGGAAATATTCCCAAGCTTCCAACGTCTCCCCCTCAACAATGACAAATGCCAGTGGCAGGCATTCATTATTCCCATCTTGAGTCGTGGCAATCAGTAATTTTCCTTTATACTTGCCATATAAGTGAGTCCCATCAATTTGAATGATGGGTTTGCAAAATTTAAAAGCCTCGCAACACTGTCTAAAAGTCTAAAACATTCGCTGAAACACACACTTACCTCAGACCGGTCGATGTGCCACACAATAATCATTGGTTTTAATATCAAAAAAAGAACCAGGTGAAAAACGAAGCATGTAGTTGCACCACCTAGGCAAAAAGGCATAAGATTCTTCCGAATCTCCATAAATCATTGCCATTGCTTTCTGCTTCGCATACCATGCCTTATAATATGAAACTTTAAAACCATAGCTATTGGTGATCCTCTCCTGAACCAATGCAATTGACACGCCCGGTTTCTCCTTAACCATTCCTGAAAATGAAATTGTCACATTAACATTAACAACAAACCTTAACACAAATTAATATTTTTCATATAAAGCAAAAATTTTGAGTTCATACCTACTACAAGTGAAGCAATAATATCAACATCAAGTTGTCTGTGACCCTGTGTTATATGGTCATTCAGGCAACTGTGTTTTCCACCCCATCTTGAAACCACCCATTTCTCACCGTACATTGGTTTATACACCCTAACCCTCCAAGGGCAACCATCGTTGTGAGCAACACACTTCATGGCAAACCTGTCAGGCTTGCTCTCAACCACAAAGGCTTCTTGATGCTCCTTCATCAGGTTCCGCTTAATGGCAATTTGTGCTTCCTTTTTGGTTGGAAATTCATGTTGAACAAACAAATCGTCCCCTATTTGCCAGGGACCTTGCAATGAACCCGAACCTGAAGCTGAACCGGTAAAGATTCTTCTTCGCTTGGGTGATTCCAATCAATATATGTGTAATGTGGAATTTCGTCCCAAAAAGGAATAACCGCACCGCCTTTAAATACAAAACAGTTGATTAAACATGGGTTTGCAAACTAAAATACAATAATACACAGATGAACAACTATTATACGACTTCATCATTCATTTAAGTCATCTAACATACCTTCAACAGGTTGTTCTGTTGTATCGGTCTAACATCCGGATGGTACCGCATTTCAGATGACCCCACATCAGTGTTTTGTTGGAATGCAGTCGCATGCACATCATAATCTTCATCATTATCAGACGCACTGACATTCTCTTGAAGAAGACGATCTTCCATAGCAATATTTTTATCATCGTCATCATCTTCATCGTCATCCATAACCCAAGTTGGGTCATGTGAATCTTCCTGAGACATGTTTGCACCTACAACACCATATGATGATGCAATATGTGCAGAATTACAAGCGACTAACCTCCTGGGTAAAACAACATCCTTTACTGCGGTAGCTAAAAAATTCTTCCTAGCCTGATTAAAAAATTCTTCAATCACCATTTCCAATTCTTCATCATCCTGTATTGGAAACCCCATGTATTGTTCATGCTGCCATATTCTTGCCGTCAGCAAAGTGATACAAGTGTTGTCATCTAGACCTAATTTTGGACGTATCTTCTTGTGCAAATGACCCAATGTTGCTTTTTGGTTGATTCGTGTCATCCTTTTCTCCCTTTCAAAGACAAACACCTCTTCACCCTTCAATTTTCCTTCCATTGAAAAATAACAAAAGACGAACACACTCCGCATCACTTGAACTCATTTCCTACCCTCAACAAAAACAACAACTTCAAATTTTAAGAAACAATCAAATAAGCTGAAGAACCTAAATCCTAATACACACGCCTGAAGCACACAAACACCCAAAATCCTAAATTATGAAACAGAAACACTAAACACTTGCCCTTATACCAAAACCCATAACACAAGCACCATAAACCGTACCACCTAAACCCTAAACAAAACAATCTAACCATTATTCCAAACCCACTAAACCCTAGGCCATATATCCACACCCCTAAACCCTAACCCCTGTGTCCCACACCTTAAATCCTAACCCACATATCCATAGACCCTAAACCCTAACCCCTATGTCCCACACCTTAAACCATAACCCACATATCCACAGACCCTAAACAGAATATCTGTCTTTTGAAGTCCAGAAGGAATATATGGAGTCATGATCAAACCGTTGTCTAGCTTCTCTTTGATGAAGTGTCGATCGACCTCAATGTGCTTGATCCAGTCATGTTGAACAAGATTATGAGCTATACAAATGGAAGATTTATTATCACAAAATAATTTCATAGATCCTTCATATCTTATTTTAAGATCATCAAGTATAATCTTCAACCAAAGTAATTCACAAACACCCTGAGCCATAGCTCAAAATTCAGCCTCTGCACTTGATCTGGCAACTACATCTTGCTTCTTACTCCTCCATGTCACTAGACTACCACAAAGAAACATACAATAACCAGTGGTAGATCGACGATCAGTTACAGAGCTAGCATAATCTGCATCAGTATAGACTTCAAGGGAGAGATTACCATCACGTCTGAATAACAGTCCTTTACCAGGAGTGGCTTTAAGATACTGAAGAATTCTCCCAACTGCCTGCATGTGTTTTTCTTTCGGATTATGCATGAATTGGCTCACAATACTAACATCATAGGCTAAGTCCGATCTAGTATGAGCCAAATAAATCAGCCTCCCAACTAACCTTTGATATTGCCCTTTAACAACCGGAGAACTCTCCTCCTCATAACCTAACTTGTGATTCTGCTCGATGGGAGTACTGGAGGGTTTACACCCAAGTTTCCCTACTTCTTTGAGAAGATCAAGAACATATTTCCTCTGGCTAACAAAACTTCCTTCCTTTGAATGAGCTACCTCAATCCCTAGGAAATATTTCAGTCTTCCAAGATCTTTTATTTAAAATTCAGAGGCCAGCCGTGCTTGTAGAAGGTTCTTTTCAGCAATATCATCACCTAAAATAATAATATCATCAACATACATGTAATATCTTGAATTTAAGTGTGTAATTAAGCCTAGATTAAGCAATGATTAAGAGTAATAAATATGCTATAGAATCCTTAAGAGAAAAGCTTGAGAAAAGAGTTGAAAAACATATTCGAACAAGATAAGCTAGTGACCCGGCTTTATTCTCGACAAGAGGCGGTAAACGGCGAGATCGCGATTTCTAAGGGAGTCCTTGGAATCGAAGAATCAGAGGCGAATGAGGCTTTGATTGAGCGAGCTACCTTAGGGAAAGTGATTCCCTGGTGTGTCTGGACTACACAGAGGTAAGAAACTCGAGCCTTAGCCGTTGATTCTGTGTTTGGGTTTTGGTTGATTTTGAATACTTGAGAGGTGTTTTTGGAGGTGTTAGAGCCGTTATTAGGCCTGGACTCTGTAGAGTTTTATGCTCAGAGGGTTGATCTAATGAAGTTAGAGCCTTGAATCATCATTATTGATGAAGTTTGATTTTGGCTCTGAGTATGTATGAGCAGAGGTAAAAGGCTAGTTATATGGTTAGTATGAACCTTAGAGCAGTTGACAAAGTTACTCATGAGTTAGTGTGGATGTTGTTTGTCATCTGGAATTGGTGATAATGAGAAGTTTGGAATTGATCTGTATAAGCAGGGATATGTTTTGATCAGAGTCATGGTAGAGACTCTGGAGCCTTGTGTAGGCTGAGTAGGATCCTTTCTGAGGGTCTGAGTATCACTTGTGAAGTGATTGTTATGAGTTATGTGGAAGGAATTGTCGTTTCCTTTCAATATAACGACTTATAACCGTTACTGATACCTTGTGTTTTGGTTCTGTAGGACGTGAGCTTGATAGCTCTGGTGGTGTTGACCACGAGGCCGGGAGAGCCAGTGTTTTGCCTAGAGCAGGTAAGCTCTTAGTTCTTGTTTGTGTATCCTTTGCTGAGTTCCACCATTATCTTGGTATGGTGATGGTTCTGTGTAATGTTATACATGTATATGTGAAAATTGTGTATTGTGACTGGTTATTGAATGTTGTGTTGTACCCTGTGAAAGGGGAATGGATGTACATTGATGTATGATGTTTGTTTGTGAGCTACGCCCTGAGATTGGGTGATTGATATGTATGGCCATGGTTTGCCTAGCTTATTACCTGCATGGTTGATTGTTGTATCCTATTGTAGTAGGATAGATGACATGTGATTGAGTAAGTCCCGATATGAGATGTTCCTGTGATATAGACGTAGCCTGGAGATGTTCCTATATCTACAGGCCTAGCCTCCTCGGGCAATTGTATTGAGATAGGATGGAGATGTTCCTGCGATATAGATGTAGCCTCCTAGGGAGATGTTCCTATATCAGCAGATGTAGCCTCCTTGTAAAGAGATGTTCCCGTTATATAGATGTAGCCTCCAAGTGGAGATGTTCCTATATATACGGATGTAGCCTCTGATAGATGCATTGAGATCCTGCTATGAGATGTTTCCTAGTATATAGATGTAGCCTCCTGGTTGGAGATGTTCCTATATATCTAGACGTAGCCTCAGTAGGATAGTATTGGATATGATCATGGTTGTATACCATGAGTTTAGCTTGATTGTGGTCAGGTAGATATGCATTGATTGTGCATGAGTATTGATGAGTTTAGTCTGATTGTGGTCAGGCAGAGATGCATTGTTTGTGAATGAGAATTGATTGAGTGATTCACTGATTGTTGTCAGGTGAACATGTATTGTTGATGTGGATTGTTTTGATATACCATTTTCATGTATATGTGTATGGAAGTGAACCAGGGGAAGGAAATACCTTCAAGGGCCCTAAGTTTACTGGGGTTTTATATCTCACCCCTTGTGTGGGACATATGTTTTGCAGGTGAATCCTCAGGAGGAGCTGATAGATCCCAAGGCAAGAAGCCTGTGCAGGGATAGTTGTACTTGGAGAAACCTTAGGCATAGATGACTTGAGCATTGTGGCTCCGACACTTTTGTATTTTGCCTTTGGTTTGTTTTGTTGTACCCTGAGGGGATGTATTTGTACAGTTTTGTACTTGTACAGAGACTTTATGTATATTCACCATATTATATGTACAGTGTTATGATAGTGACCTTTGATAATGTCACTTTTTGATTATGCTTCCAAACTACTTAAACTCTGATAATTTTCTGTGTGATTGATGTTTATGTTTGGTCATGACCCAGAGCTAATGAGGGGGCGTTACAATACACAAGGAGTACAGTTAACTTCCCATCTTGGGAATGTTTGAAGAACAGTGTATGATCTCCTTGACTCTGTCTGTATCCTAAGGCTATCAAAACCTTAGTGAATCTTCCAAACTAGGCACGGGGAGACTGTTTCAATCCATACAAAGCCTTTTTTAACTTGCAAACTTTATTCCTTCCATCCATCGAGCCAAAACCAGGTGGAATTTCCATATAGACTTCTTCTTCTAACTCACCATTAAGAAAAGCATTCTTCACATCAAACTGATTGATATCCCAATTGTAATGAGCAGCAAGAGATAAGAGGGCTCTCACAATATTCATTTTTGCAACAGGAGCAAAAGTCTCATCATAGTCAATACCATAGGTTTGAGTGTAGCCTTTGGCAACTAACCGAGCCTTATATCTTTCAAGAGTACCATCATAATTATATTTCAAAGTATAAACCCATTTGCATCCTACTGCTTTCTTTCCATTTGGTCTATCAACAACTGTCCATGTGTTATTTTTCTCCAAGGCATTCATCTCTTCTTGCATGGCTTGAGTCCACTTCTCATCTTTTAATGCTTCATCTACTGATTTTGGAATTGAGATTGAATCTAGTGCTGAAATATAGCCTTTGTGCTGCATAGAAAGTTTAGCTGAAGAGACAAACTGCGAGATAGGATATTTAGTACAAGCTGGACAAGAAGAACAAGAATTTTTGGTACAGGACCTCTTCCCTTTTCTTAGGGCAGTGGGCAAGTTATCAGAAACACTAGGTAAGTCATCAGAAGCAACATGCAAGTCTTTAGACAACTCATCAGATACACTAATATTAGGTTCAGAAATAGGAGATTCAGGACTTACCGTTTGTTCAGATGATTGAGGTTGCTGAGGAGGCAATGGGGGCTGCTCACTCCTGTGATATACTAACTCAGGTGTATCAATTCTTTGTATTTCCGAACCATTAGTCGATGGGGAAGACATAGAAGGATTTGAAACAATGGGAAAAAATACAGAAGTAGACATGAAAGGTTCAGACTCAAAGAAAGAAGATGACTCAGAACTTACCGAACTGCTCTTCCCCTGAAGATGAGGACTAGGGAAAAAAGACTCAGATTCATGAAATGTGACATCCATAGATACAAAGGTTTTCCGACTAGCAGGATGATAACACTTGTATCCTTTCTTATCAGAAGCATATCCAAGAAAAATACATTTGAGAGTTCTAGGATCCAACTTACTGCGATTAGTTTGTGAATATGGACAAAGGCAACACATCCAAACACTCGGGGTTGAAGACTTTGTAAGGAGGACACTGATGAAAAGAAGGAAGTCATAGAGTGAATAGGACTTATATTGTCAAGGACCCGGGAGGGTAATCGATTGATTAAGAAAGCTGCAGTAAGGATGGCATCTCCCCAAAAATGATTTGGTACATTTGTTTGAAAAAGGAGAGCACGAGCAACTTTAAGAAGATGACGATTCTTTCTCTCAGCAACTCCATTTTGCTGAGGAGTGTCAACACACGTGAGTTCATGAATCATACCCTGATCTTGGAGAAACTGAGAAAGACGCTGATTGACATATTCAGTGCCATTGTCAGACCTTATCCTTTTAATTCTTTTCCCAAATTGAGTTTCAATCATTTTATAAAATTTGAAGAATAAT
>PYAF01002140.1:50017-61004 GCA_007407185.1 Glycine tomentella | reverse complement strand
TTAAGCATGACCCTAATTCGAAAAATACAGAACAGAAACCCCAACAAGGAAGAATCAAGCAGAAAACGAATTGCAATTACAGAGAACCTCCATTAAAGGGTTGCAATCTGTCCTAGGGTCCAACCCTAGGATTTAGCCTTCCATTAATTCGAAAATAACAACAGAAACGCGAATTGAAACAAAACGTAACATAACGAAATTCTAAATACTGCAAACGAAACAACAGAACACAACTGAAACGAAATAAACAGAGAATGAAATTGAAAGCAGAAAACGAATTCAAAATTGAGACTTGAAACAGAAACGAAATAGTCACTGGAATTGCAAATTCGAACAAAACGAAACCCTAAAGCATAGTCACCAGCAGAAAACGAAAACCTAAAAATAGAGAAGCAGAAAACGAAAATACTCTAAACCCTAAAACTGAGCGTGAATAGTATTGTGTATGTTTTTTTTTTGCATGGGCACAGTTTCCCAAATATATAGTATCTGCCTCTCACAAAAGAATGAGTCTTTTCCTAACAATTTTAGCCCAAAAATCACTAAAATAAAATAAAACGAAAATAAGCTGCTGATGTGGAAAATAATGCTGACGTGGCACTCCAATCTTCAAGTCCAAAAATTAATTCCAAGCCCATTTAATTATTAATCTGCCATGAAAATAAAAATTGGAATAATTAAACTTAAGATAATCCAAATTAATTAAAATCTGAATTATCGATCTAATTAAGTCCTAAATGAGAAACAATGCAAAATATAAACGATTAAGCACAAGTTAGGGATTAAAATGAGTACAGAAAGATGAGTAAATAGTGATAAATAGTGACTCATCAAGTGCCAACATTATATTCTTGAAAATAACTAAAATATGGTAGTTATCACTCAACAACAGTGGACACCTTTTGAATCTCTAATGATTCAAAAGATAGATGCTATATTGGCTCTGCATCATGAGCATAAAGCTGAAACAAATTCCTCTATGGAAGAAATCTCTTCTAGGCTAGAGAACATAGAAACTAGGATGGCTCTTAAAGATTTTGACAATCTCTAGTTTAGTTGATGTAAATTTCCTGCTTGTGGATGTGGTGTTTCTGTTTTATTATTTTCAATTGTTACTTTTTTCTCTAATTTTTATGTTTGCTTGTACTGCACTTTATGATTAATGATTAAAACTTTTTTATGTTTCCATCTTCCTTGCTTATCTAGTTCTCACTGATATATTTTGTCATTAATAAGCCAAAAGGGGGAGAAAAATGAACATATAAAGAAACAAATATATGATATGCAAGTTAAATCCTTATTTGATTTACTCTGAATTCTTAACTTTGAATTGTTTATTGCTCTTATATGAACTTAATATCAAATCACCTAAGATAGGGGAGCAATATACATTGTTTATGCAAAGTATACTTGACACTTGTTCTTGGCAAAAGGCTGAATTCATTTCAGATTTCAAGTATAAAGCTCCTAGCATTTATCCCTTAAAAACACATGAAGGCTAAATATGTTCAATTGAAGTTTGGCATGATTAAAACCAAAAAAGGGGATATTGTTAGATACAAGGGGAGATTGAAGAGGATCAAGATGAGGAGGCTCCTTGACTTAAACAAGTTTGAGCTTTTTACATGCCATTCCATTGAAGGCATATGTAATTTGTTAGTTGTTTAAGAGTTTATTCCTATGATCCCTTGCATTGCATAAACATCATTCATTGGCATGCATTCATGATTTATCAAATCACATGTCTTGTGAAAAAGCTTCAGATTTCCATGATTGCATAAAGAAGCCAAGTACTCACGGTTAAGTTTTGGAAAAACATTTTTTTACACTGACTTAATCAATTACCAGAATATGGTAGTCTATTACTTAAGCCATGGAGAACTAATTAATTGATTACAAGGTAATGATAGTCAATTACATAGCACAAAACACAAAATAGATTTTCGTGTGTTAATCGATTACCATCTAATCGTAATCGATTACATTAGAATGTTTTTTGAAGCTAAACTATAGGGGTTAATCGATTACATATCGGTTTAATCGATTACATTGCTCATGTATTTTTTTCCAGAAAGAACTAAGAATACTTTAATTGATTAAATATTATATTAATTGATTACTTAAGTGAAAATAATAGATTACATGGACAATTTAATCGATTACATTCATTTAAAACATTTTTCTATAAAAAGTTGTTAGGTCTTTTGATTTATACAAATTATCACAATTCGAGATTTTCACTAATTTTCAAAAGGCTTCTGATCTGAGAGAAAATAGACTGAGTAACAAAACTCTTGTCCTACAATTCAAGATCTTTATGCATCATTGATAGAATTCTTTTTGGACAAGATTTCAAAGGAGTTTCTTGGAGAGCTTGGTCTAAAACTTGCTTTCTTTCAACCTGATCTCATATTGGTAAACATTTGCATTTGCATTCTTTGGATCATAAGGTTGTATCTCTTCTTTAAAACTCTGGCTGTAATTCATTTTTACATTACAACTTGTTAGTTGTTATTACAAAAGGGTTCTCTAAGTTTGTCTAGAGTAGGGTTCTCTAGAGGGAAGAGTAAAAAATGATTTTTCTATGTCTTGATCATTAGAAGTCTAATGGGTGTTTAGATTTCAGTTCTTTATCTAGCGTTGATAAAGGGTGATCTTTTGTAAGCTTGTAAAGAACAGATTTTGTTGATAGTGGAACTCTAGCAAAGATTTGGTTAGAAGAAACTAGATGTAGCTTCTCTTGTTGAGGGGTGAACCAGTGTAGTTCTTGGTGTTGAATACTTTCTCTTAATCTCATCTTTCTATCATTGATTGCTGGTCTTTAGGATAATCATTTCAAGATCAACAAATAAACTTTTTTTGTTATTGCTTTCTGTGAAGGGTAAGTCTTGATCATAGTTGCGAAACCTGGTTCGATCATTGACCTAGTCGAGGTAGTGGGTTAGCGGTCAACTCGGTGGGTCAGTAATTGGACCGATTTGACCTGGTATATATTATAAATTCAAAATTATATATCTATTATATATAAGTATATAACTAGCATTATTTGAGTAAGAAAAATCTATCCATACTCCAAAATCCAAATTTTTTCCAAAAAAAAAAATTTCCCAAAAAAAAAAAGGAAACCTGGCCGGGTCGGACTGGTCCAACCCAAAACCCAGTCGGGTTTGACCGGGTCAACCCGGGTGAGTTGCATTGCCGATCCGAACACGGAATCGGCTTGTTTGATCACCGGGTTCCAGTCCGGACCGATTTTTACAACACTGGTCTTGACTGACTGAAAGTTTCTTTTTCAAAAGGGTGTCCTTGTGATATAATCCTAAACCCATTATTTGTTTTTAAGGAAACTTTTTAAAGATTCTGGTTTAACCAATTCACCCCCTCTTGGTTAATTGTATATGTTCATATTGTTTTCAATTTCTTGTTTCCTTTTTTTTATGTATATATATTTCTAGTGAGTATGTGATCTTTCTTTTATCCTTCTTTTCTTATTTTCTATTTTTTATGAAATAAGTTATAGAATTTACTTAAGAAAATTGTAGTCATTAAATTAAAGTAAAGAAAAGATTAAATTGTTTAAAATAAATGAAAAAGACTTATACTAAATTGTGAAAAAAGTATATAATATACTAGTATTTTTTTTGCAACTCTCTTGAGTTTCTTAGATAGGGTTAGCCTTATAGCGAATTGAAATTAATAAACAAATTTTGATTTAAAATTAATTTAATACGATTTCTTCCATTATATAAATTAGTCTAATATATGTCAAACATGTGTGTGTTTGTGGCCAGTATGGAAAGGAGGTTGGTGTGAGAGAGAAACAAGAAAGTCTAGATTCAAATGTAGTTATAATTAACACTTCAACATCATACACCTATCAGGTTGCAGAAGCCTTCATTTTGACTAATACATTTTGGTTATTAATTTTGCATTTATATGTCAAGATATTTTATTCTTATGATTTCATCTTGCTATTAGAAAGGCTTCATTTTTCTTGTCTAATACAGGTGATGTAGGTGCTCTGGGCTGGTGGGGCTTGTTTATTAATTTGCGTAGGTTTCTTTGTCTTAAGTGCTAAAAATTGCATTTTGTTAATAAGTTGTGTTTCTTAAAATGCTGACATGAAAGCTTTGTATAAGGTTTTTATGACCTATAATTTTGCAGTGTTGTCGAGTGCTTTGCTTTCCTTGTATGTACTAGGTGGTCCAATCCAGTCATTCATAGAAATTCAAGAGAATGTGTAGCCTTCAAGACATAGGAGGTCATTTCATGAAAGTACAATTATTGTATTCCAGATATGTCACTTGGTTGTAAGTCTCTCTTTGTTCCTCTCCCACTATGCAGTATATTGTGGATTTGTTGTTAGGAGAATTACCCCAAAACATTCAAGCAGTGCCTTTCCCTTCTTTCCTTTTAGTTCATATGAAACTTGTAAAAAAATCTGTTGATTTTATTGGAGACATTGGTTAAGGTCTAGGGAAACTGTAAATCTTATGTAGCTTAATTAGATATTGACAAATATGTTATTAATTTTGTTTGAACTTTGTAATCTATTCACTGTAACCAGTGTTATGTATGTTATATTTCATGAACTCATGTATGTATTTTACTTCTAGACTCTGTTGGCATTATATATTTGATACATGATTTTGTGAAAATAATGTACTATATACTAATATTAAATAGTTGTGTCTTTTCTGGTCAGATGTCTAGTGAGTTTCCATGTGCTACTTCTGATGTTCAATCTATGCAAACTACATCAGGTCCTATGGGTCAATCCGAAAAGGTTCACTCACTTCCATATGCTGATCCAAAGCAACCAGGTATCGAGTTAACCAAAAGTGATGGCAGCATATCACCTTTTACGGCTATTATGAGTTCTTTAAATGAAAATATCTTTTTATTACAGTTCCTGTAAGAGTTTTAAACATATCAAAGAACTTAAAGTTCTTACTTCAATTCCCTTAAATTTGAAATAGAGAAAAGTGTCTTTCTTTATAAAAGCTACTAACTTTTTCCGCATAGTACCTCTACTATATCTGTTTAAACTATTTTATATTAAATAATTAATGTACATAATAGGACTAGGATTTTCCTTATTGAATTTTCTTTTCCTTGAATCAAAATATCCCTCCTGTTGTGTTGCTTTCATATAAATAAAGAAAAATGGTTAGTGTGGGTTTGAACCTCGTGAAAAATTGGCATAATTCAAGTCCTGAGAGTGAAGAAGAGATAAGAAGAGTGTTGGCCTCTCAGTCAGATGCATGTCCACAACTCTTTGTAATAACTTTTCTGTCAAGTGTGATAGCTTGTTATCACTTTCAATGATTGGTATTTAGGTATTATCTTGTGCATTCCTAGATTATGAGTTTATTTGGCTTAGTTCAAAATATCAAGATTGTTAAATTTTGTATATTATTCAATATTCAATAATCCTTCCTTGAATTATATTGTTTTTTCATAAAATTTAATAATAAGAAAATAAAATATATTTAGTTTAATTTTCATTATTATATGACATATACCTACAGTTGGCTGTTGTAGGTATATGTTTGTAACACCCCGTGTGCACCCGGTGCGTTATCACCCAACATATCAGTCTAACATTAACAGCGTTAACTATGCGCGGTACGAAAGCGATAGAATCGTTTTTCTCGATAGCATTATGCATGAAATATAAAACACATCACATGAAAACACCATCAAACCTCTGCCGATCTAGATAAAACTAACATAACTTAACAAGATATAGGCAAATATATACAACTAAACATAGAGGAAATCAGGGGGAACATTCTCTCATACATCCTTTATATTACAAGACAGAGATATACATAAAACTCTTTAAATCTTCATCTGCAGCCCATGACCATCTCCAGCACTCTCAGCGACACTTTACGCCATGTGGTTGCTCCTCTCCTCAGGAATTACCTGAAAACCACAACCCACAACAGGGGTGAGATAAACATCTCAGTAAGCTCAGGGTTCTGGGAGAATCCTCCCTCACCCTAGTTACCCCCAACATATACACAGATATACAACATAATAAGCCTAGGACATGGTCCTGGCTATCACTCATTCCCCAACTCTCTGGGTACTCAACTGAATGCTATCACTATTAGAGGTCTCACACCTCATACTGGCTCTCAAGCCATCTCAACTCGTCTCATAGAGCCACGCCATCATCATGGCATCCATCTACGATACTGGCTCTTTCAATGTCTCACAGAGATCTCTCAGAGGTGCTATATCACATAAGTGTTCACAACTGAACACTGCTCATACTCGAGAGGCACAACCTCTCAAAAACATGCGAACATTGCCTGAGGACTATCACTCAGGACTTACTCCTCCAGATATGGCTCATCTAAGAGACTCTAGACTCTCATCTCCTCGAGAAAGCTCTCTCTAGAGATACAACATATCTGCAAGCTGCCTGGTCCCGCCAGGACTTTCACACACAATCAATATCCATGTGATTTTGATGGTTATCGCCATCTATCACTGATCCATGTGATTCCGATGGTTATCGCCATCTATCACTGATCCATGTGATTCCGATGGTTATCGCCATCTATCACTGATCCATGTGATTCCGATGGTTATCTCCATCTATCACTGATCCATGTGATTCCGATGATTATCGCCATCTATCACTGATCATCATCCTGCGGAGGCTTCATCTAGATATATAGGCCACATCTCCACCCACGGAGGATCATCTATATACTAGGAACATCTCATGGCAGGACATCACTATATCTATCAGAGGCCGTCCGAATATATAGGTACAACCACGTCTGGAGGACTCCTATATAACGGTACATCTCTGTAATGAGGCTCGTCCGAATATATAGGTACAACCACGTCTGGAGGACTCCTATATAACGGGTACATCTCATGCCCTATCTCATACAATCGCCTGAGGAGGCTACATCTGTGGATATAGGAACATCTCCACACTAGGAGGCTACCTCTATACCACAGGAAACATCTCATGTCAGGCTGGCTCAACAGTACCTGAGGAATTTCTCATCTCAGGACTTCACACACAATGCCTGAGGAATCTCTCATCTCAGGACTTCACACACAATGCCTGGGGAATCTCTCATCTCAGGACTTCTATCATCTCTGCCTAAGGAAACATCCATCCTTAGGACTTTAGACGGAGAGCAGTGGCACCTCCCATGGAATCTCAGCTATTCCAGGGAGTCCTCAAACTCTACCTCTGGCTAGGGAACCTCATCTAGCCCGATACCCATCCAGGTATCCTATAGGTTCCATCCTAGATCATTCTATGATCTGCATCTCATCACAGGCAGGGAACACATCACAGTGTTCATCCATCTTGGCCCAAGGCCCTTCACCTGCAGCTACAGGTGTCACAATACCCTCACACCATCTCGGTGTCTATCCTGAGGTTCATCATATATATATATATATCATCAATTAACAGGCCACACTGGCCTTTCTCATCTCAGCATGCGCATAACATATACATAAGCAAGCAGGCATGCATCATTCACCCATTTGGTGATAAACAAGAGAAAGGGATTCAACCCCAGAGCGATGAGCTTACCTGGCAAGTCGTGCCTGTACCTCCAGCCTCTGGAACGATGGTCTGCTCCTCTGACACCTCGTGTCAAGCCCTAACAAGGCAAACAAATACATATCACAGACCATTCAGGCACATAACACATCAGCTCATCAGACAGTCCTCAGCTGTCTCTGAGAAAGGAACCTCAGTCCTTCCCATCAACCCGAGTCATCTACTCAAGGGTTTCTCAAGCTATCCTCGATAAGCTTGTCTGTAGACCTTTCAATGGTCTATCTCAGTTCCATCCATGGCCTCAGAGTCCCTCTAGACTCAATCCAAGCCATCCACAATGAGCATTACAGCTCAAATAACCCAAAACCTCAGGGTTTCCACAGGGCTTGGATGGTTCATCTCACAAGACACCGTCACCATGGCCTATCAGGCACCACAAGCCCATCTGTTTGGCTCTTGCACGTCTCAAATCAAGTGACTCAGTCCAAGTCACACATGCACAACCTAGAGCCAAAACCAATAGTCACCAAATCACAAATTGAAAGCTAATCCTTACTCCTCTCATCATTCCAAACACATCTCTCAACTGGACCCAAAGCTAATTCTAGCTCTATCACAAATGGGTCACTATTCATCAAAACCGCCAAATCCAAAATCAATCGGAGAAACTCGAGTTTCTTACCTTAAAACTGATGAGGAAGGCCTCTAGGCTACTCTCCCTAGCCTTGGTGCAGCTGAAACACCGTCGTTCCTCGCCCAAGCTCGAGTTCTCTGCAGCCTCTGGAGGTTTCTCAGAATAAGGAGGTTTTGGTGAAAAGAAGGAAGGATTCTCGCTCACACGTGGTTTCTAGGTGACAGAAAGTGTGTGGGAAGTGTTTAGGGTCATAAAACAAGGTCATAGGAGCTTGGGAACCTCATCCATGGAGGTTGGGACGCTGGGGAAGAAGAAGAAACTGATTTCCTCTTCCATTTTCGCATTTTGGGCCTTTTTATAGGCCCTGTCGTGCAGCCCACGCTCCAGGCGTGGCATCCCACGCTCCAAGCGTGGCACTCCAGTGAAAATCCACTTTCTGGAGCACTTCCCACGCCCCAGGCGTGGGTTCCCACGCCCCAAGCGTGGCACACAACAAAACCCCAAAAAAGGTCTTTTTTCAGCAACACGGGTTATAATAGCGCCAAACTCGCTCAGATGCTTGCGTCGTTCGCGGAATGACTTAGGGTTATTACAATGTTAATGACTTTTACCTACACCTAGAATAAATTGTAAGTACTACTACAATGACAGACAAATACAATCATATGTAAAAGTATGTTCGTATGTAAAACTTATAAATATAGACTAATAACCATCACAATACGACCCCTCAAAGTTGACGAAAAAAGTGTTTGTAGATAAATGTCAATTATACTTTTACCTACAAATTATTGACTTATAGTGACTAATTTTGTTTGTAGGTATAAGTCAATTTTGTTGTAGTGGCAAGAAAGGCTTACTACAGGGGGGGGGGAACAATAAATCAAAATATAAGTATGCATATGCAAAAATAAGAGGGAAAAAATATGAACATGAAGAAAGTACCACACTTAAAACCATGCACTAAGATGAATGCTTAACCCAACCATACAAAAAAATTAAATTACCACATAAAAATGCTTTAAAAACTGTGTAAACTGGACAAAATGCTTTGAAAATAACTTACAATCCTCTGGGTCCAGCATGCTCGGATCTAGTATCAACAAAATAAAGTAAACTTAGGATTATTAACAAATAGATAAAGTTCATTAGATAAAAAAGAAATAGATGAAGAAAATATACAACAATACTAAGATTCAACACCCCTATAGAACCTCTTGAAAGTCAGAGAAAACAAATTATGTACGTCATTGTTCGGAGGCTCCATGCTATGTGAAGGTAAGGGGGATGAATATTGTACACAACCTTACCACTACATATGCATATGCAAAGAGACTGTTTCCGAATTCAAACTCAACCAATAAGTCACCAAGACACAACTTTAACGTTGTGTTAGGCTTGTCCTCAATGAGAGAAAATAATTAAATTTAATTTACCGTTATCAAGGAGTATAACTCCTGAAGTAATTTATGAATGTTGTCATCAGGCAAAGCAAGTAGCTTAAGGATAAAGAAAATAAAATGGATTTGGGAATGAGGAGAAGAAGAAAAAAAAGGATTCATAACTCAGACAAAAAGACACCCATTGATTTGTTTGCAAAAATGAGCAAACAATGATGATTTTTTCTGATTCTCATATTTCTCCTCACACACGCGCAAACACAAACTTGGAAATCAAAACGTTCACCAACCGTAGTAGACATTGACAATTGTATTGGAGGCATGTCGTACCACATTTAGAAGAAGGCTAGTGTTTAAAGCTTGTAAATATTTGTTCCCTCTCCAACTTGGGAAATGAAAGCATGAGAAAAAACTGAAGATGAAAGGATGGGAAACACATCATCAAATAAATAGGTATAAGATATATATATATATATATAATACAAAAACTTAGAAAAGTGCCCCAAAAAAGGCATGAAAATAACAACCACCCTCAAACTTAGCATATTCTATAATGCACAACTGAGACGGAAATGGCTACAACGTAAGTACTGTTGTAAGAAACAATGTAGTAATTCAAGTTTTTATCTGGTAAAAGAACCACTTAAAAACACTCTTGTTCCTCGATGAGGCCAAATAAGTCGCTTAAGAATAAGAGTGGAACCTACAACACTATTCCCATGTGTTCTACTTGACCCAAACTTTTCCATAGAAAAATTTTAACACCTAAACTTTAGAGCACTCCCCATCTCAAAAAGTTTATGAACTTCTTGATGATGGAGGTCCATTGCAAGCTAAAGACCTAGAAGGAAAGCTTGAAGAACTTCCTTTAGTGAGCTTGGTTCTCAAAAAGTTCATGAACTCACCAAACTTTTTGTATCCATGATCAACCTCTACTCCACCTTGGTTATTTGCATTTTCACCAAACTGATTACCTATATTTCTTAATCCTATTAGCTACAGCTGATTGATTTCTCATGGCAGATGCCATCTCATTAAAAGTTCTCATTGTAACACCCCAAAAATTGGGAATCACAGTCAACTATTAGGATTAAAGGCAGTACAAAAGATTTGGAAGAAATGACGAAAATACCCTTAAACATTTTGAAAAAAGACACATATGTCCCTTTTGACAGCACTGAAAGTGTCATTGAAACTTTGATTTGACTTTGATCATACTCAGCATGATGATTCTAGGGCTGTAAATTGTGGTTTGATTTGATCATTAACTCTTGCTTATTCTTGAAGTTCTTTCTGTTGCTGGGGACAACAACTTTTAAATCTGGGAATTGTTTGATGTGTTGCAAACACATCTTAGTTCTAGGCTAGTTTTAGGTTATAATTTGATTAAATAGTTAGAAAATA
>PYAF01002140.1:37783-49917 GCA_007407185.1 Glycine tomentella | reverse complement strand
TGCAAACACATCTTAGTTCTAGGCTAGTTTTAGGTTATAATTTGATTAAATAGTTAGAAAATAGGATAGAATTAGTTTAAATTATTGTTTATGCTTAATTTAAATCTCATTTCATTACATTGTTGCATTCCAGGGCCAAAAAGAGGAGAATCAAGGCAAAAGAAGGAAGAAAACTAAACTGAAGGACTCGCGCGGATCGTGCCAGATCCCACGCGAGTCACGCCACTATAGGAAATCCAAGTTTTAGCACGAACAAACCGCACAAGCCACGCCAGAAGCCACGCTAACCGCGTCATCAATTCGAAAGCTCCGAGCAGATAGCGCCAAACGTCGCGCGATCTGCGCCAAATGCCCAGTACCAACCTTCCAACTCGTGGACTCCACGCTATCAGCGTGGAGGTTCACGCTACCAGCGCCACCTATTCGAAAAGCCAGTGCGATCAGCGCGGGACTCCGCGCCATCAGCTCCGTGAAAATTTCTTTCCTGATTTAAATTGATCTATTTCGAGATTTGGCACAGGAAAAGACTTTGTTACTCCAATTAAACTCATCTATAAATACAAGGCCTCTGGGACTGAAGAAAGGATCCCAGGGGAATCACTTATCATCAGATTTTAGAATTCTAAACTGCTGGAATTCAGTTTTACATAGAATCAAGGCTAGGGTTTACTGCAGAATTATGTTCTTCATGTATGCTTTGTTGTTCTTGAAGCCTATGTCAGGCTAAACTCTATATTGTGGTTAGGCCAAGAACCAATGTGAACTCCTCTGTAATTTAACTGGTATTGAATGAGATTGTTATGTTTATTTTAGTTTACTCTGCTGTTCATTGTTTTATTCTTGTTTAGAATTGGCCACTCTATTTAAGTACTGAGAGTTAGGATTCGCAATAGGAATGTTGGGGTTCTAATTTCTGACCTGAGCAAGATAACAGTTGTTCATTGCCTAGGGATAGGGATGCGTAACTGCAGAATCCTATAATATAGTCTTTTAAATGCTTAACTTGATAGAATTCACTAAGGGATTAGGTTTTTGATTCAAGTTTAATTCGCTAAGGGATTAGGGGTTAACTAAACTAAGAAAGATTTATTCTCTGAGTAATCAGAAGCAATCAAACTTGATAACCAGTTAAGTGAAGGAGGTAGGGATCAAAGGGGATTGTGTCTGACCACAATCATTCATTCCATTGGTAACAACCCAAACTTAATTTATTGCAATTTAATCTCTTTAATTTCTGTCTTTAATTGCAATATTCAAACAACAACCAAATTCTTTCACAAATTCTTTCTTTTTACTTCCAATTGCTTAGACCTAGAATTACTGTGAATTTCACACCAATCCCTGTGGAGACGATACTTACCCACTTTATTACTTGAAACGAGCGGTGCACTTGCCGTTGCGCAACAGATGGCAAGGGAAGGTTGGTGGTTGACGGAAGGGAGATTGGACAATTAGCACCTGCACTTGTACTTGCAACACAATCAGAGTGAAGTGCAGAGGAAATCTCCGGACAAATACTACGCACAACAGTAGAATCATCACAGGTACAATTAAAAGAACCAAGATCAAAATCAGAAAAGTCAGGAAATTCAAAAAGTAAATATGTACAAATATCTACACTATCTACTGCAACATCAATGATATATATCAGGAAGTCAGAATGCTCCTCTGCAAGATGTCTCATGGCCTTAAAAATGTTGAAATGGACAACATCATTACCAAACTCCATGGAAAGAGTTCCTGCGTTCACATCAATTTTGGTCATGGCTGTCATCAAGAATGGTCTCCCTAAGATCAATATGCAACCATGGCTGGAAGACTCATTCTCCATATCCAAAATGTAAAAACCGGCTGGATGTGGGCATAACATTAATGGATGCTCCAAGGTCAAGCATTGCATCTGTAAAAGTTCAATCTCCAATGGTGCAAGGGACAGTGAAAGTGCCAAGATCTTCGCACTTCTATGGCAAGGTGGATGGTTGAATGGAAGCAACAGTTTTTCTCTGTATAAGTGCATAAACATTTCTGCCCATCTTCACTTGCTCATTTCCCTTCATCTTTCTCTTGTGGGTGCACAAATCCTTCAAGAATTTTGCATATTTTGGAATATGTTTGATGGCATCCAAGAGGGGAGTGTTGATTTCCACCCTCCTGAAAGTGTTAAGAAGATCAGAATCAAGCTTCACTTTCTTTGCAAGAATGGATCTAGCATGAAAAGGTAGAGGAATCTGTTTTGATGCAAAATCGGTTTTGGCACCATCATCTATTGAATTTGGAAGCTCTTTGCCACTCCTCAAGGTAATAGCACTTACGTTCTTTGGACTAATATTTGGTTGTGCTGGAATGCTGCTAGAACCCTATTGTTGCATCTGGTTGACAGTTGTAGTTAATTGTCCAATCTGAATCTACAGGTCTTGGATGGTGGCACTTACATTCTGTTGAAACTGAATGTTACTGGTTGTCATTTTGTTCATCCAGTCCTCCAAGGAAGGTCCAGAGCTGCACTGCACAGGTTGTGCAGGTGTAGGTGCAGATTTTTGTAATTGTTGTTGTTTTCTGAACAGGGGAGCTTGGTATTTGCTGGTGGGGGTTTGATATTGTTGTTGTTTGAATGGTTGCAGTTGTTGTGTTTGTTGTTGTTGTTGTGAACCAGGATCATACCTTAAGTTCAAATGATTTCTCCAACCAAGATTAGTGTTGGAGTAGAGATTATATTTTTGTTGTTGAAATCTGAATGGTTGTCCAGGTTGTATGGCAGAAACTTCAGCAGTTTGTTCTGTTTCTTGGAGAGTAGGACATGTATCTGTTGGATGATCAGGCGCACAGCAGATACCACACAACCTTGGTTGATTGGCTGCCATCACATTCTGTTGTTGACCAATGGCAAGTTGTCTCACAAGGGATGTTAATTCTGTCAAGTTATTCTCCAACCTCTGGTTATCAACAACCACAGAAACTTCACTTGCAGCAGCCTTGGATGGTGCAACTACTCTAGTACCAAATTGCTAGTAATTTGTTGCCATGTTGGAAATCAATTGTCTTGCAGCAATGAGAGTTTTGTCCATTAAAGTGCCTCCACTAGCTGCATCAATCATATTCTTGTCCATTAACGTCAACCCTTCATAACAATACTAGATCAGTAATTGCTCACTGATTTGATATTAAGGACACGTAGCACACAAATTGTTGAATCTCTCTCAGTACTCATATAATGTCTCTCCAAGTAGCTGCCTTATACCACAAATTTCTTTTCGGATGGATGTTGTTCTGGATGCAGGGAAGAATTTCTCTAAAAATCTTCTCTTCATATTTGTCCAAGTGTTGATAGGATCTGGTTGAAGGTACAACCAGTCCTTAGCCACACCATACAGAGAGAATGGAAATGCCTTCATCTTCACATAGTCCTCATGAATCTTATGTGGTCGCATGGTGGAACACACTGCATGAAACTCCTTAAGATGTTTATGTGGATTTTCGCCTGCAAGACCATGAAACTTTGGAAGCAAATGGATTAGTCCATATTTTAGCTCATAACTAACCTCTGTCTTAGGATATTGAATACACCAACATTGATGAACAACATCAGGTGTAGCCAATTCCTTAAGAGTTCAATTGTTGTCAACCATTGTATGAACAACAATTTTAGAATAAGAATGTTCTGATTTCCATGCCTAATTTAACCCTCAAACTGGCAGAATTAGCTCACGCTTATCTCTGAAAAAATTGTAGCTCATTTTCGTAGCTTTCCAAGGACTACTCACATGCTTCATTTGGAGTTCTGTAGAATCTTATAGGTCCTACACAAGGAAAATAGGTCAAGTAAGCACACAATCTGAAAATTAGCAACAATTATCAATTAAGTCCAATTATTTGCCTAAGACCAAAACTGAGTTAAAGTGAGAACATAAGAATCTAGGAGAAGTCAAATAAGTTAAGAAGAATAGAAAAATACTATACTAAAAATGTTCAATCGATGTGTGCATTTCTTGTGTTAAAACTTATATATTATAACAATTTTTTTCATTATATATTGATATATATATATATATATTAATTTTTATTTAATAATTAATTTTATGTCTATTTATGTATGTGTGTTGGCATTCTTTAATTTTTAAATAAGATGTTAGGTTTGATTTATAATAACATTTTAAAAATTTTAAAAAATTACTATTAAAATTAAAAGTTGTAAATTGTAATGCTTAAACTTTAAATTTTCATTTTGTAATTTAAGTATAGAAAAATTAATCATCTTATCTCATCATGTTGTATATTTAGGCTCCTATTTTTATATTTAATTCTCTATTTTATTGTCAAAGTTAGATTTAGTATTTTAAAAAATAGAAATATTATTTCAATTTAATTTTTTTTGTAATATACATTGAATACAATATTCATTTATTTGACATATTCTTTAAATATAATCTTTTGTTAAAATTGAAAATAAATGTATTTGATTTTTAACATTTTTTTGTCATTTTTAAAGCATTTCATTCCATACAAAAAGAATGTAAAAAGATAGATAGTTTTTTATTTATCAAAAATCATATAAGAAAAAAAAAAGCACAAATAGACATGACGATTTTGATTTTTATATAAAGATTTTTCTTATTACTACTAGGGGAAGAGAGGCACTCAATGCCTCTCTAAATTTTTTAAATAATAAAAAAAATAGAAGTTGTATTGTCCGGGGTTCGCAAAATACATGTGGTCAATTACGTGGTGCTCCAGTACACCTGTCAACCCTCCATGTCAGCCCTGCTACAAGAACTCGGACTTCTCCCCCTTAGCAGTCGGGCTGTTGGGCCAACAGGTTATCTCTAACGCTCTCATATTTAAATATTATTGATAATGTTGCAACCTACTTATCAAGTGGCAGGTACCAAATTATCTATAGGCCACCATATTATCTACAAGCTACAGATTATCTATAAGGTACACATTATCTATAAACCTAATTATTTATTAGTCATTATCTACAAGCTAATAATTATCTGCAAGGGTTGTTACACCACTGCAACAATCCCAAGATACAAGAATCTTAGGCTCTCCCACACTCTATAAGTATCAAGTTCCGTCTAACCTTTTGGGGAAAAACACTAAAAGACATGGATACACACACTGATACATGGACTCATTCTTATGCATATACATTCTCATTCTCACATAATTGATGTACTTACTTGAGTGTTGGAGTCCTCTCCTTTATTTTTTAGGTCCCCCTCCTTAACAAAGCCAACTCATTATCCGATGTGCAAGATTTGGAGTTTGCCTTGGACACGTCCACCGAGACATGCACCACTTCCATATTTTGACAAGTACATATGGTGCCCACCATGGGATCGTGGTAAAACTTACCCTGCGGCCTTGCTATTTCACCCATGGTCAGTACGCAATCTAGCCTCAGACGCGGTACTCCTCTTGAAGGCTTCATTCCTTCCATGACAAACATGCTAGAAACAGATACCCTCCAACAACTCTAGACCCACATAGCAGAGATGGAGCGACGTCACAAGGAGGAATTCCGAAAGCTGGAGGTTGACCATGATCAGCTGGAAGCTCAAGTGAGACACGCCCAAGGTGACGAACACTCAGCTTGTACAATGAACGAGCGTACTCAAGGGGAATCACACCCCCGACACACTGTCAATACTCAAGACGACCCCACTTGTCACACATATACCATGCAGAAGGGCGGACAACTCGTCGAAACCCTTTTTTCAACCGTATCATGGAAGTCGACCTACCCGTAGGTTGGAAATCACTTAATTTAGAGCAGTATGATGACACCACTTACCCAAATGAACATCTAGATGCTTTTCTTACTCAAGAAAATCTCTACACCAACAACGACGCAGACCTGTGTTGTGTCTTCCCTAAAAGTTCGAAAAATGCAACACCTTGGTCCAACCACGGTGTGCTCACATGAGGGTAAAAACAAAAAAAAAAAAATTGATGTGGAAACATAGACCATCTATGCACCTCATGTATGTGTGCTTAGGAATTACTCATTGAAACACGTTGGGGTTTTAGAAATACCTTTATCACTTGAAGGCTCAAAGAAGATGACACCCTCCAATGGTGATCCACACGGTTATCTCCTTCTTGCAAGTGAGAACTTCTTCTCCTTGGATCCTCCTTCTCCTTGATGGCTTGCCAAGCGCATGCAAGGTGTAAGGATTTCAAGTATTTGTTTTCTTTTCTCAAGACTATAATGGTGCCTTGAGGTCAGATGAAGGTGCATCAAAAAAGGAGAGAAGATGAGGGAGAGTAAAAGCTAGAACTTGGTTCATAACCAAGAGAAGAGGGGGCGAAAATATCTACTCCTAAATCCTCCCCACATAGGTGCTTATTTAAGGTGAGATGAGGTTGTTGCATTGCATGATCCTCTCACTCCAAATCAGCCCAAGTAGAAAATTTTTGAAAAAGAATCTAGCAAGATTCTCTCCAAAAACCGCCACCCTCTCTCCCTCTCCTCCCTCCAAATTTTGTTGCAACAATAACTCATTTGAATTCAGAATTCAAATGACAATGTTGTTGAGAGAATCTTCATCCAATCTTTATTGGATAATTCATTTAGATAATATGAGTTATCCTCAACAACCAATGTTGTTGAGAGAATCTTCATCCAATCTTTATTTAGATAATTCATTTAGATAATTTAAATTATCCTCAACAACCTATTTAAAATTCAATTTCAAATTTCAAATTAAACTTAAATACAAATTCAATCTTATCCCAGTTTGTTATTTGAATATGAATTCGAATTCAAAATTCAAAATTCAAAATTTCAAATTTTCCCAAAACTTATTATGGTCAAGACAACTCCTTGACTTACTAGGATTCATGGCCCAAGGTGTATCGGGCTTGTCAACACATTTAGGCCCATTAGTGGAGAAACCAATTTCAACACTAATGCCCCAAATAAGGCACATGATTCAAGTGGGCTTGAAGTCCAACTCTAACCAAATTTAACTCATAGTCTTAATAAAGCCTAATAACTAATTATTGGCCCAAACTCGCTATAACTTGCAACAAAGAATAACCTTTGTGTGTGACCCATTAGGCCCAATTAGTCACTGACATAAATAAACTTGGACCAATTAAACTCTTTTAACGGGCCCAATTCATTTAATGACCACATAAGACACTAGCAATGCTCTGCAGCCCCAGAACTAATTGAGCTGATCAAGTGATACCTTTCTAATTTGGATACCATCTCTCCATCATCCCTCACAGCGTCATTCACATTTAGTCGAGAGCAAGGATAAAGTATCATCTCTATTTATTGATTAAATATAGCTTTTCACAGAAGTTAGGAATCTTCTTTTATTGACTCTAAGACAGATCATGACTCCTCATGATCTCTTACTATGCATAGATTCCCAAGTCAACTAAAAGTCATCCAATCCCTACCGGTCTTGTGAATAACTTGTTCCTTGTAAAGGATTGTGAGTCCTTTCGGCATGTCCATCTATACTCATGTATTCAGGTTATACCCAAGAGTACATTATTCTCCCCATTTTCAGGCGGATATAGTCGTATAGTCAAAGTATAACCCTAGGACATAGTATTTAATGACATCCTCAAGTCTAGGATGATTTGCACTACCAGATGATGAAAGACTTTACAAATCCAATGATATTTTAAAGAATCCTTGTGGAGTCTCTCGGCAGGTCAGTTGAGTGCCATTTGTTCCCCAACAGATCCACCCACGACATCAGCTCAGGCATCACCATGCCTGCATTCCATGAGGTCCCTACCTTGTATCTCTATACAAGCAAAAGATGTCGTACTAGTCTTATTGAGATCATCAATGCTCTTTCTTGATGATTCAAGACTAGGAACAAGCTTTAAGCAATAGACATGTAGTGTCCTCGAATCCTCATGATTATGATCCCTATCATAGATCCTCGAGTGTACACTTGTTCTATGCCTAGGGCCTTTATCTTTAAATGCGTATTGCTATAAATATAGGTGAGACATAAATATGATAAAGATAAAGTTTGCTCTTATTAATCATGAAATAATAAATAGTAAGGTGTTCAACTGATATATCAAGATTGTCTCTAAGACACCTACATACTAACATTCCCAACTACCGTCAAAGGGGCAGCACTGACATGGTAAGGGTGGCTTCCCCAAGGTCCATTGACAGTTTCGACACTCTAGTCGAACGCTTTAGCTCACAGTATGCAACCAGTCAATCACATCACATCACCTCTGTCGCATAGGCCAATTTGCGACAAGCAAACGATGAGTCTCTTCGGAGGTTCATGGATAGATTTTGACGAATAGTCATCCAGATCAGAAATCTCAACCCAGAGGTGGCATTGAACTCCATGTTGTTAGCCCTATGACCAGTTAAGTTCGTGGACAGTGTAACGACCTAAATTTTATGCTGATTTTTATTACTTTTATTAGGGTTAAATTTTTAAGAAGCATATACTAGTAAAAAAAAATTAAAATATAAAACTTACAAAAGATTTGAGACTAATATATTATACTAGCCACAGTTCTTGTTACAAAAGTCAATATTATACAGGTACAATACTCCGGCCTAATACATATCTTCCTTCATATTCCACCACTAATCCAGAGCATCAAGGTAACTGACCATTGTTGCCATCTATAAAAAAATAAAACAAATCTAGTGAGAAATAAAGATTTCTCAGTAGGCAAAGCTAAACCACCGAACACGTTAGTATGTTAGTAAATCATCAATATATTAAAACAAAATCCATAAAATTATGCAAACTATATGAATGCATGAAATGAACTATCCCAGGGTGCAAATGGCCTCTACATATCATACTGTATGAAGCTACACCTCGTACTGGATGTAGACGCTGCGATCATCTTACGCAAACATGCATGAATTTTGCCATGTATCTGCACCTGGGTACTACATATCGTACTGTATGTAGTATAAGATTCTTGTTTCAAAAAATCTCATACTGGATTTGGAAACATGAATCAACCTATCATCACATCAATATCCATCCATAATAAAATCCATAAGCAAAATACATATCACCTTATGGAAAAATATTTTTTATCATAACATCATACGTATCCAAAAGTATGGTTTAAACAATCATACCTTGTTCAAGTAAAAATCATACCAACTTAGGCATGATAATTGAATATCCTCAGGCTACTGATAAATAATGTTAGTAATCTAACTAATAAACCACAATATATCTTTTCAAATAATTTCTAATTCCTTTAAACCTTCACAAGAAAAGATTAAAACCTAGCATGTGTCTTAATCTCCTTTCACTTACCACCTTGCTACTTCATCCTCAAATTTAATCACTCAAGCATTCGAACCATTGAACAACATATCATTCAACCTCTACTTCTAAAAATTAATTAAAAACATTCCCATAATAAAAATATGAACAAACAGCCCAAAGGTCATCAAATCACTTCCAAAATCATCAAGTGTGACTCTTAACATCACTAATATTTCAACATATAAATCATTACCTATCCTATGGTTTAAATCAACACTTTCACATCATAAAATAACCTTTAAATAACATGAAATTCCAACCTAAACAATAACCATAAATCTGCCTAATTAAGCAAATAGGTTAAACCAAACAAATGCTTAACTAGAGATTGAAGCCTAGCCTACCTCAAGTGAGTTTGAGTCTTGAAAATGGCATGAAATAATGGCTTCCTTCCTTGGGAAAATCCTCTAAGAGATGAAGCCTTGATAACCTGTCTACTAAGCTTGTCAAAATCTTCCTATGGTTGCTAGCCTTACACGTAATTTCTTCAAGGTGGTGGAGTTTCTTTTCTTACTTGATTCAAGCTTTTAAAATTGACATGAAGGTGGTGTGATGGAGAGAGCTTCATGTGAAATATTGTAGGGGATTGCCTTGAAAATGGCTTGCACTTAAGGTCCCCCCTCCCTTTATATAGTGTTTAGAAAATGATATAATATTCAAGGACATTTTTGCCCTTCCTAACTTAATTGCCTTCATTTAGTTCCATCCTAACTTAATTACCTTCATTTAGTTTCATCCTAACTTAATTATTTCTTGTTCCTTTAGATTATAACTAAGTTCATGATGACTTCTTTACTTTATAGGAAAAATCTTCTAAGCCATCATGATTTTCCTTTACAAGTGGCCCCCACTTTACAAGTGTCCTTACACTTGTCCAAAATCATGAATCTTCTCCATTCTTCTTGTTTTTCACGTGGACTAGCTCTAGCCAAGGGAAAATTTTTGTTTTCCTTTCATTTTTATATATCATGTTATCTTTTAAATAAAGGAAAACAATCTACTTTCATTTTTGCTTTACATATGGCATTTTCTTGTAGGAAGTCAAGTTTGATTTGAACTCTTTTACCTAAACATAATATGAAATAATAAAACTCTAGAGATCTTCAGAAACTGACTTCAGTTACAATACCAATTGTTCATAAATCGTCAATCCAGAGTGCTACACAATTCTTATCTACAAGACTGCTTATATCTTTAATTCTGATTGGTTTATGCCACTTTTGACCATCAAAATTACTAAACCATTTTATTAAATAAACTTGGGCACCCCATAATTTAGAGAAAATTCTATAGATTCTATTTATTATTTTTCCATATTTTTCTAATTCTTTAATTCTTCTGACTAATGTTTCAAAGTTGTCACCTTATAAAATTCATAGAAATTTTATTCTAGAGTTTCTTGTCACAGACTATTTTGATATTCTGCCAGTAGCAACATCAGGGGGAGCTTCTTGAAGCATAAGCAAGATTGATTCAAGTCTAAAGTTTTGAGCTTTCAAACATGCAAACGACAACTTGAAGATTAATTAGGATAAAATGTAAGAGAAAAACAATTCTGATGATCCCAAAGCATTGCATTCATTCTAACTCATAAATAACTTAAAATGGTTTAATAAAAATCACAAGGCTTTCATAAAATGGTTAAGTTTCAAACTTGTTTCAAAGGTTTTTGGAAAAATGGTTTTCTTACTGTTTTAATCGATTACAACATAGTATTAATCGATTATTTTGTTCTTCACTTACTTTAGAAAAGCTTTCATGAACATTGTAATCGATTACATATCGGATTAATCGATTATTATACCTTTGGTTTTTAGAAAACTGCCTTGTTGAACATTTTAATCGATTACCTATGGGTAGTAATAGATTACATGCTTGTATATGTATTTAGAGATCTGCTGGGATAATCGATTACCAGTATACTGTAATCAATTACATAGGCTTATCTGAAAATAGCCTCTCCCTGCTTTAATCGATTACCATAGATGGTAACCGATTACATGTTGTGTTTAAATTCTAAGTTTTGTACTAGATAATCGATTACCTCGATTAGTAATCGATTACACAGTGTAATTAGAAAGGCTATGACTCCTGCTTTAATCGATTATCGTTTCTAGTAATCGATTACATAGTGTATTTTGAAAAAAATGAACCTTCTGTCTTAATCGATTATAAGACGGAATAATTGATTATTTGTTTCGTTATAGAAATTCTAGAAAAGGGCAAAAGAACCAAAAGGGTGTTTTTTTAAAAAACATTTACCGATAAGGTGCGTTTTCAAAATTATTTCCAAATCTGGTGCAGGGGGGGCCTATATTTACAAATCTGGTGCACTGCAACATGCCTGATCCAGGCATGTTGCAGTGCACCAGATTCCTATAAATAGGCCCCCCCTCCCATTTCCTCACTTGCACGATCTCTCTAGAATTGCTCTGCCTTCTCTCTAGAATTTTTCTGTGGTCTTTTGTGCAGCGAAGCTCTGCTGAAGTGTGAAGTTGTTCAGATAAAATCTTGCGAACAAGTAAGCGTCTGGTCTTTATTTGCCTCTGTTATAATATTTGTAGTCATGTTGTTATGATTTACTTATTTATATTGTCAGTGATGTACTTGTGATTTAGCAAAAGATGTTAGGTTATGATATATAATAGAAAAATGTTAGTATGACATTAATTTGGTAATGACAAAAAAATTAGGTAGATACAAAATTGTTTAGGTGTTTGGGACTGTAGTTTTTGGATAAAATGATTAGCATTTTGAATTTAGGGTTAATGTGTGGTTATTGTATAAGGGTTAAATAATTAAGGTTTAGGGTTCAGTGGGGTAGGTATGTGACGT
>PYAF01002140.1:24880-37683 GCA_007407185.1 Glycine tomentella | reverse complement strand
ATACACCAGAATGATGGCAGTTTAGCAGAGAAACAAAACACTAAAAGCCAACACACGAACGAACTGGGAAGCGGGGGGCCTTATTTATAGAATCTGAACAAGATTTTATCTGAACAACTTCACACTTCAGCAGAGATTCGCTGCACAAAAGGCCACAGAAAAATTCTAGAGAGAAGGCAGAGCAATTCTAGAGAGATGGGCGTGTTGTAACATGCCTGATCCAGGCATGTTGCAGTGCACCAGATTTGTAAATATAGGCCCCCCGGCACCAGATTTGGAAATAATTTTGAAAACGCACCTTATCGGTAAATATTTTTTAAAATAACACCC
This sequence comes from Glycine tomentella, assembly GCA_007407185.1. Taxonomy (NCBI): domain Eukaryota; kingdom Viridiplantae; phylum Streptophyta; class Magnoliopsida; order Fabales; family Fabaceae; genus Glycine; species Glycine tomentella. Next base: position 37,353 of record PYAF01002140.1, on the reverse strand, counting down.
TTTTGGTTCTTTTGCCTCTAGAAAAGCTTATGAACATTTTAATCGATTACATTCTTGGATTAATCGATTACATAAGCAAAACAATCGATTATTAGGCGTGATTTAATCGATTATATATGTTACATTTTTCTGTTATAAATAGGAAATCACTTTGCTTGATTTTGCAACATTGCATGCTGATACCCATCGAGCCAAAACAGTTCTAAAAGCCTTTCTCAGTGTTTTCAAAGTGTTTTTACATGCTTGCTCTACTTCTACATTGATCATGAGATTGTGAGTCAATCTTGAGCAAGATTTCATTCAAGATTAAGGGAAGCTAATTTAACTTGTTAATTCAACCTGTGTTAATCCATCAGTTGCATTGTTAATCATTGGATCATCAGGTTGTTTCTCTCCTTAATCTTTCTATAATTTTCGTTTTGATTTTGAATGTAAGTTTGTGTCATTTGTAATTGGGTTTCTTGCTTGTAAACTAGAGATAGAGTTTCTCTAGGGGTTGTGCTGAGTAGTGTTCTCAGTGGGTTTGTCTCTACGAATCTAATAGTATTTTAGATTTTTGTACTTTATCTAGAGTTGATAAAGGGAGACTTTGTAATTACTTGTAAGAACAGAAAATTGCAATAGTGGAACTCCATCCTAGTGTTGAGTGGAAGAAAACTGGATGTAGCTTCATAGTGTTTGAAGTGAACCAGTATAAATGTTTTGTGCATTGATTTTTATTTCTATCTTGATCATATTCTTTCGATCTTTTTTGTTTGGGTTTGTTTATCAATTATTTTGAGCTATTGGATACCTTGGGCTGAGCATTTGATTGAATAAGGTTTCTTGGTTTCAAAAGTGATAAAGATCCTAAGGGAAACTTTGACTTTGTCTAAAGAATTTTTTAATTTACCAAGCCTAACCAATTCACCCCCCCTCTTGGTTAAGTGTGAAATGTTCCTATATTTTACAACAATGCCTTCACGGCCCAAAATCAACACAACAAAAACGACAAAAAGGCCAACCTTAACATTGGCCCCATCGCCCTGCTCTTCGCTAGATCTTCCTCTGCAGTAGCAAACGACTCCTCTTCAAGCTCCCTGCACGCCTCACTCTCCTCCACTACGCTAAGCTTGGACTCTCCTAGCCTGGACTCTGCAGCCTTCAAGTGAGCCTCAAGATCAGCAACTACCTTGGTCAGACAGTCCCACCCTACAATGGCACTCTCAGCCTTGGCAGCCATGTCCTTCTTCTCCTTCAGCAGTCCCTTGTAGCAACTGTCAACCTCGTCACCATCTAACTTGGTGCACAAGAGCTTGGTCAAGACACCACCCACCCAAGCAGACAACTAATGGTTGGACCAGATCACCTCAACAAAGGCAACAATGTCATTGGTCACCTTGGGATGCTCCACTCTCCAAACAGTTCAAGCAATGGCCCTCAACTTGGCAACCTCCGCCTCCAGGGATGCCACCTTACTCAAAGCTTCTTGATGGCACTATCTGTTCTCCTCCAAAATTGCCAAGCTTCTTTGAAGGAAGACCGTGGCAGATTCATTGGCACCTTGAACCCCGACGGACCGGATCAAGTTTTTTTCAAAAGGAGATATGAAGCTAGTTGAAGTTCTCTACTCTGGCCTACACCCCATGCTCCACAGAGAATCTGTATCATGCGAAGTATACTTGATTTTGTTTTAGCTTTTTGCATGCCCAATCATTTGAAGGCATTTGTAATTTGTCTAAGTGGTTCAAGTAAAATGCCTTGTGATCTTTCATTAGCATGTGCATTCTCATAATCATGCATTCATGGTTTTAAATCTCAAAGAAATCAAATGGTTTTACAAAAGGTTAAGTTCTCATGGCACAGTTGTTTAAAAAAGCAAGTCTTACTGCTTTAATCGATTACACAAACAGTTTAATCGATTAAAGACATTCAAACTTTTCTAGAAAATCCTTGAAAAACAGTTTAATTGATTACATGCTCGTTTTAATCATTTACATAGTGTTAAATGTAAACCATTCATTTGCTGACTTAATCGATTACAATTTCTTGTAATCGATTACATAGTTTATTTCTAGAAATCATGTTGTTCTACTTTAATTGATTACTATGAATCGTAATCGATTACATAAGTGTTTTGAACTTTCATGGCCTGCTGCTTTAATCGATTACAGTACGGTTTAATCGATTATTTTGTTCATGAAACTATTTCCAGAAAGTTGATGAACAGTTTAATCGATTATTTAGTCAATTTAATCGATTACATAGGGCAATTTAATCGATTACACCAGCGGATTAATCGATTACTGACAGTTAAATTTGTTTTATATAAAGCTTGGTGAGTCTTTTTCTTATAAATAGACATTGAGTGATTTACTCAGTACAAGAGTGACTTACCCAAAAGTTTCTAAGCTTTCATAAGTGCCCAAATTGCAGTTTTACTCTGAGTTCAAACATCATCTTGTGTGATCAAGATTTCTGAGTTTTTGGAGAAGATGTTTTAGAAAAAGAAGGTTTTCAAGTTTGTGATTCTAAGATATTATTTCTTACAACCTGGAGAGTGTGGTAACATCATTTCATTTCATTCATTCATAAATGAAAGATCTCAGGTTGTGTTTATCTTGAACCTATCTTTTTTAGATGTTCTAACAATTTTTGTTGTATTGACATATATCATTGTGTTTCTTTTCAAGCATGCTAAAGTAGGGTTCTCTAGTGGTTGAGATTCTGAGTAGGGTTCTCAGTATCTTGGTGATTTGTATTCTAATAGGGTTTTAGAATCTGTATCTTTGTCTGGTGTTGATAAATAGGTCACTTGTAAGATGCTTGTAAAAGATTCTCTGATATAGTAATTACTCTAACCTAGAGTTTGTTGGAAGCAACTGGATATAGCCTCCAAGATTGAGAGGTGAACCAGTATAGATTGGTGTTTTCTTTGTTCTGATTCTGTTCATTTCTCATTGTTTGAATTTGGGTGATTAAGAAATTATCAATAAGATTTATTTTCAGGCATTACTTGAATTCCAAGGGTGATTTTGGTTGAAAGAAAGATTCTGATTTTAAAAGGTTTTTAAGTGATACGATCCATCTTACAAAATCCGCAAATTGATTTGAGTAAAATTTTAAATCCTTGATATAAACCAATATTCACCCCCCCTCTTGGTTTGTTTGATTAGCTTTCATTGTATTTTCAATTGGTATCAAGAGCTAGTTCTTGAAAGTCATTCAAGATCACTTTCTTTTCAAAGAAAATGAACACAAATCAAATAACTTTTAGAGAGGGAGCTTCTCTCAATCATCCACCGATGTTTGAGGGTGAGCACTTTAGTTTTTGGAAAAATAGAATGCAAATCTTTATTCAATCCAATGACCTTAGAGCTTGGAATGCCATTGAGAAATGTCCTTTAGTTCCAATGAAAACAGTTGATAACAAATTGATCCCCAAAGAATGGGATAAGATGTTAGATACAGAAAAAAGAGTTTTCCAATATGATTTTAAAGCTAAAAACATGATTACATCTGCTTTATATTCTGATGAATTTTTTAGAACCATGAGATGCAGGAGTGCAAAACAAATGTGGAAAATGTTGGAGGTAACTCATAAAGGAATAAATGAAGTAAGGAGATCAAGGAAGCATGCCTTGATTCATGAATATGAGATGTTCAACATGAGCAATACTGAAAACATTTCTCAGTTGCAAACAAGATTCACACATATTGTCAACCATCTTCTTGGTCTTGGAAAAACATTTGATTCTGAAGAATTAAATATAAAAATACTGAAATGTCTAATAAGACCTTGGCAACCAAAAGTCACAACTACTCCAAGGAATCTAAAGATTTATCAAAAATGTCCATGGTTGCACTATTTAGTAAGCTACTTGAATATGAACTTGAAATGTCGCAACTAACCAATGCTGAAGATGCTTAAAAGAAACAAAAAAATATTGCTTTGAAGGTTGCATCATCTAAGGTTGAAATAGAAGAAGATTCAAGTGAAGAAGACGAAGATGACAACATGAATCTAATTGTCAAAAAGTTTAGTAAATTCATGAGAAGGAACAAGAACAAGAAGTTCAAAAAGTTCAACAAGAAAAGTGACAACAACAACAACACCACCTCTACCAACTTTACTTGCTTTGAATGTGGAAAGCCTGGGCACATCAAATCTGAATGTCCAATATTCTTAAAGAAGAAATAAGGTGAGAGAAAAATTAAAAGGGAAGGAAAGACAAAGAAGGCATACATTGCTTGGGAAGACAATGAATCAACTACTTTCGAATCAGCTAGTGAAGATGAGGAGGAAGCTAATGTTTGTCTCACATCCACAATAAGTGATGATGAAAATTACTCAAGTGTTGAATCCGAGGTAAATTCTGAATACGATAACATAATTGATGTTTTCCATGAAATGCATAATGAAGCTCAAAAGTTAGCCAAAGCTAATAACAAGCTTAAAAGAGACTTAAGGTGGCACATCACCAAAATTGCAGAAATGCAAAATGAATTTTGTAAAATGAAAAAAGAAAATGAAAAACTTCTTTGAAGTTACAAAGTTAATGTTACAAAAGGAGTTTGATGAATACAAAAGGATTCTGAAAATAATAGGAATACTCACAACAACCAAGAGGGGGTGAATTGGTTAAAACCTTGGTATTTTAAAATCTTATTCAAATCAGAGTTTCCGGATCTTTATCACTTTTAAAAACCAAGAAATCTTTTTACTCAATCAAATGTCTCAGCTCAAGAAATCAATAGATGAAAACAGAACTTGTTGAACAATGAATATGAATCAAAGAATTAAAGATCAATGAATAAGATGAGAGATAGAGAAATAGAATCAAAGACACAAGCAATTTATACTAGTTCACTTCACAACTTGAAGCTACATCCAGTTTCTTCTAATCAACACTAGATTAGAGTTCCACTATTATAAATTTTTGTTCTTACATGCAATTACAACATCTCCCCTTTATCAACCCTAGATAAAGAATAGAAATCTAAAACACTATTAGATTCTAAGAGACAAAGAACCAGAGAACACTACTATGTTCTTCACACTAGAGAATCCTTCTCTAGATACAAGCAAGAACCCACTTTACAATAGCAAATATACACAACAATTCAAAACAAAATTTACACACAAAGATTAAGGAGAGAGACAACATAATGATCCAATGAATGAAATGCACATGAATTACCAAATCAGGTTGAGAAGCAAAACTAAATCAGAACATGCTTTTCCTTAATCATGAAAAGAATCTTGCTCAAGAATCATTCAAAGACCCATTGATGCTTTGAATGAAGCAAGAAGTAAAAACACTGAGAAAATCACTTTCGAATTGCTTAGAAGGCTTTTGTATACTCAAAAATACGAATCGTCAAGTTATGAAACAAGCTAAGCCTTCAATCCTATTTATAACAGAATTTATAACTAACTGTAATCGATTAAACGCGCCTGATAATCGATTAAAAAGCTTATGTAATCGATTAAAATAACCATGTAATTGATTAAGTCGTTCAAGAAAGTTTCTGGGTTTCACCAACGAGCAAAATAATCGATTATCCCGAGCTGTAATCGATTAAAACAGAAGTCTCAGGATAACACAATATACTATGTAATCGATTACAAGATTTGGTAATCGATTAAAGCAGAAGTCTTATATTGTCACAATGAATTGTGTAATCGATTACAAGCTTTGGTAATCGATTAAGACAGGAAAGTGACTTTTCTCAAATAGCCTATGTAATCGATTACAATGTGTGGTAATCAACTATCACAGCAAGGCTAAAAATTCATGATTAATTATGTAATCGATCACAACACTGTAATCGATTAAAATCATTAACAAAGCAGTTTTGTTGTAAACAAAGGCCAAATAATCGATTATTTCGATAAGTAATCGATTACATATTTTTATAGATGAGGGAACCATTACAATTGTTGAAAATAAAATAAAAACATGAAAAACAGAAAAACAAAAAACTACAAAGGACTAAAATGACTCAGACCCATCAAACTGAAGAGTAGCTTCAATATCATCTAGCCAAGCCTTAATGTCTTCTAAAGCTAAACTAGTTTCAGCCTTAAAATCATGATGCATAGTGATTAGGCCATCCATCTTCTGAAGCATGAGTGACTCGAACTGAGTGTAGAGGGGTTGAGCAGGATCCCTTTCTTCATCTTCTTCATCATCTTCTATAACATCAGCAGCAGCATGAGGTTCAGGCACTTGTTGTAGACCAGCCATCTGCCATCCTTGTGGTGTCTTCACCATTCCAAGCTTGTTGATATGCTTGTCTTTGATGAGGCTGTTGCTTGAGTTCGTGTGGTCCACTACTTCATTTGAGACATCAATATGGAAGTAGTATATGAATCTAGACACAAGCACAACATAAGGGAATGGATAGTTGACTAGCCTTTTGGATTTTAACGTTATCTCCTCAAGGATAAGAGTCCAATTCATCTGAATTGAATTCTTGAGACCATACACTAGTTGTAGGTCTTCATCAGTTGCTTGGGCATGGTTTGTGGCTCTAGGTGTGAGGATATATGTGATAGTATAGTGCAAAAGCCTATCATCATGGGTCATGGGTCATGGGTCCAGTACCTAGCCTAGTTTTCAATCTCATGTTGGGATCGCTAAGCATTTCCCTATAGGTATCTACCCTATTGTAACCCTCAGGATTTTCATCAAATTTTCTTTCTCCTTCAAAGGAGATACCAGCAACTGTCTCCCACACCCCATGGGTGATTTCCATGGGCACTCCATTGACTTAGGACCTCAGTATCCCATCCATGGATCCCTTGGCACAGGTGTAAAACACCTTGACCAAGTCAGGGTAAAAAGTACCCTTTAACTCCACATACTTCTTAAGACCCTGGGTTTCTATGAAGGCAGGAAATTGAAAGCCTTCTCTAATGAACCAATCAAGCTTTATGTATTTAGGAGAACAAACTTGTTTTGTGGCATTAAATTGAAGATAGGTTCATACGATCCTTCTCAGTTGTGAACTAAAGGTCTAACCTATTTGGAGGAGGGGGGTTTGAAGATTCACCAGCCTTTATCTTAGGGATTCTGGCTCTCTTAGAGGTAGACATCCTAGACAGGGATTCTAAGCCCACAGAATAAAGAAAACAGAGGTTTAGCAAGAGAAGGTAGAGATTAGGTGTGATTTTGCCTTAGATCAAAGATTCTATTTATAGAAGATTTTAGGCTTCAAGTATTTGAAATTTGAATAAAATAGCTGTTAGAACAAATTAACTCACTGCACAGGATTTGAATTTGCATTAGGTGGGAGTTGGGCAGTATATATGGCAAAATTCATGCATGTTTGCGTAAGACTATAGCAGCGACCACGCTCAGCGTGGCCACATACAGTACGATATGTGGGAGCCATTTGCCCTGGGATAGTTCATCTCATGCATTCATATAGTTTGCATATTGCTTGTGGATGTGCTTGATTTTTTTGATTTTACTAACCTAATAATAGGGTTGGGATTTAGCTTTGCCTACTGAGAAATTTATTTCTCACCCGAATTGTTTCATGTTTTTTTTTTAGATGACAATGATGGACAGGTTCCGTGAAGCCTTGGAGTAGTGAAGAAATATAAACGAAGCTATGTAATAAGCTGGATTTTGAGAAAGTAGTGTACTTGTATTATCTAAACTTTTGTATCAGAGACATTGGCTATGTATACGAGTAGCAAATCATTTGCAAATTTTACGCTTTAAAATCTTTACTATTATTCATTTCTTAGAAAATTTATCTTTAAGTAAGAAGAAAATTAATAAAGAATAATTAGAAATTTAGAAGAAAATTTAGTCTTTCATACCAAGATCTAGAGGCTTGCTTAAACCATAAAGGGCCTTTTTAAGTTTAAAAACATAGTTTTGATGTTTAAAATCAGTAAAACCAGGAGGTTGTTCAACATATATATCTTCCTCAATGTATCCATTTAAAAAGGCACTTTTAACATCCATTTGAAAAAGTTTAAAATCCATTAAACATGCAAATGCAAGCAATAACCTAATGGCTTCCAATCTTGCAACTGGAGCATAAGTTTCCTCGTAGTCAATGCCTTCTTCTTGGTTGTAACCCTTAACAACCAATCTAGCTTTATTTCTAACTATGATTCCACTTTCATCAAGTTTATTTCTAAAACTCATTTTGTGGCAATAGGTTTGAGAGAGGATGGTCTAGGAACAAGTTCCCAAACTTCATTTCTCTTGAACTGATTTAACTCATCATGCATGGCATGCATCCAATGTTCATCATGTAAGGCTTGATCAATATTCTTAGGTTCAATTTGAGAAACAAAAGCCATATTACAACATAGGTTTCTTAATGAAGATCTAGTAGATACTCCCTTTGAAACTTCACCTATGATGTTGTCAAGTGAGAAATCTCTTGTTGTTCTCCAATCTTTAGGCTCTGGAACAGGTGTTGATGATTTTATTTCAGCACTTGGTTCTTCTTTCTCTTTATTTATTGAATCATTAAGCTGAATTAATTCTTACATAGGACCTGCATCTACATCACACTTCTTTTCCTCTTTAGAGGGATTAGACTCATCACAAATCACATGTACAGATTCTTCCATGCACATTGTTCTTTTGTTGAAAACTCTATAAGCTTTACTATGTAATGAATATCCAAGGAAAATTGCTTCATCATCTTTAGCATCAAATTTTCCAAGTGATTCTTTCCCTACAAAACACTTGCAGCCAAAAGCTCTCAAATGAGAAATGTTAGGTTTTCTACCTTTGTATAGCTCATAAGGAGTTTTCTTTAAAATAGGCCTTATAAGTAATCTATTCAAAGTGTAGCAAACTGTACTTACAGCATCAGCCCAAAAATATTTTGGCAAATTTGTCTCATTTAGAAGAGTTCTATCTCCTTCTTCAAGAGATCTATTTTTCCTCTCCACAACACAATTTTGTTGAGGTGTTCTTGGACCTGAAAAATTGTGGTTAATTCCATTTTCTTCACAGAATTTTTCAAAATGTTCATTTTGGAATTCTCCACCAGATCACTTCTTATTGAGATAATTTTGCTACCTTTTTCATTTTGTTCAAGCTTGGCCATTTTTCTAAAAGCATGGAAAGCATCAGTTTTGGATTTCAAAAACAGAGTCAAAGTAAATCTAGAGTAATCATCTACAATGACAAGCCCATAATAATTGCCACCTAAACTCATAGTTCTAGAAGGACCAAACAAATCAATGTGCAATAATTCAAGTGGTCTAAAGATGGAAACAATGTTTTTACTTTGAAAAGAATTTTTGGTTTGTTTCCCCTTTTGACAAGCATCACAAAGTTTGTTCTTTTCAAACTTGAGTTTGAGCAACCCAATTACTAAATCCTTTCTAATTAGCTTGTTCATATGATGCATGTTAATGTGACTTGCCCTTCTATGACAGCCAAGATTCATCAATCTTGCTTATTAGACATTAAGTGTTGTGAAAGAATACATGATCAATTGAAAGTAAATAAATGTTACCTTTCCTTTTACCTATGTGAATCACTTCACCATGTTGCCCATCACAAATCATGCAGCAATTCTCATTGAATGAGACTTTGAATCCTTTATCACAAAGTTGGCTTATGCTTAAGAGATTATGCTTCAATCCTTCTACATAAAGAACATTTTTTATTTTGGTTTTGAAGCTATCTCCAATGTTTCCTTCTCCAATGATCTTTCCTTTATTGTTATCCCCATAAGTGACATATCCTTCATCTTTAAGAGTTAGATTTGTAAGCATAGACATGTCACCCGTCACATGTCTAGAGCATCCACTATCAAGGTACCATAATGAGGACCTAGCTCTTAGACATACCTCATCTCCATCACTTGATAGATCATCATCTTCTTCATTGATAGTGGAGGTGAGACACATGTTTGCTTCTTCATTTTCCGATGAAGATTTTGATGTTGTTGACTCATTATCTTCCCAAGCTATGTAGGCTTTTTAGATTTTCCTTCCTTCCTCACCTTGTTGTCCCCTTGTTGCTTTTTCAAGTAGATTAAACATTCAAATTTGATGTGGCCAGGTTTTCCACATTCAAAGCAAGTAGAGTTGTTGTCAATCTTCTTCTTCTTCTTCTTGTTCTTTGTGAACCTTCTGTTCTTGTTTTTCCTCAAGAACTTGTTGAACTTCTTGACAACCAAGTTCATGCTGTCCCCTTCATCCTCTTCACTTGATTCTTCCTCTTTTTCAACTTTTGATGCTGCAGCTTTTCGTGCAATGCTTTTGCTTTTCTTTTCTGCATCTTCTGCACAAGTTAGTTGAGACATTTCAAGCTCATATTCAAGTAACTTACCAAATAGTGCAGCCATGGACATCTTTGATAGATCTTTAGATTCCTTGATTGTTGTCACCTTTGGTTTCCAAGGTCTTGTGAGACACTTCAAGATCTTGATGTTTAATTCTTCAGTATCAAAGATCTTCCCAAGACCCAAAAGATGATTGACAATATAAGTGAATCTTGTTTGTAGCTGAGAAATGCTTTCATTTGTGTTCATCTTGAATATCTCATACTCATGGATCAATGCATGCTTTCTTGATCTCCTAACTTCTTCAGTTCCTTCATGAGTAATCTCTAGCATCTCCCACATTACTTTTACACTTGTGCATCTCACTGTTCTAAAAAATTCATCAGAAGAAAGTGCAAAGGTGAACATATTTTTAGCTTTAAAATCATATTGAACAACCTTTTGTTCAGCATTTGTCATCTCATCCTATTCTTTAGGAATCTTTTCATTGGCCACAGTTTTCTTTGGAATAAAAGGACCCTTTTCTATAGCATTCCAAGCACCTGGGTCATTTGATTGAATAAAGATTTTCATTCTATTTTTCCAAAAACTAAAGTGCTCCCCTTCAAACACAGGAGGTCTGTTTAGAGAAGCACCTTCTTTGAAGGTTATTTGTGAGGTATTCATTTTTCTTTTTGAAAAAAAAATAGTGATCTTGAATAACTCTCACGAACCAGCTCTTGATGCCAATTGAAAATAATAGGAATACTCACAATAACCAAGAGTAGGGTGAATTGGTTAAAACCTTGGTATTTTAAAATCTTATTCAAATCAGAGTTTCATGATCTTTATCACTTTCAAAAACCAAGAAATCTTTTTACTCAATCAAATGTCTCAGCTCAAGAAATCAATAGATGAAAACAGAACTTGTTGAACAATAAATATGAATCAAAGAATCAAAGATCAATGAATAAGATGAGAGATAGAGAAATAGATTCAAAGACACAAGCAATTTATACTGATTCACTTCACAACTTAAAGCTACATCCAGTTTCTTCTAATCAACACTAGATTAGAGTTCCACTATTATAAATTTTTGTTCTTACATGCAATTACAACATCTCCCCTTTATCAACCCTAGATAAAGAATAGAAATCTAAAACACTATTAGATTCTAAGAGACAAAGAACCAAAGAACACTACTCTGTTCTTCACACTAGAGAATCCTTCTCTAGATACAAGCAAGAACCCACTTTATAATAGCAAATATACATAGAAATTCAAAACGAAATTTACAAATAAAGAGATTAAGGAGAGAGACAACCGGATGATCCAATGAATGAAATGTACATGAATTACCTGTAACACCCCGTAGGCCTCCGACGTGTTATCATTAATAATATCATATTAGCGTATAAAATATCAATTAATCAATTCAGCGAAAACATAGGATCGTTTTCTTGATACATTATGTATGGAATCATATAATAGAACCATAAAATCACGCCCCTGCTGATCCAGTTTATCAAAATCAACATAATAAGACAGATAACAGAGTTTTAGGCAGAGTAACAACAATATAAATATACACATACACCCAGGGGAAAGTCTCATATACAGAATATCCAAGTTCTGTACAATATTTACATCTCAGGTTCACATCACACCCGGTGCTACAAAAGAATATCATCCCTCAGAAGGGGTATACAAAACTATAACAAAACAATCAAAATGGAGCCCTCAAGCTCTCCATGTTGCTCCTCAGCTAGGCAGCCTAGTCTCTGATGGGCCTTTTGCCCTGAGACTGCTCTTCTCTTCCTGATGGTTCACCTGAAACCACATAAACCCCACACGGGGTGAGATAACATACCTCAGTAAGCTCAGGATCCATGGAGGAATCTCCTCCATCCTGGCCCACTATCATAATATACATACACCAATACCACACACAGATGGCCCACTGGCCTAGCCCTCTGGCTTTCTCAACAACACAACAGGTCATACAAGGTGACTACACAACATCAGCATAGGAGGAAACTGTAATGCCTGATATTTTAAGCATGTAATTAAGCCTAGATTAAGGCCATGATTAAGGATAATGAACATGCTTAAGTGTATTCAGAGAAAAGGCTTGAAAAAGAGGGAAATAGGCAGTTTCTGCCATGCGGCGCGACCCACGTGAGGTGCGGCGCGACCCGCGCCATATGTGTAAATCAGGGCAGATGGTTCTGCCATGC
>PYAF01002139.1:25822-37697 GCA_007407185.1 Glycine tomentella | reverse complement strand
ACACAACATCGGTTTTCTGGTGAAACCCGATGTTATATTGTAATCTTATACATTTATAAATTTTTGTTTGTAACATAGCAACATCGGGTTTCTGTTTCAAACCGATGTCGTACGATGTAGTTAACATCGGTTTTCAAAACCGATGTTAAGTTCCAGACTTTCAACATCGCCTGATTCAACATCGGTTTGAAACCGATGTCGAATGTCAAAAATAACCGATGTTGAATCCTATTTTTCTAGTAGTGTAACATAAATAGGGAAGAATATATGTTAATTAGAGAATAGTATATTAAGTTTGTGTTTGCTTAGACTGTGTAGTGTGGCCATTCAATTTCTGTAACACGTATATATTTATTGGTTTAAACTACTAAGTAATATATACTTCTACCATTCAAATAATTGAGACGTGAAATGTTTTAAATGTCCCCTTCTATTGTATTGATACCATATAGTATTATTTTATGGAACTAAAAGTAATCAACCACACACCAACGTTTACAATATAATTTGTATTAAGCTCGGATCTCATAGGCCATAGGCCTTCACAATTTCTTCCCTTTTCCATATTAATGGGTATACATCTTTGTTATGCTGGGTTACCAAAACAATCACTACAAAAAAAAAGGCAATTTCCGAAGGAAAAAATCGGTCGCAAAGGTATAAAATCCGTCGGTAAATTGGTATTTCCGACGGCAAAAATTCCGTCGATAAAATGCTCGTAGGAAAGACCATCCGTCGGAATTTGGGAAAAGATCCGTGGGAAATTTTGCGACGGAAAAAATCCGTCGGAAATGATTTATGGGATATTAGCGACGGAAAAATCCGTCGGAAATTGCTTTTTTTTTAAAAAAAAAATCTTTTTGGAATACTTATAATATTTTGTAAACCCTGTTTGTTATTTATGAATATATAATTCTCATTTTTATTATTTAGCTACAATATTGAAGCTAAGACATGCATGCATTTGATGAAATATTCAAATTAGTGGTAAGTTATCAAGGTAGCATCAATATAACAATTCCAATTACAGTAGCTACCTTAACTATTATTAAACACACAAAAAAGGGTTCCTTTATATAGAAGGACAGCCTCATATACAATTGTTCCTGAAACACAAGTGAACAGTACTATATTTGCTAACCCATATCATGTTTGTGAGTCATAGGTTGCAACAATGCTATGATATAACAAATTTAGAACAATCTAGAAGTTGTGTTTCTAAGTACTTTATGCATACTTGGTTCATGCAAAAGGCTTCTCCTTCTCAAGTTCTAGTCCCGTTATCTTATCCTCAATTTCACGCTTTTGAGCTAGGCCATGGTTCCATTCTATTTCTATCTCCTGAAAATCACAAAGATAGCTAAGAATTCAGCTTGTTTGCTTTCATGGGAAAACATGAATAACATCCATGCTCTAACATTCAATTTCAATTACAGAATAACAACAAAATAATAACAAAGGGTTCTTGTAGGGACTTTGGGATTTGAGTGCACTAATCTGAGATAAGAAATAGGCTATTTTTTTGTAGTGTGTGGTCCATGCTATTATGGTTGTAGAATAAGAGATAAGAGAAGAACTATTTCTACTTGGTTGGTGGATGTTATAGGAAATGTAGTAATCCTCACTGCATGTAAAGCTGACAAATTCATACATAAGCATGACCCAAGACATAAATGGATCAAGTATCCAAAGTCATAGCCTAGGCAATACAAAAATACTTAGAGGATGAGAATCTTACAGCAAGCACTCATTACAAAGATGATTAATTTGTTAAAATAAAAATGAAAATCTTATTGTAAACTGGCCAATCATATATATCAGATATTCTTATCACTTCAAGATCCACTAACACACTATACTATGGCTTCCCTTTATTCTTTCCTTTATAAGAATGAGCTGGCAAACTTACAATTTAAATGTTCACATTTCAAAAGTAAATGCAAACAAACTAATCAATTCATACCCGATTCAAGGAATTCTTAGGAGTTTCATACTCAACAACTAGAAAAACAAAAACCTGTAACCATACAAAATGACACAAAACTAAGTCCCAGGACAGCAATGAAATTTCTAGCTTCCAAACAGTTTAGAATAATTGACTAGAAATAAGGAGCTCATGGGTACGCTATATTAAGCAGCCCCAACATCTCCATAGTAATAAAAATATATATTTCATGGGAAAAAAAGCAAGTATTTCATTCTTCCCTGTCCTACAAAGAGCACACATTTAAGTTATATATATATATATATATATATATATATAATCAGTGGCTGAGCTTGGGAAAAATGTTGGAGGGACCAAAATGGGCTGCCTGAGCCAGAGTCAGACACCAGGAAGATCCATTTAACAAAGACTGCTCTCAATTCACAAGCACAACACAACACCACAAATCAAACACACTAGAACAAGAACGAATAAAAAAAAAAGAATAAAACTAGTTGAAATAAATGAAGAGAAAATAACCTATTCATTGTGATTATTTTTGCATATGAATTCAACTTGATAAGGCTAAAACAAGAGGGGGAAAAGTATTTTTACCATCATCCACACATTTCTCACGCATTATGCAGCCATGTTTTCCCAAAGTTACAAATCGCAAATTTAAGTCTTGGGAATCTTAAAATAATTAAAACTAGTGCTCTTGGAATAGATGATGCCTCTGTCCAGGCCTGTCAAATTGTTAGTCACAAACATAAATAGAATTTATGTTGAAGAAATATCACAAAGAAACAGTTCAACCAAAGAGAAGAGAGAACCATACAAGATCTTGGAATAAAGTTCAAAGATTCAACTTTAAAATCGAAAAAAAAAATGAATTTAGGAAAGAATTCCTATAAACAATGAAAGCTAGTTTCATTGTTTGTTGTATAAATCTTTGAAATCAGGAAACAAATAAAAAAATAAAGTGACTGATTTTTTAATAAAAGTGAAAATAAAAAAATAAAATACAAAACATTTTCTCAAAGCAGAGGGGTAACTTTCTTCTGTAGTACTCCAAAAGCTGACAGCTACCGCCATGAACAAAAGTGAACATGATAATTACTTAACCTGTAACATGAACAAAAGTGAACAAAAGTGAACATGATATCAAACCTCTATTTGAAGATTGCATATAAGCACAGAGATTATTTCCTGCTACTAAAGCTTCCACCATGTCTTTTTTGTCTACAACTCTGGGGCTACAACTACATTTTAAATGAGAAAGTGCAAGAGATTGGTTGCTAAACTATAGCAATCAATGTTCAGTAGCTTACAAAGTAATTGTTCAACAGCATATGTATAATCCCCACCACTTGTAGAATAGTATTTCATTGTTTTATTATATTTGACTTTTTAAAACAATATTGTAGTTGTTATATTATAACAAATAAATTTCATTAAGTACTATTAATTTTAATTATTTTGTTATTTTGTTCTCAATGTATACTAATAGTCTAAGATCTATTTAACTTTTATGACTTAAACTTTTATTTAATGTCTATAATTAAGACTTATTTTCTATCAGCAACCCATTAAATAATTTATGGATTCATCCCAGGGAAGACATGGCTACACATCTAGTTTCACAAAACCAGATTTCTCAAAACATTTTATTCTGCAGATAGATGCATTCAATAAAGGGTTCAGGAATGTTTTGCTGCATGAAGGCCATCCAGTAGCTTTCCTGTTAGGCTTTATCAGAACAGTCACAAAATAAGTCATACCTTATCTCTCTGCTATTATTCTTGTTTGTAATTGCTAGTTTTCTTTCCTTTTGGTTCAGTAACCATGATGATTCAGATTGAGGAAGAGGAGTGATATTCAATACTAATCTTATTCTTTCATACCTGCCGTTAACTTTTCTAATACAATTCTATCAGTAACCTTCTTAAAAAAGACAATATCAAACCCAATCGCTTAATCAGATCTTATCCCAACCAAACGAAATGCTCCTAAGCACAATCACACTCCAACCAATTCCAGATTACACTTGCAATTGCAAAAAATAAGCAAATACACCATTATAAAGCATGAATTTAATACGAAAAAAAATTGAAAAATGGAATGGAATTGAAATGGAGAATACCAGAGATGCAAGGTGGTTGTCAATGGAAGAAACTTCCTGGCGAATGGCGATTAAGGCGTCGGCGGCAGCGATGAAGGATCGGTAATTGCCGACGGGGACCTCCTGCATTTGTCGACGAATGCGGTCGGCGTCGACGCGGAGGAGTTCGGGCTCCTTGTGGAGGAGATCGAGCGTGAAGGAGAGGAGTTCGGAGACGTAGGGTTGTTGTGACTCCGACGCCAGAGGAAGAGGAAGCGCCATCTCCGATTCCGATGATGATGCCGCTGCCGACTCCATTGTTCTATTCTCCGCAAAAGTGCGCCATCTACGTAGATGGGGCCGTAGTCCGGCATCCACTTGAAGAGAGGGAGGAAGAGCGCGCCGCAGAGGAGATCGGAGACGTCGTCGAGCTTGGCGGAGGCGAGGGGGATGCTGGAGTCGTCGTTGCCGGCGGTTAGGGAGCGGGAGAGGGAGGTGAGCCAGTCTAGAGAGGCAGTGAAGGGTTAGGGCTTCAAGAATTTGAAGGGTTGGGAGAGTTTGAGCTGAATTTGGAATTTGAAGGCACGTGAGCTGACATGGGAATTTGAAGAGCGGCACGTGAAGTCACTTGAGTTACCGAAGGACAAATTTCATTCGAAAATTGTTCATTGGAAATAAGCATTTTTGTTGTAGTGAATGTTTGCCTAGGGACCCACTGAATGTAATGCAAAAAACAATGCTTCCTTTAAATGGACTCCATGAAACACATATATATTTCTTGAACCCATTATTGTAGTTCTTGCATTTTTTCCATGTTCCCCAAATAGATGTAAATAATTACATTTGTGTTCAACTATTTACAACAAGAACTTTCCCCCAAGCTGATTAGTTCTTATTATATAGTTGTTTTGGTATCTTGATGGTTCGTTTTCTTTGTAGAAACCAATGAAGCTCTCAATATAGTGCCACTAAATGGATGGCCAATAAATGTACGTGATAGAATATGCTTCTTAGAATCTAAGCAATGCCAATGATGGTATATGGTGCAGTACTTTATTTTCAAGGGATCATAGAAGTGGCTTTGGCAAGTTTTGAAATTCACTCAAAGGAAGTAATTGTCATGATGGTATATGGCGCAATAATCATTTATTGAATTGTCGTAAATAGTTATTTTTTTTAGTAGTGCTAGTATTCGTTGCTTCATCTTAACACGTGCTAGTTTAATCATTTATGTTAAAATTGAATTTAAAGTTTAAACCAAAGCACTATACATCCTTCCTCGTAGAGAATGTGTTACGACCCTAGATTAGAAATGGGTAAAAGAAACAAATTTTATTGAATTGAAAGAACAAAGGAGACAAATCGCTCATCCAAATATTTCCTCTTCATAGAGGATGTCTCTTTTTACAAAGAGCAAAGCACAAATGAATGAATCTTCTTCGTCTACAATCCTCTATTTTTTACCTCACTCCTTAACTAACTAACTAATATCCTAACTGTCTTAACTAATATCCAAATTTACTTTAAAGTACCAAGAGAATTTCCATAGAGCCAACTCAGGTAAGTACCAATTTTAGCCACATAGTGAAATTTATGTGGCATATAAGTAAAAGTAAAATACTTCTAGGTGTAGTAATCTATTTCCTATGCATTAAAAAGTTGCAGAAAATAGGTATAAAAAGTTTAGGAGCAGGATATACAATATAGTCAACACATCAAAGTTGGTTAGACATTACAATTTAATGGGAACTCCCTAATGTGAAATGGAATCGCAACACACAGTGTCAAAATTTCAATCCTAATAAAGACCAAAACAACACCTCATTGGATGTAGGGCATATAAAATAAGGAAAATACAAATTAGCTTTCCATACTATATTTCTCATATAGTTATAGCATAAAAAACAAGCAATAGCAGTTATTTGTCATGAGCACAAAAGCAAAGCAAAAGGGAAGCTCACGGACCCATGAGAGTGACGTAGAATCAAAGAGTGATGCAGTGTTGCAGGTTGCAGCAGTGTGAAGGGCACAAGAGTGAGACCAGGGCGTGGGAGTGAGGGATTCATGGGTAGAGAGACAAAATTACAGAACGAGAGTAAGGGTAGGGAGCGAGAGTAAGGGATTTGTGGGTAGAGACATAGTGTCGAAATTACAGAACGTACTACATCTATAAAGTTAAAGATGGTTTTTAAAAATCGTCTTTGTTAGCGTAAAATCAAAGATGGTTTATAAAAAATCATCTTAAATAACTTTTGCCACCGTTTTTTTCCTACATCAGTTTCAAAGATGGTTTTATAACTAACAATCGAAGACTTCATTCCAAGACGGTTTTTTAAAAACCGTCTTTGTTTCAAAACCTAGTATTTACAAAATTGTCATTGTCTTATATATTAAGACAGTTTTATAGGGACATTCATAGAAGGTGCATCGTAAAAAATTGTTTTTTTAGTAGTGAGTTTGACAATTATATCATACTCTAGAGTTAATTCAGAGCTATAAAGATGAGAGAAAATATTATATTATTTTTCGACTGGTTTTTGAAAGTAAAATATATATTATTTTATGCTATTCGGACATTGATAAGTGTTGTTAAATGCTTATCTTGATTAATATATTATTAGTTTAGTATTAAAATTACGGAATCTCACAAACAAATGTTTTAATTTTTATTAAAAAATTAATTTTAATATTTGATTATTAAATTAAGGAATTTAATATGATCAAATAATTAATTAATTTCAAGAGAAATGGTATATTATTTGTCAGCACTATGAATATAAAATAATATATAAATTATTTTGGTGAAAGGCAACGTAGGTTCACGTTGCAATTTGTTAAAAGAAAACAGCAAATCCAATTTTTCCTTGGTCAAATTTGTTTCAAATTTGAAAGTGCTACAAGCATGTAACTATAGAAACAAACAAAATTCAACCCGTTTGAAAAATTGAGTCACAAAAGTGGACTTAGTCACCACTTTCTTTTCTTCTTCTTTCATTACACAATCACCAAAATATTTTAAAAGGATTATTTTACTTTATGTTCATGATCAAGAGATTGATAATAAAAGTTAGTCTCAATGTGAAATCATGTAGAATCTTCTCATTATTGAAAATCATTCATACTTAAAAAGCTGATTAATAGATATATTTTTACTGCTTTATCTATTTTAATATAATTTAAATATAAAATAGATTCATTTTTATTTCGGAATGTGTTATGAACACATTTTTTTTTTCCACATATAAGCTTATGACATGAGAGACATGGGCCATGTAGCTTGAGATAGGAACAATCACTTAGTAATTTAGTATATTTTATTGGAGTAATTGAAAACACATGCGTCCATGCAAAATAGTGCTTGGAACAAATTAACAAAACAAAAACATGAAAGATTCAAAGTATTTTGGAGTTTTAGAAACCATACACCAATAAAATAATACAGTATCCACAAAATGAACTTAATGTAGTCAACATCAAAGGGTTGGTAGATCACTATTTCAGGGAAGCCAATCGTCATCGAGTTGTTTTATATTTCGCCAAGTAATTACGTCGGGCAGGTTATGTGACATTCAATGTCTATGATTAAGTAATTAATTTAAATATAAATTTGGGTCAAAGTTTAAAAATTAAAAAAAAATGTTGTCACCCAGTTCCGCACAACACAACTAGTAATTTGGGCCCGAAAAGCGAAGTAAGATCATGCATATTTCTGATTTGGAGAATGCATATCTCACAATAGCAATCGTTTCCGATTTGTTTTGTTTTTTTAAATTGCATTGATTCAAAATAGAGTTGGACATAATACACGTCCTATAGATGCAAAACAAGAAGGCAACATATTATAAGTAGTTATTTAGCCATGCATGCATGTGAATATAACTCATTCCTATAAACACCCTATATATAGTAAAAATGGAGCTGACGTTTGAATGTAATCTCAACGACAATATGCTAATATATTTTTTTAATAAAAGGAGAAAAAGAATGAAAACTAAAATAGCATTTGACTTAAATCATACAGTGTTAGATGGAGGGTGGATGAATTTTGGCACCTGATTTTCAAAGTTTTCCGTCTGCGGTGAATAAAGATGTCTAGGAGTGTGCTGGTGATTTGCTATATGATCTAAACTTTTCCTCTTTCCTTATCAGAATATTTATAGATATGAAATACTTCAGAGAAGAAGATCAGAGTACCTAAAACAATAACACCACAATTGAAGTGGGGTATGTGCATTGTGTAAAGGAAATAGAAAGAGTAAGAATTGTGTGTATTTTGTTCTCTAGAAGTGCTTGTATTTATAACCACTAACTGGAAATTAGTTGTGAGAGATTTCTCCACGGTTTCGTCCGAGATTCTTGAAAAGTTGGTACTTCTTTATTTACTATCTGGGACGATTATGACCACGTTCTTTGTAGTGGAATTGTTCAACAGACTGGATTGACTGAATCCCGTTGAACCTCTCCTAATTTGACCAACTCAAATATCCCTAACACAAAGAATTTTGAATACATGATGCCATTGCCAGGGGTGCAAGCTAGATAGCATATTAAGCAACCTGCACCTTGCTTGCTGCGAAGAACAAAATAAAATGAGATATCGCTGACATCATTTGTGGAAAAGATTAATGACACCTGTTATGAATTTTGTTTTACTCGTTAGAGAGGTCCCTACTAGTACTACCATGGAAAATTGGCCTCTTATTCATGGACATGTGTTCAAGAAGGTAACACATCGTCACCCAATAATATTATACATTGTATAATTTGAATAACAAAGAAAAAAAAGTCAAAATTTTGAGGATGGACAAAACTACCAAAATCAAATACTAGCTAATTAAGTAAGGAATGTTTTGTTTGCGCAAGGAATTAATTCTTTTTCGTTATGTACACTTTCTAAATATAAGATTGTCATAAAGATTAATTTAAATGCACTTTTAATTAATTTAAAATTAATTTTATCAAAATAAATTCTACCAAACTTAAAAAATAAATTGGCATTGATATGCTATGTATTTCAAGAAGAATATAGGAAATAATTTTCGTGCAAAAATCTTTATAATTTTTAATTAAATACTATTTGAAGTGTACATTTCACTCGTTACTTTCACAGCTAAAGGAGCAATCTCTCTTTCAAGAATCTCACTCAACTTTCATTTTATCTTTATATGTGTATTTGATCTTTTTGACTGCGTATCTCTTTAAAATTTTTCATAATTTGTTTTTATTTCTAAATTAATATTTAATAGTTTTTTAAATATCAATAATTAAAAATAACTCCATCTAACAATTTAAATTGATCATTATAAATTCACAATTTAATATATATTTAAAAATATTTATTTATTATAAAATTTAGTTACATAAAAATCAATCTTGTATAATATACAAATTAAAATATTAATAAAACAAAAAACATTTTTTTAAAAACCAAATAGCTTCTAAGTATGCGATGCATAGGTGCATGCACAAGATGAGGCCAAATTATAGTAATATATAATGGTTTGTAAAAAAAAATTCTTTAGCAAAAACAAAATTAATAGAATTGAAATGCAAATGATGGGAAAGTTTGTGAGCAAAGGGGGCCGTTTTTCTAACCTTAGTCAGCCAACGTCACGCATACATCAGAATCAAAAGAAAGAAAAAATATGTTCTTTTTACAATATATATAATTTACTTTGTTACACATTTTTCTCTCCAATAATGATTGGTAGAGACATAAGTATTTCCCTTAACCCTAATACGTACCAATGTTAGTATGCTACCTATCGGTTTGGTCTCTACCATCATTTACGTTGACCCTTAACCCATGTAAAATTTAAGCTGGTTTTTGCTTTCTCTCAACTCTTCCCTTCAAACCCTTGTAAAAATTTGATATATAAACAACTTTAGTCAAACGAAACCCCAACGAAGCAGTGTAATGAAAGAGAAATAGTAGGCATATTTTCTGCAAATGTTGTTAAGAGGACTTAACAACCGTACCGTCCACTATTCCGCAAAATACATACAAAGGTCAAACTCAAAAGTTCAAAAATCTTTTTCTCAACCTGATTTCTTCACTGGTAATTTTACAATGGAAAAAGTCAGCTTCCTTGCATGTCCTTATCAGTTTTGAATTTCATTAACCCCATTCTGTCCTCCTAATGTCACGTGCCACGGTTCATGTGCCAATGCCACAAACTTAGTAGATATATATGGATGTAACTTGAAAATCTAGAAAGACTAGACTACTACACATACGCATGTGATCTTTGATAATATTTTTTTTACCACTTAATAAAAATATTGTTAAAAATATTTGAAAACATTCAAAAAATATTATTCAATTATAAATAAATATTACTAATGTATTTTTATGACATTTTATCAAATATCACTACTAGAAAAATAGGCTTTAACATCGCCAGTTTAACATCGGTTATCCGAAGAACCGATGTTAACAAAAACGCGGTGGTAATTTTGTAAATAGGTGGACTAATTTAACATCGGTTTTGTAGATTTTTCACAGAACCGATGTTAACAGTGAAATGTTAACATCGGTTTTCAATATTTTTAAGTGAAACCGATGTTAACGGTGAAATGTTAACATCGGTTTTCTAGATTTTTAAGTATAACCGATGTTAACCGTGAAATGTTAACATCGGTTGTCAAGATTTTAAGTGAAACCGATGTTAAAATAATAGATTAACATCGGTTTTTGTCTCAGAACCGATGTTGTGTGTATGATAGGTACCCGTCGCGACTATTAAACTTCAGTATCGCGCCTTAAAGCCTTTGTCTTTTCCGAAGAGCTACGACCCTTCACTCTCGCGCCCATATCTATGAAAACCTCCCTCGTTGTCGTCACCCACTGAAGCGCAACACCATCTCTTCTTCTCTTTCGTGCCTTGTCGTCGAGACTGTACCCATCTCTTCTCCCTCGTTTTTGTTGGTGAGCGTTGATATCTTCTCCGTCGTGCGTTCGCGCCCATATCACAATCCACAGCACCTGTTGCTTCAAGGCTCCGCGTGGTGTCACCATTGTCGCCCATTGTTGGTGGCTTGCTGAGGTCGCGCTCCCCCCAAGGTTAGTATCC
This sequence comes from Glycine tomentella, assembly GCA_007407185.1. NCBI lineage: Eukaryota > Viridiplantae > Streptophyta > Magnoliopsida > Fabales > Fabaceae > Glycine > Glycine tomentella. Next base: position 26,599 of record PYAF01002139.1, on the reverse strand, counting down.
TGTGCTGTTTAGATGTAATGCCACCATGGTCTAACTATTCATTCATGTAGCCCCGCGCGTTAACGTAAAACTGGTCCTATAACCTGTTAGTGCATACTGTTACATGGAGTCATGGATACATTTAGATTTGAACTTTTGTCAACCGCTGGTAATTTTTGTGATTTTGATAGGTCCTGAGAGTAATGGCATGGTGCACTTTCATTTTCAAATTTGCAGAACTTTATTTAGCTTTAGGGGCTGCTTCTATTATAGATGTCATGGGCCAGGATGTTAACCCATTGAATCCCAAAGGGTTATGCTGACCAAATAAGGGTTACAGCTCTCTGTGTGTATGAAATACAAGGGAAACTTGATGCTAATATTTGTCCTATGCTAATGACTTTGGTCCTTTGCTGATGTTCTGTTCTGTTTGGTTCATGAGACTGATGTTCTGTTGTCTTTGGTTTAGTTTAGGCAAGAAAGTGAGAATAAAATAAAATAAAAATAAATAATGGATAAAAGAATGATATATACAAGAGAATGGATAAAAGAAGACAAAAATATATAAATAAATAAAGGAAGAACGATGTAAAAAATAGGGTGTATGTGGTTGTGCGTTATGTGGCTGCCCATGTATGAAACAGACCTTAAAATTGTAGCTGATGAGGAAATTCGAGAGTGAGCGTTGGATGATACCGAAGTTAGTAGCTGTTTTGTGTCTTAAAGGAAATGAGGATTCGATAATGTTTGTTCAATTGGTTGCGATTGGTGGTCGATTGGATGAGGGACAAAGACTTG
>PYAF01002139.1:9959-22310 GCA_007407185.1 Glycine tomentella | reverse complement strand
ATGTTGTTTCATCACAACAACATCGGTTTTCATGTGAAAACCGATGTTATTATCCATAATCAACATCGGGTTTAACTGAGAACCGATGTTGTATGATAAGTTAACATCGGTTTTCTTACGAAAACTGATGTTGTAGTATTAGCTGTTACATTTTTTATTTTTTTAATTGTTACAGATCCACATCGGTTTTCAATTAAAACCGATGTTGTCATAATTTCTTAACATCGATTTTGAAAACCGATGTTAACTTCCAGACTTTCAACGTCGCCTGATACAACATCGGTTCGAAACCGATGTTGAATGTCAAAATTAACCGATGTTGAATGCTATATTTCCAGTAGTGTATATATAGTTCATGTTAAAATCTTTTTATAATATTTTATTTTTTAGTAACATAAACTATTCACATTTGATAAAATGTTTGTAAAAATATATTAGTAATATTTATTCATAATTTGACAAAAAAAATTTAATGTTATCAAAGATTTTTAATAATATTTTTATTAAATATTAGGAAAAAATGTTATTAAAAGACATATATATAATAATATTACTATATTCTACTTCTTCTCTCTTCTCTTACAACATGGGTATTCAACCGACAAAATTAATTTATATTGTAAGAGTTTTCCTCTATTTATACTTTATCTTAACATTAGGATTAATCCTCATTTATAATTTTATTTTGACATTATCTATAATTCTTGTGAGATCTGGATATTTCTTAATAACTTCTATCTTTGGGTGTTTCCTTTTATGTTTCAATTCCAATGCAATGACTTTTAGTTATTGCCATCAAAATTAGTCCTTGCATTAAAAAGTGGGGCATTAATTTTTCTTAGGGAAATATTGGATAGTAGGAAACGAATTGCACGAAGCTTATGTATTCATTATTTTAGGCATGCATGATTTCCATCAAACTTTCCCTTTTTTCTTATTCTTTAATTTTGATTGAACCAATGATATGTAGCCATTAGTAATGTTCTTACCATATAGTAATGCTCTTTTTTTTTTTTTAATGTAGAAATATCAATGCATGACTTATATAACAGTAAATTGTCAATGCAATATACTGTATGTATGTATTTACACGTATACAGCAGATACGATCAAGCGTATCATCGCTGAGAGAGAGAGACATGTGTCACATGGCCGGCGCCAAATCCTTTTGACTTGGAACATCTAACACTGCTATAAAAACACTGGTCGTCTCAGCCATCACGACAAGCAACAGAAGTTCACTTTCTGTGTATCAGAAGTCAGAACCCTGTTTCTATAGTTTTGTGATAAGACATATAAAGCTATCCTAGTTTAAAAATGGGAAGAGTTCCTTGCTGTGACAAGAATGGACTCAAGAAGGGTCCATGGACACCAGAGGAAGACCTTAAACTCACCAACTACATTCAGCTTCATGGACCAGGCAATTGGCGATCCCTCCCTAAAAATGCTGGTATCTGTTATAATTTCCTTCTCCCTACACTTCCCCAATGTTTTGATATAGGAAAGATATATTTGAGGTGTGTCACGTTAGTTTTAATAGATCAAAATTATCATTTTTGTTTCAAAAAGATGTAAACCACGTTGGTCAATTTATAGCTATTAATTTGGTTCTGTGTGATGTGATTTTCCATGTATATGATTTTAAGAAGCTAATAGTTACTAACATATTGATTATGTTACTTAATTACAGGCCTACAAAGGTGTGGCAAGAGTTGCCGCCTTCGATGGACAAATTACCTTAGACCCGATATAAAGAGAGGAAGATTCTCCTTAGAAGAAGAAGATATCATCATTCAGTTGCACAGTATCTTGGGTAACAAGTAAGAAGTCTATGACCATTTTCCTTCATTTTTCACAATCCTTATCATTTAAAAAATTAAGCTTCAATATGAGGTTGTTTTATACAAATTGCTAATAAATATGGTTAATTTATGCCTGGCTTATTTAGATGGTCAGCTATAGCATCAAGGTTACCAGGAAGAACCGACAACGAAATAAAGAACTATTGGAACACCCACATTAGGAAGAGGCTACTTGGAATGGGAATTGACCCAGTCACACACACCCAACTTGACATGTCCTCTATTTTAAGGTCAGTGTTCGGGAACCCCTCCCTTTTGAACATGCAAGGCTTGTTACATGCCCAAGTTTTGATGAACCAAGGGTTGCTAAAGCTGGCTTCCACTGCCTCTCTTCTATCACCAATCAACAATGATGAGAACCCAAATTTGGCTTCACACAATTATGTACAAAACCAAGTTACCACTCCACCATCGTTAGACTCAGGTCAGTTTCAATTTCAAATACCTACTAAGACAAACAATGTGGAAGGCTTCTCGGGCACCGTGGCAAACTTGAGCTGTTCAAGTTCTCCTTCGGGTGATGAGAACCATGATGCTTTGGTGCACTCTCTGAACAATGGAAACCAAAACATGGAGTGTGATGCGGTTCTGCCTACTCCTGTGTCAAGTCCAAACCGGTTGAATTCATCCAACTATGTGAGAAGTGGCACGGAGAAAGAGAGGGATAACTTTTTTTGTGACTTGTTCGAGTTTCAAATTCCAGAGAGTTTGGAGGACATTGCTGATATTTTTTTGTAATGTCCCACACACTATTTAATTAGTATATTTCTTGTGTTCCCCCTTTTGGAAGCATTATATATATATATATATATATATATATATATATATATATATATATTCTAGTTTTGTAGTTGTATTTTGTTGTTGATACAGTTGGGCGTTTGTATTTGGATTTTTTTAGTGAGAATATCGTTGGAAATTTGTGAGTTTCAACTTCTGTTGAATAGTGTATTGATTTTATAAAATATATACTATCACTTTTTTTTCTTCATAAAATTATATGGTTGATGGCGGAAAGTTGTTCAAAACTTTATAAGATATTTTTAATATTAAAGTTAAATTTCGGAAACCTGACTTTTTTTTCCTTCTAACAAACATATTTATATGAGATTTTAGAGTTAAAGAATTAGTTGTGTGTGTTCTTATTTGTTAAACCTCCAATGTTTAACTTTCAATGGAATCATATAGAGTTGAGTTGAAATCTTAATTCAATCAATTCGATTGAGACCTCGATTAGTGAGAAATTTATTTTTTGGTAGTACATCTAGAATTTTAATATGAATATTTAACACGGCTATATATTCAATATTTGAATTAATATTTTTTAAATTAAAATAATTTCATATAAGTTAATCCACTTGAATTTGATTTGTCAAAATTAAATTTAACTATAATCTTAACTTTATGGTTTTTTTATTCTCAAAAAACTTCGTGATTTTGAACAAATATACGAATTTATATATATAAAAAAACATTTGATTTCACTTTTCTTAACTTTTGAATCAAATTTATTACTAGTTTAAGATTTCACTACTAAGAAAAATGAAAACAAAGGGTCAATTTTGTTACTAACTTATAAAATTCTGTCGCCAACATTGTTTGTAGCATATTTGTGATGATATCATTTATGTCAAAAATAGACAGCAAAATTTTAGCGGAAAATTTGTAGTCTGTCACAAATTGTGACAGAATATATCACGTCACAAATATGCAAATTTTATCATTATATACTAATAATAAATTAATAATATTTATATTTTCTTTTTTTGGCAATTTTTATAGAATATCTCACAAACACGGGGGAATTATTGGATCCCTCACTATTTGTGACTAAATTTATTCTTACAAATTTGTGAGGGATGTCAAATCTTATATTGTTTGTGATGGAATTCGTCTCACAAATTTGCGAAGGCTCAAATTCCTCACAGATTTGAAAGGATTTCTAAATCTTTTTAATTTGTGAGATTTTTCTTATTTATTTTATTTGTGGAAATCTCTAAATATATAAAAAATGAACTAGAATGAAAAAAATATAAATCTTTATACTAATGAATCCAATACTTTTATAAATAAATAAGTGTTGTAATAATAAAATCAAATGCAATTTATCCAACACAAACATTCACTACAAATGAATTATCTATATCTCCTAAACAAGAAAAGAAAAAAAAGACTACTATATCTATAAGGTCACTTTATCTGTTCCATTCAAGGCGACTCCTAGGAAGAATGAATGTTCTTACCGTGATGAACACAATGGATATGCATAGTAGAATCTCATAGAGTTATATTGTCAATTGTGAGTCTATAATAGTGATTAGGAAGTAGATTAAAAAGATCAATATAACACCTTGATTTGTGTCATAATTTATTTGTTAGATCAAGTTGAAACGCGAGGGGTAATGCAGGATAAAGAAGAATAAGGTGAGGATGGGGCAAACCCTACCCCTTCCATACTGCCAAGCTGAATCTCACCTAAAGCATTAGAGTCGGAAACTTGATGAAGAAATGGGACCTCCTTGAGTTAGAGCACCTTGGGCCTTGAGTTTCTTAAGTTTGGTTGAAAGAAAATAGAATGAAAAGGGAGAGGGAGGGGAGTGGTCAATCAAGTCTAAAGATAAATGAAAAATGCTTTCCTTTTACAAAAACATCATGTTGAGTGTAATGTTCAAAACCTACATGATGCAGCATTACAAGAAATCCTATCCAAGAGTATATGTGAGAGTATACCTTGTAAGAAATTGGATATGAAAAACAAATTAAATTTATATCCTTTTCATGAAAGAAGCAAAAAACACGGCTAATACAAGTTGAATTGAACTAAAATAATTAAATTTGAAATAATACAACAAAATTTTAAAAATACAAAGAATATAACATAAATCCAACGTTGTTTGCTTGAGCCTACATAATGGGAGCAATTTTTCTTTGAATGGCTTGGGATGCAACACACAGAACATCGCTTTAGTTTACCCGATTCTCTAATATCCATTTTGGTGTGGATATGAGAGGAGACAAGACGACCCTTAAAATTTCTTTTCTTGTTTGGGTCGAGGAAAATCATTGGCTCGTGACACAGTGGTCAATATACTTCGTTGTGCAATTTCTCTAAACAATCTTTTGTATATGTTGGAGAAACTTTCCAATGTATATATGTTGTATGTAGTTCATGTACTCATGGTGAGCATGTTTACAAGCAGCAACAACATGAAACAAGGCATGCACAATTTTTGGAATTTGCATAGTCACACCACCTTTCATCTAGCCTGATCATGAAATCTCTAGCGTGCCGAACCTTTCCCGGGTTTATGGTCTCTTGGATCAAGAACCATGTGTCACGTCTATCAAACTCAAGAACAGTGTGAGTGTTTTCCTTTCTTTGTGCGTCTTCAATGGCTTGTTTAGAACTTGCGTGTAAACTTGTCTAGATGCAAGCATTATTGTGATTTCTCTCCCTCTTTTGTTGAACAATGCATTACACCTTAGATGTGTTAATTTTACTAGCGCACCTATTGGCAGATTTCTTGAGTACTAAATTAATCAACTCAACAAGATTGGTGGTCATGTTGTTAGACTAGTGGTAAGCGTACTAATGTCGTCGTAGGTTACAAAATTTATAAGAGATCGTTTCCACAGGGACTTGAGCGACTCAGTTTTCCCAGATAAAAGTAATCAGTTCAATAGTTATGTACAATAAATATAATCAAAATTTCATGGGTTTACGGAAATAACAAAAATAACGGATTAGTGTATCGGAAATACGAAAAATTACAAAAACTAGTAAAATGAATTTAATTAATTCAAGAGAACGTAGATTGTTCATACCTTTAGTATCCAAATAATATTAAAACATATGAATCATTCTCTAACATTACTAATGCACACAATAATTCACCACGAATCGATCTCTCGCTTTCGAGAATCCTAAGGATATTTATCGAATATCGATTCCTCGCATATGAAGTAAATAACCCAGCATTGCAATCATAATCTCGTGCTATTTGCAATCAAAACATTATGATTTATTCCTAGCAACGTAATGTAAAGAGTAAAATCATTCAGCTCAAATTCTAAGAGCACTTTCCCGTTAAACTTAGAATCCAATTTCATGAAACTATTGATCAAGTAAAATCAAGCATTACAAACAGAATAAAATCACCAGTAATGAGTAGAAAAGGTTCATATATATATATATATATATATATATATATATATATATCAAAAGAAATACGTAAGGGTACGCAGATTACATCCAACCATTTGGAGAAACTAGCCGATTATTGTGTAAAGCACAAGATCAATAGGAGACATAATGAAGGAAGCGGTCCATGTACCTTTTCTGCAAGAACTCTTCTCCTTTTCCCTCTTCTCTCTCCTCTTCCTGCGTCTTCTTTTCATTCCTTTGGTTCCACCCTTTCCCTACATCCTTGCATGACTTTTTATACACAATTGGTCTAAGAGGTGCCAGACCAACTCGCCCAGATGAGCTAAACTCGCCCAGGCGAGTTGGTTGCTTGTTGCTGAAGAAAGGTAGCTCACCCAGGCGAGTTGAATGCTAGCCTAGGCAAATTTCACTCTAGAAACTTGTAAAATTGACCATTTTGCCCTTCATCTTGACTTGGTATCTTGATCCAACAAATACCTATCGAAAAAGAATTGTATGGATGAATCTTCCAAATTTAAACAACAACACTTATAAATGTACAAAATATAAAACAACTAGAATTAAGGAAAGTTTATAAGAAAATTACTGAAATCAAAAAATAAGTGTAAGCATTATAATCCTGAAAATAACTAAAATATGACACTTATCGCACGTGCCCCCTTTGTCGACCATCATCCCATGCGAGAGTCCATTTTTCTCGTGAAATCTCGTTGAGCTAATTAATTTCTTGGTCAACATCTGCTTCCTCCCTCATAATGTTGTAGCAGTGATTGAATGTAGGTTCGGTCCTTGTATATGTTGAGCAGTTATAGACATACAATTTCAATATTGTGAATAATATAAAATTAAGTGATATTTAATATGAACAAAAAAAAGTTTGACACTCACCCATATTGATCATTAGTTTTTTTATGACATTGTTCTTGTACATCCTCATGTGATTTTGTACAATGTGTCGAATGTAGAACACATGCACAAAATTTTGTGTTGTCGACCCATTATCACGTCATGAGTAAGCATTTTTTATTGACTCGTGCTTGTCTGAAATGAAACACAGATCATGTAGTGGGTAACATGCCTTTTTAAATTTTGGAGGAATAAGAGCCACACTCCCGCTGATTCACTCTCGACAACAACAAAGACTATTGGAAGGACTTTATTATTGTCATCTCGTGCAATTGCCACAAGGAGGGTCCCTGTGTACTTATCGTACAACCATGTTCCATTAACCTGAACCACAGACTTGCAATATTGAAACCCATCGATACACGGTTTGGAACTCTAAAAACGATGATGGAACATCATGAAACCCTTTACTACTTGACCTCTTAGTGGTGGCATTGGCAGTGTTTCCTTCTCCACGACCATACCAGGAAGAAATTGCAACATAGCTTACAACTATCTCAGTAAATCGTGGTACGACCTTTCCTAGTTGTCGTAATTGTTTTGAATGGCCTTTTTCTTTGCCAACCATGCTTTGCTGTACGTGGTGGTGTATCCTTCAATGCTTATGATGCGTGTTATCAAGGCTGACACTAAAATTGATGGATTATTTTCAATCAAGTTGTCGAGTTTTTATTGATGAGGAAATACAACATCTTTGCATGATCTTTTGAGATTGATGGTTTGAACATGTATGGGATTCACAGAGCTTTCTTATTTCCCACTGCTTACTTGCAAAGATGTCTGATGCCCCACACCTCCAAGCACAACTATCGTCATCACAAAAGACAATTAGCTTTGTTGGGTTCGATAGTTATGTCTTATAGTTAGTTCATTTGCTTACATGATATTGCTGCAAAACATGTTGTACTTCTTGTTTTTTCAGAAAAATCATCACTTCAAAGAGAGTACTCATCGGATGTTGGACTTCTTTGCAATTCAATCTATGGTCATATTAAAAATCTTGAAAATTAGATTCTTCAAAATTTTGCATGTGTGGTGGTATATAGTAAGGTGGTATGATTGTTATTGGTGAAACAGGCTCAATTTCTTCCTCATCAACTTCCTCCAAGGGTTGATTGTGTAGAACTTTTTTTTCATCCTCACTAAAGGGACTGAGTTCTTCATTAGGTTAGTTAGGCTCTGCTATAAACTCAGCCTTGTTTAGTTGGGTTAATTAGGTAGACTCTATGTAGGGGTACTCAAGTATGGGTGAGGTGGATCCTTAGTGGCATCAAATGTTTATGAGTCTAAAAAATTGATGGAAAATGGTACGAAAAGAAGTTGGGTAAAAGAATATATGTTTGGTTCAAATAAAATTTGTTGTGGTTGGGTTAAAGCAAGAGTGTCTTGGGTTGCATCAGATGTGTGTGAATAATGGAACTGGGGATAATATTGTGGTTAATGAGGTATTGGTTAAGGGTTTGGAAGTGTATGTAGTTCAATGTTTGGATACAATTCACAACATTAAAGAATCTCCCTTTGGCGAATAACAGAAATCATACCTTTGACGTCTTCATCGTCAACAAGTTGCATTGTTGTAAATTTGAGCATTTTGCGCCCCACTACTTGTGTGTATCGGAATGAAATATCACATACTTGGTCCAATGGTTGAAGATGAAGCCTTTCGTGGATTTTTCTTTTCAAGGCTTCAAGTGTGAGGTCTCACTTTGTTTGAAAGAACAATGGATAGGGGCATCGAAACATATTCCCTTCATCTGTTTTGATTATTTGACCATTGTATTGCACTAACCATTTGACAAATGAGGAAAACATGTTGTGTGATAGAGAAAGAAATGTGACAAATGGTATGTGTTTGCAAAGCTGGAAGAAAGTAATAGAGAAAGAAAGTGTTGTGTGGATGTGTTAAATGAAGATGAATATGACTTCTATATATAAGGGTTAGGGTTAAGGGTTTACAACCTAGGGTTAGGCTTAGGGTTAGGGTTTAAAGCATTGGATTCCTTGACGTGAATAAATGAGGATGAAGTTTTGAACCCGTGAGTAAGAGAGAAAAAAAGATCAGAGAAAATAAGTTTTATATCCTCTTAAGTGTATGGTCTGGGGTCAGAGTTAAGGGTTTACGATCTACGGTTAGGGCTAAGGTTAGGGTGACTTTTAGTGTCCATGGATAAGTTAATATATTAGGGTTAGGGTTTGGAGCATTGGATTCTCTGGCGTGAATAAATGAGGATCTGAATTATTGGATTCCCTAACGTGAATAAATGAGGATGAAGTTGTGAACCCGTGAATGATAGAAAAAGAAGAAAAGAAGAAAGATCAGAGAAAAGAAGTTTTGTGTCCTCTTAAGTGTATGGTTCGAGGTCAGAGTTAAGGGTTTATGACATAGGGTTAGTGTGACTTTTAGTGTCCATGAATCAGTTAATATACTAGGGCTAGGGTTTGTGCGACAGACATATGGCCCGAGGTTGAGAATTAGGGCAAATAGAGGAATGATAATTATGCTAAATTATGTTATGATTCACAAATAATGATGTTATTATTTTGATTTCTGTTGTAACAGATGATGTAATCTAGTCATATGCTTAAACTATTCCTTCTCCAGATCCTAGAATTGAACCTTTGTTTGTTTAACTTGGGCTTTCAGATGTTGAAAAGTTTGGATGAGTTAAAATCAATTATGTTTTAGTAACTACTTTGGTTGAAAGGTGAAAACTTGAGTCACACACATTTCATCTTCCTGTTGGTGAATGCACAATCACCTTGAAAGATGTTACTCTTCAATTGGGTTTACACGTTGATGAAAGACCAATTACTGGCCCAACATATTATGACTGGGAAAAAATGTGCACATAATATATTGGTGTTGTTCCCTTAGAGAATGCACTGGTGGGATAAACACTTAAACTAAAATGGTTAAAAGAAAACATATTAACTCTCCCAGCAAAACCCACACCATAACAATTAGCCGCCCATTATAAGGCATACATTTTAGGGCTGATTGGTGGGGTGTTGATGCTAGACAAGTCAGGGAATAAAGTTCACCTGATGTATCTACCCTTGTTAGCAGATCTTGATCATGTTGGCTAATACAGTTGGGGTTCATCATGTTTAGCATATTTCTTCAGAGAAATGTGTACGATTATTTACCCTACATCCAAAAAATGGGAAAATGTATACTGTTGTTACAGTCTTCGATATAGTATCGCATGTTGTACATTCAACCAAGGTTGAGCATCAGTTGTCATATCCACTTGCAACTAGGTAAACAAAAATTTCTCTCTCAAACAAAGTCCATTTTTTGGTAATCTATTTTACACTAACATATTACATTTCACTAGATGGAGTGGCAAAGGCCTACGGTTTTCTGGAATCCCATGCAGTAATGTGATAGGTTACAGGTCAAGATTCAACAACATGCATAACGAGGAGGTTGAACCATTTATTTTTTGTTTTATTTATTAGTTTTTAAAATTACTAACATTTCAGTTCCATTGGATGCCTTATAGAGGTTTTGAGTTATTTCTACCAAAAAATGCATAAAAAAATTCCAAAATATGGAGTACTTGTGTCGCTTTAATTTGTTTTTTAGTGGTAATATGGCATCAAATTGATAAAGTCATGCTCCAATTTGGACTTTGTCAAGACATACCATATCCACTGAATAATCTTCACAAAGGCTATCATACTGACATGAGAGGACATAGTGACACAAATTAGGTAGAGGAACATCAACGATGGATTGCAATTTGGAAGGAAAGACACAAATATGTGTTAATTGGTCAGCAAATTCTAGGAAAGATTGAACAATTGAGTCACTGCACGAATTCGTACCTAGCAAATACAAAAATTTGCCTAACATGGTTTATAACTCATTCAAACCCGCCACATCTCATTCAACTCCAGACATGAAACTTAAATAACATTCTCCACAACAAAGCCCACCGATCGTTACCAGCATGCATGATGAAGGACTATAACCACATGTTCAATCATATGAATTCACGCCACAACCTCATCATCATCAAGAAGATTAAGGGTACAATCCACAGTTTTTCAGTGCTAGTGAAGAAAAGTTTATGAACAATTTCAGGGGTACAGATCTTCGAACACTAGAGTCTGCTTATACATACATGCAAAATATGTTCATACCTTTGTTTGCATCCTTTCATCAAAATAGTGTCGGCAGTTCTTCCACTAATGACTTTGTCCAGGAAGAGCAAATTCTTATTCTTGACGAACAACTTGAACCACAAGAACATGGACAAATATATCAACAAAGGACAAGAAACAGTCAACCTCCCAGATGTGGAATTGGTGGGGACAAACGACATTAATTGATTGCCCTTGTTAGTTATGTCTTATTATGACGATTATCAGTTTGCCCTTGTTAATTGAATACACTGCATTAATTGACTGAGCACTACATTTTTCTAATACGAATTAACTGAACATTCATTTCTTCGAGACAATTTGACCCCACATTGCTTTTCCCCATATGATTTGGCCTCATTGCTTGTTTCAATACGATGTGAATGACAATGCTTTCTACGAGACAATTTGTAAGACCCTGACTTCTGGCACGGGACGTGGCGCGAACCACGCGGGACCTGCGTTCCAGCTTTATAAATAGCCCATTTGGGCTGAGAGAAAGAAAGGAAGAGAGAGAGAAAAAGAAGGAAAAGAGAGGAAGAGAGAGAGAACAGCCATTGTTGCCCAGAGAAGCTTCATATCTTCTCCATCTCTCATCTAAACACCTCTGACCCAACTGAGAAAGTGTTCAGAGCCTCGAGATAAGCTAGTGACCTAGCTTTATTCTCGACAAGAGGCGGTAAACGGCGAGATCGAGATTCCTAAGGGAGCCCTTGGAATCGAAGAATCAGAGGTGAAAGAGGCTTTGTCTGAGTGATCTACCTTAGGGAAAGTGATTCCCTGGTGTGTCTTAGCTGCACAGAGGTAAGAAACTCGAGCCTTAGCCGTTGGTTCTGTGTTTGGGTCTTTGGGTGTATTTTGAGTATCTTGAGAGGTGTTTTTGGAGGTGTTAGAGCCGTTATTAGGCTTGGACTCTGTAGAGTTTTGTGTTCAGAGGGTTACTCTGATGAAGTTAGAGCCTTGAATCATCATTATTGATGAAGTTTGATTTTGGCTCTGAGTATGTATGAGCAGAGGTAAAAGGTTGACTATTTGACTAGTATGAACCTTAGGGCAGTTGACAAAGTTGTTCATGAGATAGTATAGATGAGGTTTGTGAGCTGGAACTAGTGATAAAGAGAAGCTTGAATTTGAGTGAGATAAACTGTCCGAGCCCTATGGAAACCCTGAGGTTTTGGGTTGTGCGAGCTTTGAGCTCATTGTTGATGGCTTGGATTGAGTCTAGAGGGACTCTGAGGCCATGGTTGATCTGAGATAGACCAGTAAGGG
>PYAF01002138.1:80155-119728 GCA_007407185.1 Glycine tomentella | reverse complement strand
CATTCCTTTAAATTCTTGTTTTTGCATCCAATCAACCAATCCAATCAACAACACTTTCTCTGCGTAATTTTCTATTTTTATTTTCAATCACACTCTTTAGTATTACTGTGAAAATCACCCCAATCCCTGTGGAGAACGATACTCTACTTACCTAACTTTATTACTTGTAACGATCGGTGCACTTGCCGTAATCGCACAACACACTTATTTGAGCTTTTTCAAACCTGAAAAAATTCAATACCTTTGCAAGAACAAGTGTTAAAAGCATCTGAGATTTACTTAGCATTCATTCACATGATTTATTGACTTAATGCAATCATTTTTAATAGTTATCTCCCCCTAAAATACACAAACCATTCAGACCAATTTTTAGCCAAAAAATGTGCATGAAAACAGGGGCAAACAGAGGTGTATGCAGAGCATTACTAGAATCAATTTTTTCTCCCCCTATTTGGCTTGTTAAAGTCAAAAAATGGCAAAGCACAACGGATATAAGTAACTAGAAACATAGCATTTTATTAATATTAGGGAGATGATTACAAAATAGAACTAAAAGGCATTAAAAATACAAAGAAAAAAAAACACAATTCATAAACTAAATAAAAGAAAGACTAAAAATCTTCAGATTCATCCACTTTAAGAGTGGCTTCAATAATATCTAGCCTAGCATTGATATCCCTAAAAGAGTTTTGAGTCTCAGCCCTGAATTCATGATGCATGCTGAGCAGCCCATTCATCTTTTCCAGCATAGGGACTAAAACTGAGTATAGATAGGCTGGTTAGGTTCCCTTGAGTCTTCAGAGGTGTCCTCTTGATCACCAGCATCAACAGGATCAGGTTGTGACATTTGTGGAGGCACTTGTTATTGTTGCCCTGCCATCACCCATCCATCTGGTGTTTTTATTAATCCAAGTTTGGACAGATGTTTCTCTTGGATAAGGCTGTTTAAGGAGTTGGTGTTGTCCATCACCTCATTGGTCACATCAATATTGAAATGATCAATGAACCTAGATACTAGAACAGGATAAGGAAATGGATAGTTGACAAGTCTTTTGGATTTTAACATAACCTCTTGAAATATAATTACCCAATTCATGGGTATGGAATGCTTCATACCATACACAAGTTGTAGGTCTTCATCAGTTGCTTGGGCATGGTTTGTTGCCCTTGGAGTGAGGACATAGGTGATATACTGGAGGAGCCTATCCTCAGGGGTCATTGGGTCAGTTCCCAACCTATTCCTTAGTTGCATATTGGGGTCAGTGAGCATACCTCTATAGGTATCCATCTTGTTATAACCTTCAGGGTTCTCTTCCAATTTTCTCTCCCCCTCACACACTATGTAACATCCTCAAAATTATATCTTGAATTCATATTTAATTGAATTGTGGAAGTGTGATGATACTTGGATAAAAAAATATAGTTGAAGAGAAATGACCATATCACCCTTCCCTTAAAACATAAATTACAAAATTGCCCTTGAGATGAAAATTACATAAATACCCCTGGATATTTTGGTTAGATAATTTAAGGTGGAAATTACAAAAATACCCTTGGATATTTTGGAAAATTACAATCATGTCCCTAGAGTGGCAAATTACCATAATACCCTTGAAGCTAAAATTGCCTATACACCCTTAGAGATTTTGTGAAAACTTGATGAAATTACAGAGCACTCTTAATTGACAGAATACCAAAATACTTTGTGATAGAAAATCCTAGAATAAAATTTCTAAGAATTTTATAAGGTAATAACTTTGAAATTTTATTAGAAAAATAGGGAAAAATGAAAAATAAAATCTATGGGATTTTCTCTTAATTGTAAGATGAATAAACTTATTTAATAAAATGGTTTAGTAATTTTGAAAAGTACTATGGACCAATCAGAATTAAGATAAAAACAGTCTTGTAAGAAAAGTCTGAATAGCACTTTGTTTAGATCACTTATGAGCAATTTTTATTGAAATTGAAGTCAATTTCTGAAAAACTCTAGAATGCTATTATTCAATATTATCTTTAGGAAGAAGAGTTCAAATCAAACTTGACTTCCTACTAGAAAATACCATGTATGAAGCCATATTGGGATTAGATTTTTCTTCATCATCAAAAATGACATGTGTACATAAAATAGTATAAAAGGAAGTAAAATTTGTCTTCCTTTCCTTTGGCTTTGGTTAATCACGTGAATTAGGTAGAAAATGATAGAAGTTTCATGAACATTCCAAGAAAAAGGACACTTGGAAGAAAGGTGTCATGGCTTGAATGATATGGATACAAGGTAACATGAAATGAAGCAAAGATTTTTCTCCCTTCCTCTAGTATTCACGTGAAACATGGAGAATATAGGAGAAACTTCATGAATGGGACAAGTGGTGGGACACTTGTAAAGGCCATGCCAAGTAAGTGGGACACTTGTAAAGGCAAACTTTATGATGAAGACGAGTGTTAGGACACTTATAAGGTACATGATAAATTTAGAAGATTTTTCTTATAAAGTAAAGGAATCATAATGAACTTAGTTAGAATCTAAAGGAATGAGAAGTAATTAAGTTAGGATGGAACTAAATGAAGGTAATTAAGTTAGGAAGGGCAAAAATGTCCTTGAATATTATATCATTTTCTAAAACACTATATAAAGGGAGGGGGACCTCAAGTGCAAGCCATTTTTCAAGACTTTTCCCCTACATACTTCACGTGAAGCTCTCTCCCTCACATCACCTTCATTTCACTTTCATTCTTCCCTTTAAAGCTTAAATCAAGTAAGAAAGAAACCCCACCACCTTAAATAAATCGCATGTAAGGCAAGCAACCTTAGGAAGATTTTGACAAGCTTAGTAGAAGGATATCAAGGCTTCATTTCTTAGAGGATTTCCCAAGGAAGGCAGCCATTATTCCATTCCATTTTCAAAAACCAAACTCACTTGAGGTAGGCTAGGCTTCAATCTCTAGTTAAGCATTTGTTTAGTTTAACCTATTTGCTTAATTAGGCAGATTTATGATTATTGTTTAGGTTGGAATTTCATGTTATTTGAAAGTTATTTTATGATGTGAAAATGTTGATTTAGATCATGGGATATGTGATGATTTATATGTTGAAATATTGGTGATATTTGGAATCACACTTGATGATTTTGGAAGTGATTTGATGACCTTTTGGCTATATATTCATATTTTAATTATAGGAATGTTTTTAATTAATTTTGAGAAGTAGTTATTGAATGATATGTAGTTAAATGGTTCAAATGCTTGAGTGATTAAATTTGAGGATGAAGTCGTAAGGTCGTAGGTGAAAGGAGATTAAGATGCATGCTAGGTTTTAATCTTTTCTTGTGAAGGTTTAAAGGAATTAAAAATTATTTGAAGGATATATTGTGGTTTATTAGTTAGATTACTAACATGATTTTTCTGTAGCCTAAGGATAATCAATTATCATGCCTAAGTTGGTATGATTTTTACTTGGATAAGGTATGATTGTTTAAACCATACTTTTGGATACGTATGATATAAATTTTTCCATGAGGTTGTGTATATTTGCCCATGGATTTTGTTATTGATGGATTTGATGTAATGATATGTTGATTCGTGTTTCTAAATCTAGTATGAGATTTTGTGAAACAGAATCTGATACTACATACAGTACGATATGTAGTGACCAGTTGCACGTATATGGCATAAATCATGCATGTTTGCGTAAGACGATCGCAACGTCTACATCCAGTACGAGGTGTAGCTACATACAATACGAATATGTAGAGGCCATGTGCACCCTGGGAGAACTTCATTTCATGCATTCATATAGCTGCATAATTCTTATGCGAATTTATTTGCTTATATTGAGAATTTACTAACGTACTAATTGTTTGATGGTTTAGATTTTGCCTACTGAGAAATTTTATTTCTCACTAGATTTGTTTCATTTTTTTAGATGGCAACAGTGGTCAATTTCCTTGATGACCTGGGTCGATGATGGTGTAGAAATGAAGATATGAAGTAGACTTTTGTTTAGGAAAGCTTGTACTTGTTTAATATTGACTTTTGTAATAAGGACTATTGGTTACTTATAATACATGTATCAGTTTAAAAACTTCTATAATCTATACGTTTTAGAATTTATACTAGTATATGTTTTAGTAAACAAAATTATTATTATCTAACGATTTCTTAAAAATTTAATTCTAATAAAATACAATATCTAGAATAATTTTAGGTCGTTACACACTACCCCAACAATTGTTTCCTATATTTCAGGAGTTATTTCCATCTCAACTCCCTTGACAATAGACTTGAGATTCCCATTCATGGACCCTTTGGCACAGGTATAGAAAACCTTCACCAAGTCAGGGTAGTAAGTCCCTTTCATTTCAACAAATAGCCTAAGGCCTTGGGCTTCTAGATAGGCAGGAATTAGAAATCCTTCCTTTATGAACCAGTCAAGGCTAAGATACTTAGGTGAACTAATGGGCTTGGTTGCATGGAACTGTAAATAGTTCATTTTGTCAAATTCTTTGTTGAACCAAATGTCCAACCTATTTGGGGGTGGTTGAGGCTGTGGGTTAGATGAAGACTCCCCTACTTTTCTCTTACCAGTCCTAATATGTTTTGGTGTAGACATTTTGAGTAGAGAGCAAGGACACAAATAAAAGTTACAGATACAGAGGGCTAAGACAGAAAGAGAGCAAGAGAAGATAGAGATTTTAGTGCAAAGACAAGTATTGATGCAAAGCATGTATTTATAGACAAAAATCAATCACCAACGTTCAAATTATTCAAAAATACAACTGTTAGAGTCAGTTAACACGAATCAATGATGATTAAATACGAAATTGATTGGATTGGGCAGTTACCAAACCCAGAAAAAACTGTCAGAAATCAAATAACAGTTAAATAATCGATTAAAAATAGAATGTAATCGATTATTTCATACATTTAGAAAACAAAATTAACACACAGTAATCGATTATTTTTCAAGCATTCAGAGGTTGAAGATGATGTGTAATCGATTATATGCATTAGTAATTGATTATATCAGTCAAATTAGAATCCAAACAAGTATTAGAGCTCATGTAATCGATTATCCCGACATGTCATCGATTATTCCAGGAAGTTTTAAAAAATGAAATAAAAAGAAACTGAAAGGTAATCGATTACCATTTTCCTATAATCGATTATTCCAGAAAGAACAATTTCTCAGAAATAAGAGAATAATCGATTACCACTTAGCTGTAATCGATTACAGTAGTTCAAAAATCATAGATAATATGACTTTTAATGAAAATAATCGATTATCCCGACAAGTAATCGATTATTACAGATAAAATATCATATAGCAGAGCTTCTTCGAGTTTGTGACAACTTTTTGTGATGTTTTTAGCAATGGATTGAATTCAAGCATGAAAAGGCATGATCAAACAAGCTAGTTTAAGTTAAATTCATCAAGTAACCTAGCATGTTTCTTAAAGCATAAAATTTGTCCCTAGCCAAAGGTTTTGTGAATATGTCAGCTAATTGATTGTTTGTATCAATGATGTCAATCTTAATGTTGCCTTTCTACACATGGTCTCTTATGAAGTGATGCCTAATTTCAATGTGCTTGGTCCTTGAGTGCATGACAGGATTCTTTGAAATACTTATTGCACTTGTGTTGTCACAAAGTAGTGGTATCTCCTTAAGATCAACTCCAAAATCTTGCAATTGTTGTTTAAGCCATAGGCTTTGTGCACAGCAACTCCCAGCAGAGATATATTCAGCTTCAGCAGTTGACAAAGCCACACAAGCTTGTTTCTTGCAATGCCATGATATGAGTGAGCTTCCAAGAAGATGACAAGTTCCACTTGTGCTTTTCCTATCAACTTTACATCCTGCAAAATCAGAATCAAAATATCCAATAATATTTATTGGTGCACCCTTAGGATACCATAGCCCAACTTTAGGTGTTGCTTTGAGGTATTTGATGATCCTTTTGACTGCTGTAAGGTGAGACTCTTTTGGATTTACTTGATATCTTGCATACAAGCAAACACTTAGCATAATATCTGGTCTACTAGCTATAAAATATAGTATAGAACCAATCATTCCTCTAAATTTGGATTCATTCACCTTCTTCCCCTTTTCATCTGTATCAAGGTATGTTGAGGTTGCCATTGGAGTTGCAGCATCTTTGCTTTTCTCCATTTCAAACTTCTTGATGACTTCAAGGCAGTACTTTGATTGATTGAGGAAAGTTCCATTCTTCATTTGTTTAACTTGAAGTCCTAGAAAGAAGGTTAATTCTCCCATCATAGACATCTCAAACTCATTTTGCATAGCTGCAGAAAATTCCTTACAAAGCATTTGATTAGTTGAACCAAAAATAATGTCATCAACATATAATTGAACCAATAGGATATAATCCTTATGCCTCTTGATGAATAAGGTTTTATCAACATTGCCCCTCACAAAAGATTGATCAAGTAGGAACTTACTCAATCTTTCATACCATGATCTTAGAGCTTGTTTCAGACCATAGAGGGCCTTTTTAAGTTTAAAAACATGATTAGGATGTTTAAAATTAGAAAAACTTGGAGGTTGTTCATCATAGATGTCCTCCTCTATGTAACCATTTAAAAAAGCACTTCTGACATCCATTTGATAAAGTTTGAAACCCATTAAGCATGCATATGCAAGTAATAGCCTAATTGCTTCCAATCTTGCAACTGGAGCAAAAGTTTCCTCATAGTCAATGCCTTCCTCTTGGTTGTAACCTTTAGCAACCAATCTAGCGTTGTTTCTTACTATGATTCCACTTTCATCAAGTGTGTTCCTAAAAACCCATTTTGTACCAATAGGCTTAATTGATGATGGTTTAGGAACAAGTTCCCAAACTTCATTTCGTTTGAATTGATTCAGTTCATCATGCATGGCATGCATCCAATGTTCATCTTGTAAGGCATGGTTAATATCTTTAGGTTCAATTTGAGATACAAAAGCCATATCACAACATAAATTTCTAAGAGAAGATCTAGTAGAGACTCCCTTTGAAATTCGCCAATAATATTGTCTAGTGAGAGGTCTTTTGTAGTTCTCCATTCTTTTGGCTCTTGATTGGAAGTTGATGGAATTGCTTCAGCACTAGGTTCACTTTTCTCATTGATAGATAATTTCTCTAGTTGGATATTTTCTTCCAATTGACCTGCATCTACATCACAATCTTTTTCTTCTTTTGAGGGGATAGATTCATCACAAATTACATGAACAGATTCTTCCATGCACATAGTTCTTTTGTTGAAAACTCTAAATGCTTTACTTTGCAATGAATATCTAAGAAATATAGCTTCATCAGCCTTTGCATCAAACTTTCCTAGTGATTCTTTCCCATTATTTAAAACAAAACACTTGCAGCCAAAAAATCTTAAATGAGAGATATTGGGCTTCCTTCCTTTGTATAACTCATAAGGTGTTTTCTTCAAAATGGGTCTTATGAGTAATCTATTTAAAGTGTAACAAACAGTGCTTACTGCATCAGCCCAAAACTACTTTGGTAAATTTGTCTCATTTAGAAGTGTTCTTGCACCTTCTTCAAGTGATATATCTCTACAACACCATTTTGTTGGGGTGTTCTTGGAGCTAAAAAGTTGTGGTTAATTCCATTTTCTTCACAAAATTTTTCAAAATGTTCATTTTGGAATTCTCCACCATGGTCACTTCTAATTGAGATAATTTTATAACCTTTCTCATTTTGAACTAGTTTGGCCAATTTTCTAAACGCATAGAAAGCATCACTCTTGGATTTCAAAAACAAAGTCCAAGTAAATCTAGAGTAATCATCAACAATAACAAGTCCATAGTAATTACCACCTAAACTTATAGTTCTAGAAGGACCAAACAAATCAATGTGCAGTAATTCAAGTGGTCTAGAGGTGGAAACAATATTGTTACTTTGAAAAGAGATTTTGGTTTGTTTCCCCTTTTGACATGCATCATAAAGTTTGTCCTTTTCAAATTTGGGTTTTGGTAAGCCAATTACTAAGTCCTTTTTAATAAGGTTATTCATATGGTGCATGTTAATGTGACTAGCTCTCCTATGCCACAACCAAGTTTCATCTAACTTACTCATTAAACATGTAGTCTTGTGGAAGAATGCATGGTCTATGGAAAGCAAATAAATGTTACCTTTGCCAATGTGGATTACTTCTCCACTTTTACCATCACATATCTTGATTAAAAGAGATTTTAAAACCTTTGTCACATAGTTGGCTTATGCTTAGTAGATTATGCTTCAAGCCTTCAACATAGAATACATTGCTGATTTTTGTGTTCAAGTTGTCACCAATATTTCCTTCACCTATTATCTTTCATTTGTTGTTGCCTCCATAAGTAACATAGCCCCCATCTTTAAGTGTAAGATTTATGAGCAAGGACTTGTCACCCGTCATATGTCTTGAGCAGCCACTATCAAGATACCATATGGAAGAGCTTGCTCTAAGATATACCTACAAAAAGAACAAATCACTTCATAGGAGGAGGTGCCCAATTGAGGTTGGGTCCAAAGGGGTTAGTTGCTTGCTTTTTCTTTTCTACCCAAATACACTCACCATTTAGTACATAGAGTCTTCTTGCAAAACATTGGTAAGATGTGTGTCCTCTCTCCATACAATAGTGACAAATAACAGCTTTATATGAATTTCTAAAGAACCTATTTTGATTGAATCTTGGTTTCTTCTTCTTCTTCTTCTTTTTTGAAGCACAAATGTTGTCTTTTGAACATTTTTAAAACTACCCCAATCCAGAAGTGTCACCAAACTGTTTTTGAGCACTCAACATATCATTTAAATCACATTTTCCTTTGTTGAGTTTTTCCAAGATATCAATTAACTTATTATTCTTTGAAACAGTCGGCATATATTTCTCTTCTTGATTAAATCTATACTCATCAAAAACTTTTTGCAGCATTTCATATTTGTCAATAGTTGTAGAGGAAGAGGCACAAATACAACCAATTGATTTATAGCTTGAAGTAAGTTTTTCATTTTCTTCCTTCAAGTTACAAACTTCAGTTTGTAATTCCATTATTTTTGCAAGATGATTTTCAATATTTTTCTTAAGTTTATTGTTGGATTTAGCAAGCTTTTTAGCCTCTTTATGCATCTCTTGAAAAGCAAAAATAGCTTAATCAAGTTCAGAGGTTACCTCATCTTCTTCTTCTAAGAGATCATCATTCCCTTCATTGACAATTGAAATAAGACACATGTTGGCTTTCTTTAATTCAGTGGAAGATTCGGAAGTTGTAGAATCATTGTCCTCCCAAGCAACATAGGCTCTTCTTGGCTTTGCTTCTCTCTTGCCTTTGTTGTCACTTTGTTGTTTCTTCAAGTAGATTGAACATTTTGACTTTATGTGGCAGGTTTCCCACATTCAAAGCATGTGAAGTTATTGTTAACCTTCTTGATGTTGCTATTGTTGTTGTTGGTATTGCTCTTATTATTTCTTGAGAATCTTTTGCCCTTATTCTTCTTTAGAAACTTGCTGAATATTTTCACAAGTAAGTTCATGTTTTCTTCATCTTCCTCATCACTTGAGTTTTCTTCTTTTTCCACCTTAGGTGCTGCAGCCTTTAGTGCAATTCCTTTGCTTTTTCTATCTGTATCTTCACCAAAGGTTTGTTGAGATAATTTTAATTCATACTCAAGTAACTTACCAAAGAGAGCGGCCATGGTCATTTGTGAAAGATCTTTGGATTCTTTGATAGCTGTCACTTTTGGTTGCCATGATCTAGTGAGACACTTCAAGATTTTGATGTTTAATTCCTCAACATCAAAAGTCTTTCCAAGTCCCAAAAGATGGTTTACTATGTGTGTGAATCTTGTTTGGAGTTGAGAAATGCTTTCATTTTGATTCATTTTGAACATCTCATATTCATGTATCAAAGAGTGCTTTCTTGATCTCCTCACTTCTTCAATTCCTTCATGAGTGATCTCTAGTATCTCCCACATCTCCTTGGCACTGGTACATCTAACTGTTCTAAAGAATTCATCAGAAGAAAGAGCAGAAGTTATCATATTCTTGGCCTTAAAATCATATTGAGCAATCCTTTTTTCTTCATCATTCATCTCATCCCACTCTTTGGGAATCATGTTATTATCAACCATTTTGATGGTGCCCTAGGACCTTTTTCTATTGCATTCCAAGCACCTGGGTCATTAGATTGAATAAAGATCTTCATCCTATTTTTCCAAAAACTGAAATTCTCCCCTTCAAACAAAGAAGGTCTGTTTAAAGAAGCACCTTCCTTGAAGGTTATTTGTGAAGTATTCATTTTTGAAAAAAAATAGTGATCTTGAGTAACTTTCAAGAACCAGCTCTTGATGCCAATTGTAGAATATAGGAACACTTCACACTTAACCAAGAGGGGGGTGAATTGGTTAGGCTTGGTAAATTAAAAAAAAATTCTTAAACAAAATCAGAGTTTCCCATAGGATTTTTATCACTTTTGAAACCAAGAAACCTTATTCAATCAAATGCTCAGCTTAAGGTGTCCAATAGCTCAAAATGTTAATTGATAAACAAAACCAAACAATCAAGATTGACAGAATATGATCAAGATAGAGATAAGAATCAAAACACAAAAGATTTATACTGGTTCACTTCAAACACTATGAAGCTACATCCAGTTTTCTTTCACTCAACACTAGAATGGAGTTCCACTATTACAATTTTCTCTTCTTTCAAGTAATTACAAAGTCTCCCTTTATCAACTCTAGATAAAGTACAGAATCCAATGATTAATAATGCAAATGATGGATTAACACAGGTTGAATTAACAAATTGAATCAGCTTCCGTTAACCTTGAATGAAATCTTGCTCAAGATTGACTCACAATTTCATGATCAATGTAGAAATAGAGCAAGCATGTAAAAATCCTTTGAAAACACTGAGAAAGGCTTTTAGAACTATTTTGGCTCGTTGGGTATCAGTATACAACGTTACAAAATCAAGCAAAGTGATTTCTTATTTATAACAGAAAAACGTAACAGCTTTAATCGATTAATACGTGCCTAATAATCAATTATTTTGCTTATGTTATCGATTAATCCAAGAATGTAATCGATTAAAATGTCCATAATCTTTTCTGGAATTTCTACAACGGGACAAATAATCAATTATTCAAGCATGTAATCGATTAAGACAGAAAATCCATTTTTTTCAAAATACACTATGTAATCGATTACTAACCTTGGTAATCGATTAAACCAGGAAAGCATATCAGTCATAGAAACAGAGTAATCGATTACTAGAAATGGTAATCGATTAAAGCAGGAGCCATTGCCTTTCTAATTACACTGTGTAATCGATTACTAATCGAGATAATCGATTATCTAGTACAAAACTTAGAGTTTAAACACAACATGTAATTGGTTACCATCTATGGTAATCAATTAAAGCAGGGAGAGGCTATTTTCAGATAAGCCTATGTAATCAATTACAGTATACTGGTAATCGATTATCCCAGCAGATCTTTAAATACATATACAAGCATGTAATCGATTACTACCCATTAGGTAATCAATTAAAATGTTCAACAAGGAAGCTTTCTGAAAAACAAAGGTATAATAATCGATTAAACCGATATGTAATCGATTACAATGTTCATGAAAGCTTTTCCAAGGTAAGTGAAGAACAGAATAATCGATTATTACGATGCTGTAATCGATTAAAACAGCAAGAAAACCATTTTTCCAAAAACCTTTGAAACATGTTTGAAACTTAACCATTTTATGAAAGCCTTGTGATTTTTATTAAATCATTTTAAGTTATTTATGGGTTAGAATGAATGCAATGTTTTAGGATCATTAGAATTGCTTTCCTCTTACATTTTATCCTAATTAATCTCTAAGTTGTCCTTTGCATGTTTGAAAGCTCAAAACTTTAGACTTGAATCAATCTTGTTTATGCTTCAAGCAGCTCCCCCTGAATTCAACATATGAGACTTTTTTTTATATAATCAATGAATTTGATATTTGTTCATCATGCCAATGAAAGAGTTACAAAAAAATGAGATGTGGTATTGTTTGCTAATTGTAAAACTTTAAATATCATTATATCATCCTTTTCAAACATAATCCTGAGCAAGAAGTGATGAAAAATAAATTAAGAAACATCTTCTGGACACAAAGATTAAATTAATTAAAATGATTGAATTCCTATAACTTAAAAATTTGTCTTTTTTAGTATTTATACTTTTAAGGACATCTCCTTTTAGTCCCCTTACATGTCTTATTTAATCCTTTTAGTCTTTATCATAGAGACTAAAGGTGCGTTTGTTTCACGGATTTGATTATATTTATGGGAATAATATTTATGAAAATGTTATATTACTAGGAATGTTATTCCCATATATCAATAAGTTAGGTACATACTTCTAATTCCTGATAATTTTTTTAAAATTATTTTAATTTAAACATAAAAAATTTATTTAAATAAATAAATAAAGTTGAATAAGAATAAGTTAAGTGAGTAATTATGTTAAACATTCTCATAAGAATGTAAGATTCCCACTCATCTGGGAATAGAAAGATGGAAAAACATGTATAATATGAATTCCTTGGGAATGAGTTATGTCTGATAATATTTTATTGTTACCTCCTAACAAACATGTGAATACATATTTCCATCTCTATATTCCTAGGAATCTAATAAGATTTCATTAAACAAACGACCACTAAAATAAATTAAAAATAATATTATATCAGTATAGTAAATAAAAAAATAGGTTTTAAAGTAGAGTTTAATGTCTATGTATTAACAATGTAAAATAGTTTTACACTGTCATCCAACTGTTTAAAATACTTTAAGATAATTATTTTAAAATTCAATATAAACTTACAATATATGATAAATTGTAAGTAGATGACTGTGTAACTATATGATTAAATGAGTAATCAAATCATTTGAAATCTAAACTCAAACTTCCTCTTAGATGGAGGAATAAACCGTTTCTTGATTATTTCATATCCATGCACACATTATGACTTCAACAAGTTAGTTTACATTTCTTTGGTTTCTCTTTCCTCTTATTACAATTTAGGAAATTATGTATCGTTTGTCTCAATTATTGGGTGTAACTTATATATCTATTAGACAACTTCCCTCAATGTTGATTGATTTTAAGATGAAATCTAACACGGTATCAAAATTTATAGTCTATTCTAGTAGGCTCACAAAGCCATGTACACAGCTAAGTGAGTTAGGCAATGTCCTAGGCCTACTGAAATACACCATTCTCAATTGGTTTCATAGTTCCCCACTACCAACACCATCATCGATGTCCTTTGTGGCCACCTTGTGCACTTTGCTGCCTCCTCCTCTAACTACAATACTGTCATTCGTTGTTGTCGCCACCTCCTCAATTAGATCACTGTCACCCAGATGCAAAAGAAGGATTAGTAAGAGTTGGTGGTGATTGGTATAACAGTTTCGATGCAGGTCTAGATTCGGAGATGGTGTTGTGGTAAGAGGTGTGAAGATTTGATGGTGGTGTTGTGATCAAATGACATGATCAATGTTTGTCGGTCACATGCTAAAATGTAGTGATAGATCTAAAAAAATTAAGTTGTGGAGGCAATATTTATATATTTAAATTGTTATATATTATACATGATAATTTTTTTATATAATTAAAATTTATATAATAAATAAATCATATAAATTTAAATTACATTGTAATTAAAGATTATAATAAATAAATATATTTATATATAAAATAGATTTTAATTAGATTTATAATGCACAATTTAAGTTTTGATAAAGATTATTTTAATTATTGATTATTGATAATTTTAAAACATAAATTATTAAATTTTAACTTTTAAAAAGAGATAAAACAGAATAGCGTGAAAGGTTTAGACAATTAAAAAAATTCAAGTATACTAAAAAAGACATGCATAATAACCGTCTTAGAAAGCACTTTTCTAAGACGGTTCATGCTTAACAACCGTCTTAGTAAGTGCCAATCTAAGACGGTTCGTATATAATAACCGTCTTAGAAAACCGCTTTCTAAGACAGTTCTTTCTGAGAACTGATGTAGTTTTTTTTTAGACGTAGATAATAGAATTCGCGGTATATAAAAAAAAAAAAAAACCATACAAAGTATATAAAAATAAAAATCATTTCATGGTATATATTAATTTCAATGTTTCTAATTACAATGGTCAAAAATAAGTCTACAAAATAAATAATGCCATAATCCATACAATATACAAGGTAAATTCCATATTTAACAACTATCTAATTGATGCTTCATAACAAGACATGCCTCAAAAGGAAATTGATTGATGCATTGTTGATCTGTAATTCCTGTGGCCTTCTTCATATCCTCATCTACCTGTACACTTGTCCAAATTATATCTGCATCTTTTGGTTCCTTTGTTGTAGGCACACAGCATTCAAAGAGAGAAGAAGGTCAGCAATACAAAGTATAATTTTTTAAACATGATGACAACCATAAAAGGAAATCCAACAGAACAAAGAAGAAAGAAAAAAAAAATTGAGATTAAGTTCAAGCATGCATCCATGCATTAAACTTACTGATTGCAAACTTTGGATGTGTCAAGTATTCCTCTACATGAGGTATATCTGTGTAAACACGTAACGGACGACCACTAGGTTGATGAATGCATCTAGTCTCAGAAGACTGAATGGTGGGCAGCATTAAACTTGTGGACAACAATTTCTGATGGTGCTTCTCATATGCTTGAAAGCAGTGAACTACTTAGCTCCAAAATTTCCTAATATTCGTGTATAATAGATCGTTAACCACAAAACAGATGCAAAAACTATGTTAGCAATAGGAGAAATACATGGATAAAATAGTTCTATGGAGTGTGGAACTAGGCTGTAAGCCTGGCAGCACGTACGAACATTCTGTGTTGGCCATAGAATAGAAAAGCTGGAGAAAATGGGAGAGTTAATACTTGTACGTGACTAATTTTGACTTATAACAAAAACAGAGGTCAGTGCATGATAAATGCACAAGTCCATAATTTTTTTATGGGGAGGGGAGGCGGAGAGAAGTTTCAGATACAAAATTCTCTAACATGAGCCATATAGGTAATGAGGGCAGGATACATTAATGAGCAATAAATAAGAATCAAAACTTATAACAAGATCTTTCATTATAAAAAAAGGTGTTAAATTCGTAGACCATGAAAATATGACTTCCACATCAAAGCAGAAATCTGAAAATGAAAATATAGAAGATAACCTCACAGCTGATGCTAGATTGCCCTCTGGCATGAACATAACTGGTGCTACTCTGAAATTTGGCCCATCACTATGCCTCAAAGCTGAACCTAGCTCATCCATCACATACTTGATAAATACCCAAAAAAATGTGCAGTTCAAGTGGTGTATCGTTGGGAAAAATTGATATGATTCATGTGACACTTGTATTTTGGTTTTATCCCATTTAAAGTATCGACCCCAACAATTCAAGTAGTCAAACATTGATCCCAGGATTCAACATGTATGAAAATAAGAAAAGCATAAACCAGACCATCTTGATGTAATGCAACTAAATTTTAAAAAAAAATGCATGTATTGATCAAAAGAAAGCTAGTGCTAAATTAAAATGAAGTAAAACAAGTAATATACAGGTCATACCATACAGATGTTTCATCTAACTTTTTTTCATCTACAAGTCTAAAGGTCTAAAGGTCCCACATATACTTCCTCACCTCCATGCTTCAACAAAAGTAACTGTAATATTACAATATATATGTTCAGCCTTGAGACACTGAAATTTTGTTGGCAAGTTAAGAAAAGGAAAATGGCCACTGACCTCATCAAAAGCATCAAATATATCAATGATAGGCTAGTGGATTGTGCAGACCACGGTTCACCCGATATCAACTGTATTCCTCACAAGTGCACAACCAATAAAAAACTCAATTTCCACATTTGAATCAATGATTGTATTATCCAACTTTTGTTGTCTGTTAATATACTGTGTATGATCCAATTTCAAAAGTTTACCTGTCTGGTGGCAGAATCAACCTCAGGGGGTAACCGAAGCCATGCAGAATAAACCAAAGGGTCATAGACTGTAACATTTAACATGTATCCTATGGAAGCTCCAACTCCAACATAAGAGGAATGTGTCAGGGAAGATCCCACGTGACTTCAAGACCTTTACTCCTAATGGTTCTGTTGAATTAGGTGGAACCTGCGCAATGCAACAATATTCACATATTGTTATAAAAAATTGATCAACACTGTTCACCAGTTGCACATTTTTATTCTCATACAGGTTTCGTTCATGAGAATGTGATTTTATTGCTTACATGTGACCAACTCTTTCCAAGGAACTCATTCACAGCCACAATATTAAACAAATCTCCCAGACTGGAATTGGAGCAACACTTCGATCTTCTGCTTCTCTCAGTACAGTATAAACATCCTGATATGATTAAATTAAGTGCAACAATATGAAGCTTGTATATAAATAACTTCGTTGGTACGAGGCAATTGTAGACTAGAACTGTGGACATAGTAAAATACACAAGGATAAGGGAATATCCAAAAACTATACCTCAACTATACCAGTGTTATTTGATAAAATATCCAAATCATAATTGAATACTGCCTTGCCAGTGATATCCAAGGTCAATCGAGAGAAACAATAATATATAAACAGGTTATATTATTAGTGCCTAGAAGTTAGAAGAAAGTAAATATGCAAAGGAAGAGAAAAAATTACCCCATATTTAGAAACAAAATAGCCTCTTCCTGGTATTTATTTTGTGTCCGTGTACTTCATACATTCTGCAAAATATTGTGCAGCCTTTCACGCAGTAGGCACAGAATGGATTCAAATTTAATGATGGTTAATGGAATCTCCAACCAGCATTAGTGTTTTGCCTTTCAGTCTCACCAAGAAGCCTGTGGCATTAAACCTTCAAGCAAAATTTCAAATGTACTGCTGACTACATGAACTAAGACATGTACAACAAAATTAGTTTCTGAATCATCAATCACCATACCCCATGTAAAGGCTTTGTATATCATGTTAACCATTTCCTTAAATCATATATGAAAATTTAACAGTTTTCATACATAATGAAACATACAATAACAGACCAAGAAAATGATAAGAAAGTAAAGGTAAAATTTCCAAAATCCATTTGGAAATATACAAGTTTTGTTCCCATCCTTCCACAAACAACTGATTACCTGGTCTGGTGAAATTACAGCCACATACCTTGGCTTAATTTGGCATCACAGCATGTTGTACTCCTTAATACAATGTTGTATACGTAGGCTGTTCCTTGTTCTAGGCCTACACCTATCCCCGAGCCTAGCCCTGTGGTTGTTCTTGGTGCATACAACATCTGAAACTACTCACTACATTGACCTTGTATTACATGTACAAGAAAATAACTTTCTCATGTCGATAAACAGCATATCCCATGTACAAGAAAATACCTTGTATTACCTCCACGAACTATGTTCCACATCCATTGCATTACATAATACCCACATTCAAAGCCTCCTTTTTGAACGTTGCTCTATAATTTCCATAGTAACAATGACTTTAGTTGGAACAACAGCTTGGTACATAATGTCATCACATATGTATCATCATTACAAGAATTAAATGACTAACCTTGACTTCAATCCAATGTGGTCCAGCTAAATTACATTTACCATCGACCCCGGCATTCAATGTCTTAAGTGCACTAATGTACCAAAAGCAACATACATTTGGGTTAACGCCTAACCTTTATCTTGCAAGGATTAATTTGGTTGATAATTTGTTAATGTGATAACTTGAAAACAACTTACTTGTTAATGATAGCTTTGATGTGAATGTCTGGCTTCTTACGCAACGAATAAAACCACACAATTGTATGGGTTGTAGAACATAGAACAAATAGTTGCCAATGGGCCCTGCATTGTTTGCGTCATTAGCAAATACATATACACATACATCATGATATAATTCGACACTATATCCAGCAAACTTACTGATTCAGATACGCGCCTAGGTACAACTGCCTTTGTGATTCCTTGACCCATGTTTGAATGTATTGTTGGCAGTCAGCACGTCTATCCTTTGCATTGTGTATCATCTGGGGCTCAAAAAACCCATACACTAAACCATAACCCAACGATGTACTCGACTGATCCAGAAACCTACATTTAAAATTTGACATAACAGTGAAAAATAAATCAATATATATATATATATATGAATATATGTATATATATATATATATATATATTTATATGACTATAAGACACACTAAACGCCCCTATACTTACACAATCCATAGTTGAAGTATAGAGATGTTCAAATATTTGTCACCTCCAACTATTTCATTAATATCTGAATACGTTATATAGAAGGATGTTTCTACAGTCGCAATCCCAAACTTTGATCCATGCCACTTCAACTGTATAGGCCTGTTGTAAACATCGTACAACAGCTTAATCAATTCACCCAAAGGATCTACTTCACACACTTTAGTCGACCTTTGTACGGCTTCATTTATCTTCTTGGACGAATCCAACACATCCTAGTAAACCAAATGAGATTAAGATTACATTAAATTCGAGGTCAATTTAATATGCATATATACATTGTACTTATCATAAAACACAAATCTGTACCTTTGGTGATATTGGTTTGATGAAATTTTTGGGCCAAGCGACAAACGTTTGCAGGGTATCTTTCACATACTTTATCTCTGACGTGGGAAATGGAACTTCCGCGTCCCCGTCAACAATTGTTTCGACAATGACTCTTGCAACGTCATCACCATAATATGTGGTGTGAATTGTGGAGGGGACGTCATGAACTTTACCCAACGCAACTAGGATCAAGGACCCACACCTGTGGACGTACAACCCCATAGATTTTCTCCCAGCATCAACATTTTCTTCAGCAGATGCATCGGTTGCTGCTTCAGCACAACTTCCCTTTGTGCTAACCCGAGCAACTAATTCCTGAAAGTTTGCTTCAACCGGCGGTGAATGTTGGGTTCCCAGTTGGCTTAACTCAACCTTTACAGCTGCCTTCACTTTTTCATTAACCTTGTCCTCCCATTGTTGATTCAATTTATCAAGAATTTTTTCATATTTCTCCTCTACTTCTCTCGTGCATTGCTCCTTGATATTTTTAATGATACCAGCCAACTGGTCTTGGTTGATGGATCCAGATGAAGTACTTGATGCACGTGAGCGTCTAAAGTATTGGCCAATGGTGGCACCTATCCCTGCTGCACAAACCCTGCCAGGGTGCTCTGGTCGACCAATGGCAGCATTTAATATGTCCATTTGACCATGTGGAACAAAACTGCCTTGTGTCATCTGTTCCTCTAAAGAATCCTGCCACCATAAAGTTACAAAAACAGCATTTCATTGTGTATAATTGTATGATGAACAAAAATAAATATGGTTTTTTTGAGCTTACAATTTTATCCGATATTTCTTGGGCAGTGTCAGATGTCATGCGGCCATATTTCTTTGTGCGGGTCATCCTCCACATGACATGTCTTGCAATTGGAGACGGCGGCTTATCAAGATCCTCTGAATGCTCAGTATTCATTGCGTTAATCTATTGCTTCTTGGTTTTTTCATCCATGATCTTTTTCTCAAGCAGGTCGTAACCACCACGAGACAGTACATGGGGTGAGTCATTAAATTTTTGGATTTCTTGTGCCTTTTTCCTGATTCCCTGTCCACAACATAATGTAAAATCATGTAACTGAATAACAAAACATTTAACGGTTTCTAAATTTAACCCAACAACCATAACAAGTTACTTACTACCTGCCAACTTGGTGTCTTTCGACTAGCAATAAATGCCTTCCAAGTTTGTGCATCTATACCGTATTTCAATGAACCTTCCTTTTGAGTTTCGCTATCTACATCGGCATATATGTACTTGGTGGTTAAGTAAGACTTGAATTGTCTCCATCTAGTGCTAACCGACGACATGACCTTCTTCTTTGCTTCATCTACTTCTGGGATTTCAAACTTTTCCTACATTGTGAACACAACATGTAACAATTGTATATGACTTAATTATTATTGTAACAAACATAAGAAGCATTCGATTATACCATAATGTCCTTCCATATTAGGGTCTTCAACGATTCAAGCACTTCGTTCCAAGTATCATGAACAATTGGTATTTTTTTCTTGCCACAACCCCAAGATAGCTTTGGAACTTTTCTTTGTGCGGGTCAGATGCCTTCCCACTTGCAGGATTAACATTAACCATAGGCTTGTGTTGAGCAAAGTTTCTAACAACCAGGCCTCTTAGACGGGTCGTTTGTGTACCTTTCCTAGACGACGACTCTGAAGGATTATCTTCTAAAAGTGGCAGCGAATGTGGAGAACTGGCCATCACTGTTGTACAAAAAAAAAACACATGACATCCGTTATTTGAATAAATTATAGTATGTAACATGACAGTTATAGTTATGTTAAACCAATGCAATTGCAAATCATATATACAAAAAATAGATTACCAGAATATGTAACAGTTATGTGTTTCTGTTTTTCCATAAACCTTCATCATGATCATTTCGGTTGGCATGTTCAGCATCTACATCATTGTCTTCCACTATGGAAGGCATTGTAGTTGAGAAAGCAGGCATTTCACAAATATCAAGTGTTGCATCGTCACCTACATGATGAATTCTAGTTGATGCTCTTCCCTGTAGAATCACTGAATATCTTGAGTCACACGGATCTTGGATGTAAAAAACCTGTTTTGCTTGCTCCGCCATAATGAATGGTTCGTCTTTGTAGCCGACCTTATCTAGTTCTACTGATGTAAATCCAAGACGATCTCGATGCACACCAGTATTTCCATTAACCCACTTACACTTAAAAATGGGGACTCAGAATGCAGAATAATCAAGCTCCCAAATGTCTTCAATTATGCCATAGTATGACATTGACCCTCTAATTGGATTGTTATCAGATGCACTAGCAAAGTGTTCGGAATCAGTGTCAACAGTAACCCCACTATTTTGAACAGTTCTTTTATTATCTTGCTACTTAGTGTAGAAGGAGTAGTTGTTGATATCAAATCCCTTCCAAGTGGGTACATTCAAATTCGGTCCAACAGCAAACAGTTGTAGTATGAAGGAAGCGTTGTCATCACTGAAAATTTTTTCCTTAAACCAATTAATGAAAGTTTTGTTATGTAGTTGCAAAACACTCATCATGTTCATTTTTGGGTGAGCTTGGGCCACAATTTGTTTGTGAGCTTCAATGTAAGGCACAACCTCAGGCGTGTTATTCAAAACATACAAATGAGCTTGTGAAACCTCGTCTCTAGTCTTGGTTAAAACATTGAACCCACGTGTACCCTTTCCTCCACGTGACTGCTCATGATAACTTGTTGGGATCCCAACAGGTTTACTTGCAACAATGTAATCTGAACAAAACTCAATACATTCTTTCGCAACGTACCTTTCAACAATGGATGCTTCAGGTCAGTATTGGTTCTTAGTATAACCTTTTAACACCTTCATGTACCGCTCAATTGGATACGTCCAGCGTAAAAACACAGGACCACACAACCTAATCTCCCTAACTAGGTGAACAATTAAGTGTACCATTATGTCAAAAATCATTCTCCAAGTCATCATATTGTGTTGGGTCAACGACTTTCCTACACATGGCATTAAACAAAAAACACAACTGAGTTATGGCAACCCTAACTTTGTCAGGCAATATTCCCCGAATCGCTACAGGCAATATTTGTTGCATTAGGACGTGACAATCATGAGTCTTCAACCCAACCAATTTCAGATCATTCACCGAAACAAGGTTCTTGATATTTGAAGAGTATCCTTGTGGGACCTTTATTCCCAGCAAACATTGACAAAAAGCTTTTTCCTCCTTTGTTGACAATGTGTGACATGCTGGGGGCAAATATGTTTGGCGTTCAGTAATAATTGGATGTAATTGCTCGCGTATCCCCATCTCAACCAGATCTTGCCGACTCTTCAAATTATCCTTGGTTTTGCTTGTAATGTTTAGGAGGGTGCCTATTAAACTGTCGTAAACATTTTTCTCAACATGCATAACATCTATATAATGCCTTACATCAAGATCGGCCCAGTATGGAAGATAAAAAAAAATTGACCTTTTCTTCCAAATGTTTTTGTCATTAACATCTTTCTTCTAGGTTTTCCCAAAGACTATTAGGATGTCCTGAACACGGTCGCGGACCTGGTGCCCAGTTAAAGGCTTAGGAGCAGACATTTTCTCTTGGCTTCCAAAAAAAGCTTTTTTAGTCGATGATACGAGTGATAAAGATTCAGAAATCTCCGATGTCTTGTATATACAGTCTTCTTTCCATGTTTTAGTTGGACGAAGGATGTGTCTTTCGCACAAATAGGACATGCATGATGGCCCTTGACACTATATCCACTCAAATTCCCATATGTAGGAAAGTCGTTAATGGTACAAAAAACCATGGCACGCAACACAAAGGTGTCGTGCATGTGGCCATAAAAAACATCAACCCCGTCTACCCACAATTTTCTCAAGTCGTCAATTAATTGCGCAAGATACACATCAATATCATTTCCTGGCTGTCTTGGACCCGAGATCATCATACACAACATAATGTATTTACGCTTTACGCACAACCAAGGAGGGATATTGTATATCATCAACAACACAGGCCACGAACTGTGGTTAGTACTAAGGTTACCGAATGGATTAATTCCATCAGAAGCAAGGGCAAGCCTTAGGTTCCTTGGCTCATCCCCAAAGGTCAGATACAAACGATCAACTGTAGCCCATTGTGGAGAATCGGCTGGATGTCGGAGAAGTCCATCAATTTTCCTCCCATGTGCATGCCAAGTAAGATTTGTTGCGTCTTCTGCATTAGCAAACAAGCACTTAAACCTTGGAATTATGGGAAGATACCAACACACTTTGGCTGGACGACTGTTAGATCTGAAGGAATCATCAATACATTCACCGTCACTGAGTTTGTATTGCGAAACACCACATGTCGGGCAATTCTTCAAATCAGCAAATTCATTTCTGTACAACACACTATCATTAAGACATGCATGGATTTTTTGGTACTCCATTCCAACGAGACATAATATCTTCTTTGCCTCGTAATGATTTTTTGGCAATGTGTTATCTTTCGGTAGCATTTTTTTTATCAAAGATAAAAATTCCGTAAAGCTTTTGTCACTCCACCCAAATCTTGCCTTTAAGTTAACCAAAGCTAACACCGCTGACAATCTTGTGAAGGTTGAGCAGTCTTCATACAAAGGGATCTTCGAATCACTTTGTAATTCGTCATACACAGGTGCATGTGATTGTTGAAAATTCTCTTCTCCAAGATCACGTATCATGTCTTCTATACGATCGTGTGGATCTTCATGATGTTCGGCAGTGGTCTCTACTGTTGGGCTCGAGGGCAATTCACCATGCTATATCCAATTTGTGTAACTTGGAACGATGCCAAGACAGATTAGATGTGATCTAATCTCATTGATTGAATGTCGTCTCCCATTCACACATTTAACACATGGACAAAAATAATTTCCACGCAGACAAGGTGCATTATGTGTGACAAATTGTAGAAATTGTTCAACACCATTGTAGTACTGGTCAGTAATGCATGGTGCTGTCATCCAAATTTGATCCATCGTTTCACTTAGCTAGCATTTTCATTTTGTAATTGATTAGTGCCATGTAAATGAAACACTACTACACAAAAGGGTATGGCCCTACCCCATTCAGGAAGTTATATTTTATACATGATTTGTACATACATGTTAAGTATGAAATGTTTAATTTAATGAAATTTCGGCAGCATTTTCCTTTGGTCTCCAAGTATACAACATGGGAGACGTGACATGTTGGCACGACCTTCATGTATGCACTCAAAGAACAAAGGAAAATACAACAAACCAAAATGTCATTAAATTAAACAACTCATACTTAACATGTATGTACAAATCATGTATAAAATAAATAACATCCCAAACTGTCCAAACGGACAATTCAAGATTCAATTCAACGATTAATCCAAACTATCCGTAGTAATCATCGAATTGAACCTTGAACGGGGAACTAAGGTTGACTAACTATGCACTGTAGGATATGAGTAAAGGTAATTCAGCAATCAACAAACATGTATAAGACACAAAATAGTTATATACATGGTACATACCTCAAAAAATGGTCTACAAAACAGAAAGCAGTGATGTCGACGCAGGGAAAGAGTTAGCAAATGTTGGATCGGAAGAACACGCAAAATGCTGAGCGTGCTAAATGTGTGAATACACAAATACCTAAAACAACAAACAAAACTTAGTACGAAATTGTTAATCATATATGTCTAGAGTATATTATTAGTAATTAACACAATCATGTCTACAGTAAGCGTTTAGCTAGCCATGCTTGTTAGAATTTAATCAATGAATCAATCATGTCGCTGTAAAATGTAGAAAGTCGAGAACTAGAAGGTTCTAACATCCATGATGTTACTTAAATAATAGAAATTTAGCTTCTCTCTCTCTCACACATACACTCTCTCTATATGTGTATACAAATGATACTCTCTTTTTTGTGGATGCTTTTTTTGGCCCCTTTTTGGTGCTTACTTTACAAGAGAAAGGAAAGCCAAGCAAGAAGTGTGTATTTGAACATAAGTTTATTTTTTATTTTAGCCAAAACACTTTTTAACTCTTATTTTTAATCAAAAGAAAAAACACAATAAAAAGAGAAATATTGCAGTGATATTTTTCTGGGGGTTGAGAAACAGAACAAAAGAATAGACAAAAAGCTCAACGTCATAGTTAGCGGTAAGGTTCCCCTATTGTGTGTTTGTGGTTTTGGACTAGCCTAGGTTTTTTTCTCATATTCTCCCTATTCAAAGTCCAAACCTCATTTGTTTTGGTTTGGTTAATATACATATATATGTCATGTTTTGTGTAGTTTAATGTGTTTTCTTATTTTGTTTTTGTTTTTGACTATTCAGACCCTGATGCTGAGGTTATAGCCTTGTCCCCCAAGAGTCTTATTGCCACAAACAGGTTTATTTATGAGATCTGCAACAAAGGATTTCAAAGAGACCAGAACCTTCAGCTTCACAAAAGAGGGCACAATTTGCCATGGAGGCTGAATTTGGTGAGGAAGAAGGTGTATGTGTGTCCGAAGCCAAGTTGTGTGCTCCAATCCTTTTTCAAAAGACTTAAATGGAAATTTATTATGCTCCAATCCTTAATACCATGCATAGTCACAACAAATACTATCAAATAATATAGCAAAAAAAGAAAAAAAAATTTATCCTTTTGATGCAGTTTTCAGATGTAAAGACAACCTGCACACTACACAGTATAAAAAAAATTAAGACATAAAATGGAGGCCTTCATCTAACAGAACCAAAATAATCGCATTTTTTGTCATGCAATTAAGTGGCATGTGGCAAATCCCCGCAAAACAGCATACTAATTATGTCACAAAGTCAAAATGATCTTGTGATCATAAACAAAATGATCAGAATAACCATAGAGATCAAATCACCCTTTAGCAATTAAGTTACAAAAGTATATTCAACCTCAGTAATCATGCCATGTAAGGATGGAATATTAGAGGGCAGCTTAAGACACTCTACATTCCTTTAAGCTTTCATAATAAGAACATAACATTAGTGTATTAAAATTAACTACAGTTAGAAAAGAACATTTAGATTAATCTGTACTTATGTACACATACTCCAAATTAAGCAAGGTTCTTCGAGCAAAGTCTGAACTGTGTGCCAAGTGATGAAAATCAACACATAAAATGTTATCTGAAAGGGGAAAAGATAGCAAGTACAGAATGGTGAATACACCTTGTGCTGTTTTACTTAATATGCACTTCATCTAAATTAATGAATGATGACATGTTTTCAGCACGCAACATAACCCAGATTTTCAAGCCTAGGGACATTGGATATGAAGATAAATCAGGATCCCAAGGAAAAGTACAAAGCAAGGACTGGAACCGAGAGTGACAAAAGAAACTCAGAAATAACTTGCAACCCATACCACATACATGTTGAATATAACAAACAAAGCATGAGACCATAAATAGCATTTTCAGAGCAGCCTAGAACAATAACCCTAAAACATTGGCCTGCTAAATCCTGGTAACGCATCAAACTTGCCAATACACCTGGAAGTCTTCTTAATTAGGAGTCAGCTTCATCACCATCCAGAATGTGTATTACGAAATACCCCATATAAACATTACATTTAAAAGATTCCAATACTAGGGTCAGAAAATATCTCATAAAATGGAACAAGCAGATCACTCCATGTGAATTATAAAGCTCTTGAAGCTACAAAAGCGGTTTCTAGCATTTGGTTATGAACAATATGAATTTATTGTCCAAATGTCCAAGAAACCTATCACTGA
Source organism: Glycine tomentella (assembly GCA_007407185.1). NCBI lineage: Eukaryota > Viridiplantae > Streptophyta > Magnoliopsida > Fabales > Fabaceae > Glycine > Glycine tomentella. Next base: position 93,300 of record PYAF01002138.1, on the reverse strand, counting down.
ATATGTCATGAAACAAAATTCTAAGTTATTTAAGTACACCCTAACCAGCATTACCCAGAGGATTGGAATTGTGTCTTTCAGGCTAAGTTCAGATATAAGGGTTCAAGGGTGAGGACAAGACAGCCTCTAAAGGATAAGACTTACCAACACACAAAATTCTTCAGTGACAACAAAATTAAACTACAAATTTGCAATGAAGACATTGGTCTCATTTGTACTGTCAATGTCAATTGAATTTAAATCTGTCATGTTCAACAAAGTTCCTATGTATGGTATCAGTAATTTTTCTACTTGTGAACCATGCGATGCAGGAGCCGAAAATCAATACATATGTCAATTTTGTATACAATGTGCTACCTCGCATTAAAAGGCTTGGCTATAATGTTGTCCAGATTATGGCTATCCAAGAACATTCTTATTATGCCAGTTTACCAATAATTATTCTGTTATTATTTTTATCTACTCCCAAATTGCTGATGTTTCCAATGTAATTCAAACATTCTTTGTATTTTTTTTTAGTTCCTAAAATGTTACTTTCATGCTTTTAATATTTGTCTCAGCCACTCACAATGTTCACACAGAACATGAGAATTTGGTATCTGGCAACATTCTACGGTCAACAACATAAATTTTTTAAAAAATAACGCTAGTAGTTTCTGTTGCATACAAGTCATGCTCTTTAACATATTGAGTTATTAGAATTTTCGTTCCTTGCAAGAGTCAATTTGAAAAAATCAGCCTCAGGGTAAACTTCTCTTTCCACCCCAGCTGTCACTGTTTTTGGACCCAACAATACTCATTGGTATTCTATCTTTATAATTTCAAGATATTACAGTACGCACATTCAATTTGTTCACTAAGAATTGATTTTGGTTGCAATTTGATACGGTGGAACTCCTTACTTAAATATGTGACAAGAATTTTTCTACAACTCAACATATTGCTCATCTCAATCAAAGTTATGAGGCAGATTGGTCATTAAAGGCATTATATACGAAAATGTTAATTTGAATTACACAGCTCTTTCATGGACGATGGACAACATAACTGCAGCAGGACATTTCAATAAACTTTGTGAATTTCCTTTCAATAACGACTTTCAACCACCAAAATTATAGGGAATACCAACTAAACAATATGTAATAACATCAATGCATAGATGCATCAGTTCACTTCTCTACATCAAAGGGAAGACATAATATTTTGTATTTATTTATACTATAAATTACAGCATGCATGTATTCATGAACATCAGCACAAATTATCATAAGAGCACCCAATAACTAACACTTGTAAAAATAATATTCAATCATGTTTGGATGGACTCAACAAACTTCACAATCTTACAAAATGAAGAGTATATGAACGTATTTGAGGTTGAGCTAGGGTATAACAAGTCCTGTCAAAAGTAATGCTAACCAAATTAATTGAAGGACAAATATTACCTATTTTTGTTGCAGGACCACTTTCATTCTCTACAAATGTTATCCACACCCAGTCACATGGGTGTGACTTGTAAGACCAAAACCTGGAGGGACGAAAATCAGTGACAATACATGCGAGGAGAAACATTAGTACAAAAAGAAAGTCAAGCTTTTGCATTTCTTATATTAGTAAAACCCCATTACCTGAATAACCCGAGCCAAAATGTCGGCACCAACTCGAAGCGAGGCGGAGCAAAGGCGCCGAACGTCACATGGAGGCACGCACGCGACCGAAGAGAGGGGTTCTGGGAAACGTGGGTAGATGGTGAGAGAGGGGTGTCTGGAGTTTAGGGCATGATGGGGGAAAATGAGATGCAACACACACCAAATGCTGTCATTTTAATTTTATCTTTTTCAATTTTTTAAATTTTAAAACACCAAAACCAAGACGGTTGTCGTAAAAACTGTCGTCGTTTAAACTATCTAAGACGGTTTCGGTATGAATCGTCTTTGAAATGTTCAATTTAATTACGCAAATGCCACCGCATCCCATACTACGACAGTTTCGCGACAACCGACGTAATTATGCTGTCGTAAAATGGGTCTTTTGTAGTAGTGGTGGTATCAAATAGAAAAAATAAGAGGTCAAAATTAAGACGGAACAAATTGTAGCATATTTATTGGCTGATCATACTCATGTAGAAATTTTAGAATGTTTTGTAGGAATAAGACCTTGGGTGTTATATTTTGATGGTTCTAAATTGTAGATGGTTCTGGAATAGGTATTGTTATAATATATCCGAATAATATGCTATTAGACCTGGATGTTCTAATAATGAAACAAATTATGAAACACTGATAGCCGGTTTAGAAACTCTAATAGACTTAGGTGCAAAAAATGTTTTGATAAGGAAATATTCAGAAATAGTGATTAATCAATTAAATAAAAATATAAATGTATCATGAGTAATTTATTTAGGTATTTTTCTCGAGCAACTAAGTTTCGAAAACCTAGTCTAGTTTCGATGGTTAAATTTTCAATGGAGAAATATTATTGACAAAGGTAAAGGAAGCATAAGGGTTAAGTATACATTTGAAGAAAGTCATTTCGATGAACTACCTTCGAAATGATTTTTCATAATTGAAAGGTGTTATTTTGATGAAGAAGGTTTCAATAACACAATTATTCACGTGAAAAAATGAAGCGCTTCGCCAAAAAGTTTGAATTCAAATTTAAAAGAGAAGTTACAGCGGTTAACAAAAAATGGTGACGTGAAGATGTTAGATGTCGCTAGATCTAAGTAATTAGGAACTTGTTGTACACATGTCAAAAATCTATAATTCAACTATGATAGTAATAGTTTATAAATAAAAACCAATGTCAGCCATTTTCATTGGACTGCATCACTACCACTAAAATCATCAAACACCAATTACGCCGCTCAGTAAAAAATGGCTTTCGGTTCAAAGGTTGCAGTGTGTATCTTCATCCCACTTTTAATAAAATTTGTATTCATTACTTTTCTGCATTTCTCTGAACCTTATATCTTTCCAATCCTCATTTCTTCTCTAAATTGTGCTTTTATCCGATCACCATTGCTTATTATTATCAAAATTATTATTAGAATTTGTTCTGCTCAAAGAGAACAGGAATATCCAACAAGTGATGTTGGATGATTTTATGTAGGATCAGGCTCTCTCTCTCTTAAGAAGCTTATGAAATTGAAGCAACTTAGGGAAGAAGAAGATCACAGCAGCAGCAATAACTCACAACACGATTTGGAGTGCAGTGTGTGCCGTGTGAATGGAAAGAGAGAGACAGGATTGTGTGTACCTTTCACCGTAGAGGATACTCTATTTATAGGATACTGACCTGGACCCTGGTAGAGTGGTGGTTGAAGCCCATTATCTTCTACCAGGATATCCAGAGATATGGATAACTGATAGCGGTTATAACAGCAGATCTTCTATTCTTGGGTGGTTATAATAATGGGTTATTGGAAGTTTAAATATTTGAATTACTAGGATAAAAGATAATATATCATTTATCTGTAACAGATGCCCCTCAGCCCAGTCATCTAGTATTCTGGGTGGCCGGGATGTATCAGTAATGGAACCGACCAAGTTTAGAGAATCCGAGCTGAGGTAATCGACCTCCGAGTTAAATTTCGTATCTACCCCTTGCCAAAGCAATCAGCCTCCGAGGTAAATTTTGCTTTTACCCCTTGCCGAGGTAATCGGCCTCCGAGGTAAATTTTGCATTTACCCCTTGCTGAGGTAATCGGCCTGACAGTTTTCACAAGTCATTTCCAACTAATGTCTATGCCGAGCTATCTCTTGTCTCTTCAAAGTAGCCTGGAAAGCTATGAACATCGGGAAATGGAACGACTTCTCTTTCTAAACTGCCACGTGTCTTGTCGATTAAACTGTCATTTCTTCATTCCAGGTATTTCTCATCTACATTCTTCTTTTATTTACTGCCATTTTAATTTCTTGTTTTTCATCCTGTTCCGCATAAACCCTGAGTGCCAATATTTTCTTGCATGTTCTTTTCACTTCCCATAGTCCCCAATTCTTGTGCATTTTCCGCATATCTGTGTTCTTTCCATATATACCATGAAATACACACCTAAAGAAGAAGAAAGAATCTGCAGAACGATTTCCCCTCGTTCTACATTCTGGTTCTTTGGTCTCCCTCTTTCTGAAGAAAAAAAGAAAAAATCCCTGCTTCGGGTTCCTTCTAACCCTGGCAGTTCAAGAGCCCCTATTCCCAAACCCCCCAATCCTTCCAGATTAGGGTCCTCTAGGTTAGGGTCATCATCACATCAAAGGTCTGTAATACTTTCCTCAGAATCTAGGGTACTCCCCAGGGCTCCTGTTCTTTTGAGTAATGCCCCTTCAATCAGTTCTGGAAACAGTCCCATGCCCGAGCCAGAGTTTGAAATCCGATACGAACACTGTTCGAAATGTGTTGATGAATTTTTATATTTAGCCAATAAGGATCTCAATAAATAGGTCGATGCCCTACTGGATCAGTGCTGACATAATCCCATCATGGTTCCTAAGCCCCTTCCAAAAGAGGCCAATACACCAATACACCGGTTAGATTGTAGGGTTGGTGTGCCGACTTCTATTGAAGATTCCGCCGTACCGGCCCCGACCTCGTCACATCTTAGCCCCTTGATGGTTCATCCTCCAGGTACTTTACTAATTGCTATTTTCTTTATTATCGTAGGTAATTATGGACTCATCTCGTACAAGAATTGTTGAGGAATCCGCGACCGGGTCTCAATCTCAAACTCTTTCCCCTGCTTTAACAGGTAGGTTTCCCTGGGTTGCCCACGAGGTGTTACAACATACCTCGGTGCTGGATTCCGAGAGCCTTGCTCTACTCCCCCTTGGGGCTCAGGAAAGCTTTTATGTCTGCCTTCCCCGCCTGGGTGAGCCTATTTGCTCTACCCGGAAAGGGAATGATCCTGATTTCGTATTATTTTATAAAGACATAATTACTTGGTTGGGAGTTCGTCTTCCCTTTACCAACTTCCAAATGTGGGTGCTAGATCATCTGCAAGTCGCCCCTTCCCAAATTCATCCAAATGGCTGGGCTTTTATGCAAGCCTTTGAAATTCTTTGCCAAAAGCTGGAAATTCCTTGCACTTGTTCTTTATTCTTTTATTTTTTCACTATTCAAACCGGTCGATCAGGTAAAGAACCTGTCGACCGGAAAGGGTGGACTTCTTTCCGAGGTCGTAATGACCGCGGCCACTCTGATCGTCGACTTTTCTCTTTATATGCTAAATCCTTCAAGGGCTTCAAAGACAAATTCTTTAAAGTTGTTGCCGAACCCGGCCAACACCCTTTCTTTTCTAATTCATCTGATTCTTCTTTGGGATCCTGGAAGTTCCCATTATACTGGTCTTTCAAGCATCACGACCTCCCTTCTGCTTTTTATCGAACCGACGAGACTCGGTTGTCGGATTCCGATGCTACTTCTGCAGCTCGAATAATGTCATACAAAGAATCGCAAAGCTTGGCCCCCACAGCTTACTATATTCAGTGTGGTCAGTTTAAGTTTCTTTCGAAGATAATACTGACAATTTTAATTCTTTCTTGCTAACATTTACTTTGTTGTTGTTGTGGAGCGGTCGAAATGGACCCCAACCCTGTTCCCCGACCCGCTCACCTCGTGGCCCTCAAATCTCGAAAGAAGCGAAAGCTGACCGAGGGAAGAGGCAAGGCCACGGCCAGTGACTCCGGCCCAACCCCGGCTCCTGCCGAGCCCGTTTTGGAGGCTCCCTCAGTTCCTCCTCCGCCCTCTTCTCCTGTGGCCGAAGCGCCCGTGGTTATCTTCGACGCCCCCATGGTAGACATTACCCCGGATGCCCCGACCCCTGCTGATGCCCCTATCTCGGTGCCTGAGTTTCCCGAGGAACACATTCAACTGTCCCCCCGATCTTTTTGGGACAAGGGTGTAACTCGGGAATTTTTCCAAGTCGTTTGGGCACCCAAGAGGTATTCTGACTTGGTCCCTTTCTCAGACCCCGAGCTCGAGGAGCTGAGCTCGATGGAGCTGGCTTGCTTGAAGAGTGCCACCTTGCTTGGAAGCTTAGTCTCTTTAAATAAAAAAGCTTGTAAGGTGGCTACCGAGCTTGAAGCTTCCGAAAACGAGACTCGGCGACTTTAACAAGAGCTGGACTCAGCTCGGGAAAATGCTGCAGCCTCAGCCAAGGAGGTAGAGGCATCCCGGGCTGAGACTAAAGAGGCACAAGAGTCAGTGGCCAAGCTGACTTCTGAGCTTGAGGCTTCTCGGGCCCAGCTTGAAGCTTCTTGGGCGGAAGCTGAATCCTCCCGTGCTACCGTGGCCAAGCTGGAACAGAATCTGACCGTATTCCGGGGTTGGGCCGCCGACGCTCGTGACCGGTGTGATCAGCTACTTGCTCTAAACGACAAGAAAACTAAGGAAGTAGCTGATACCACCAACGAACTTATGTTTGTTCGGTCGCAATTAGCCCGGTCCACTGAAGCTTCTTTTAACAATGCTTTGGATCAGATTCACTTCCTGAATCCCAACGTCGAGCTGAACACTACGGGCGTGCACTTCAAATCTTATGTCGGGAATGGACAGCTGCTGACCATCTCTGACAGCGAGGAGGAGGAGCCAAACTCGGTGGGCACGCCCGAGGAGGATCGAGCTCGGGAAAGTGATGGAGGAAATTAAAGGGCCAGGATGCCGGCTGTACTTGTAATTTTTAATTACTTTCTTCAGACATTTTCTGAACATTTTATCTTTCTTTGACAATGCACAATTTATTGCACAGTTTCTCTAAGTAATTTATTCGACTTTCATCGTTCTTGATTTGCTTTGCCGCTTTATTTCTTCCGTATTTTGGCTTCAATAGCCAAATATTATTTAATCCGAATCATTGGTCGGGATTTAAATATCATTTTGGGATCATGTTCCCATCTTAGTAACTGTTAATGTATTCGTAACATTAATCTGTAGATGTAATTCTTTCGGTAAACCCGATGATTCACCCATGATTAAGTAGTTACATCGGCTTGATCAGGACCGAGATAATACAAAACAACGACTAAGCGCTCAAATTTTGTGCACAACGTATAAGTTCCTCATAATAAGGATTTCATTGATATTCTTCAAAGATTTACATAAGTTCATGATCTCAATGATAGATTTGCCCGGGTTTTATATTCCCGGTTTACATAATCGACTAATGAGAAGTACATGAAAAAATTTATTGTGATTCCTACTAAAGGAAACCACATAGTGAACTCCCATGATCCCTATGACGGGCCCAATGGCCAATTAAAGGGAAACTCATGGTGTCCATGATTCCGATGACGGACTTAAAGCCAACAAAAGGGAAACACATGGTGAAATTCCATGATCCCAATGACGGACTTAAAGCCAACTACAGGAAAACACATGGACTTTCTCGGCTGCACATTGTCAGCTATAATATTTCTTTAACTTGTCCACATTCCACATTCGTTTGACTTGTTTGCCTTCTAGCGTTTCCAGCAGATATGCTCCTTGCCCAAGATTTTGGACAACCCGATACGGTCCTTCCCAATTTGCTGCTAACTTCCCATCTCGGGCATTTTTATTCCCGATGTCTACTCGCCGTAATACGAGATCGCCTTCTTCGAAAGATCTCGGTTTCACCTTTTTATTAAATCTTTGGGCCAACTTATTTTTTCTGTGTAAATCTCGGCGATGTGCAGCGGTGCGTACCTCTTCTATTAAATCCAGCTCGGCAGCGAGTGCAGTATCATTATCTTCCATTTGAGACATCTGCTGCCTTCTCCAGGACGATTGGCCGATCTCTACAAGTATCATAGCTTCACAGCCATACGTCATTCTGAATGGAGTCTCTCCAATAGCTGTTTGGGCCGTAGTTCTATAGGCCCACAGCACATAATAAAGTTGTTTCACCCAGTTTGAGCCGGCTTCATGCATTCTTTTCTTTAACGCATCGAGGATAACTTTATTTACTGCTTCTGCTTGGCCGTTAGATTGCGGGTTGTTGCGAACACGGCAAGTGCACCGCTCGTTTCAAGTAATAAAGTGGGTAAGTAGAGTATCGTTCTCCACAAGGATTGGGTGAAATTCACAGTAATATTCAGTCAATGCAATTGGAAAATAAAAAGAAATTATTTGTGAAGAATTGTTATGTGTTGAATGTTTGAAAGTAAAAACAGACTATAAAGGAAATGCAGTAAATAAATTGGAGTGTTACCAATGGAAGAAACAATTGTGGTCAGGCACAATCCCCTTTGATTCCTACCTCTTTCACTTAACTGGTTACAACATTTGCTTACTTAAATGATATATCTTTCCTATTTTCGTAAATCCTAATTTCTTAGCAATTTAGCCCTTTAACAAGAATCCTAATTCCTTAGTGATTCCTATCAAGCATACAAAAGACTATAACACACAGTTTGCTTATTTCTGATTGTTCAGAGAATAAATCTTTCCTACTCTAGTTAATCCCTAATTCCTTAGTGAATTAACCCTTTAACCTGAATCGAAGACCTAATTCCTTAGTGAAGTCTATCAAGTTAAGCATTTAAAAGACTATATTATAAGGTTCTGCAGCCACGCATCCCTATCCCTAGGTAATGAATAACTGTTATTTTACTAAGGTCAGAAATTAGAACCCCAACGTCCCCATTGCGAATCCTAACTCTAAATACCTAAATAGAATGGCCACTTCCAAATAAGAATAAAATCGTGAAGAACAGAGTAAAATAAAACAATCAAGAAATTCTCATTCAATACCAGTTAAGTTACAGAGGAGTTCACATTAGTTCATGGCCTTCCCACAATACAAAGTTTAGCCCAACATAGCCCTCAAGAATACAAAAACTGTTGAATAATTCATGATTTTGCTGTAACCCTAGCCTTGCTTCTTGAAATCCAGAGGTTTAGAATGAAATATGAGTTTCTCTGGATGATAGATGATATTCAGAGTCCCTAATTCAGTCCCCAGAAGCCTTCTTTTATAGAATGATTTAATTAAAGTAATAAAACCTTTTTATGTGCCAAATCTCGCAACAGATAAATTAATTAAGGAAACAGGATCTTTACGGCGCAATTCACGCGGAGTCCCGCGCTGATCGCGCGGAAATCGGATGGATGGCGCTGATAGCGTGAAACTCCACGCTGATAGCGTGGAGTCTTCAAGCTGAAGGGTTGATGCTGGGCTTCTGGCGCTACTGGTGCGAAGTCCGGCGCTGATCGCGCGGCATATTTGAATCTAATGCTTGTTGTTTTTCGCTTGGCGCGACTCGCGCGGGATCTGGCGCGATCCGCGCGAGACCTTGAACTCAGTTTTTTTCTTTCTTTTTGCTTAATCCTCCTCTTTTTGTCCTGAAATTGCACATATGGTAATGAAATGAGATTAAATCGAACTTAATACTAAACTAACCTATTCTAATCTATTTTCTTAATCATTTAACTAAATTATAACCTAAAACTAGCCTAAAACTAAGATGTGTTTGCAACACATCACGGGTGCTCTACTGAGGCAAAATGATGTTTGATGTGGAAACCGGTCATCATTGCTTTGAACGTACTGTCGGCAAATTGTGTCCCGTTATCGGTAACAATTTCTGCCGGGATTCCGAATCTCGCTATTATGCTCTGCTCCAAGAATTTTTGAACACGGGCCGAGGTGATAGCAACTAGAGGCTCGGCCTCGATCCACTTGGTAAAATAATCAACGGCCACTATTAGCCATCTCATTTGGCCTTCTGTAGCTTTAAACGGCCCCAAGAGATCCATGCCCCATTTATAAAAAGGCCATGGTGTCATGATCAAACTGAGCTCGGATGGAGGGATCCATAACATCTTTGCATGTTTCTGGTAGCTGTGACACTTCTTAACGTGCTCTGTTGCGTCTGCCTTCATCGTCGGCCAGAAGTATCCTGCGCGAAGAGCTTTTAATGCTAAAGCTCTTGCTCCCATGTGCTGACCGTTAATCCCCTCATGCATCTCTGAGAGCACGTACTCGGCCTGGTCCGAACTTAGACACAATAATAGCGGGGTGTGGATTCCTCGGCGGTACAGTTTACCATCAATGATCACATACATCATAGCATCTCAGATTAATCTTTTGGCCTTCATCCTTCATCTGGAACTATCCCTTATTCTAAGTAGCTGATGATAGGCCTCCTCCAATCTTCAGTGACTAAGATGGCCATGATGCATGCAGGCTGGGCGAGCTCCTACTGGATGACTGTTTTGTGGTTACCTGTTCCTTTCGTGCTAGCCAACTTTGATAATATGTCGGCTCGTGCATTCTCCTCTCTTGGGATATGGGCGACTATTACTTCATCAAACTCCGCTATGATGTCCTTTACTTTAGCCAGGTATTTGGCTAGTAAAGGGCCCTTTGTTTGATACAGCCCCTCAATCTGCGCTGAAACAAGTTGTGAGTCAGTGAAGACATTGACTCTCAATGCTCCCTGCTCATTTACCTGCTTTAGCCCGGCAATCAATGCTTCATATTCCGCCTGATTATTCGAAGTCGAAAAATTAAGCTGTAATGATTGCTCAAGAGATACGCCGTCGGGATTCTCAGCGATGATCCCCGCTCCACTTCCCTTAGCATTAGACGAACCGTCAACATATACTTTCCACACTCTGTCCTCCTGCTGAGTGGATGATGTCGGGGTTAACTCTACCACGAAGTCGGCCAAAGCTTGCAATTTGATGGCGATGGGACTCATGCTGGATATCGAACTCGGATAGCTGGATGGCCCAATTCATTCTTCCTGCCAGATTCGGCTTGTGTAACACTTGTCGAATGGGCTGATTTGTTCGTACAATGACGGTATGGCTTTGAAAATACTGGCGAAGCCTCTTTGCCGTGGTAAGCAGAGCAAAAGCCACCTTTTCGAGCTTCTGGTATCGTAATTTCGAGTTCTTGAGAGCTCGGCTTACAAAATACACCGGCCACTAAGACCTGCCCATCTCTCTGACTAAGACTGCACTGATGGCCTCCTCCTCAACTGAGAGGTATAGGACGAGTGTTTCGCCAGGCTCTGGCTTTGATAATACCGAAGGTGAGGCCAAGCATGTCTTGATCTGCTGAAAAGCCTCTTCACACATCGAGTTCCATCCTATGTTCGCTTCTTTCTTCAATAACTTGAAGAAAGGAAGGGCCTTTTCCGCGGATCTTGGAAGAAACTGGGTTAAGGCTGCCATCCTTCCCATAAACTGTTGGACTTCCTTCTTATTAGAAGGAAACTGCATATCCAAAACAGTCTTGCATTTATCCGGGTTTGCCTCTATTCCCCTGTGAGTCAACATGAAACCCAGGAATTTCCCGGCTTTTACCCCAAACGCACACTTCAGCGGATTCAGGCGTATGCTATGCTGCCTTAGCTCTTGGAAAGTTTCCTCTAGATCTTGGATATGGTCCCCATCCGCTGGTGTCTTCGTGATCATGTCGTCAATATAGACTTCAATATTGCGCCCGATCTGATCTGAAAAGACCTTATTCATCATCCTCTGGTAAGTTGCCCCGACATTTTTTAAATCAAAGGGCATGACATCGTAGCAATAATTTGCTTCAATACCTCGGAACGCTATTTTTTCTCGGTCATCTGGATGCATAGGTATTTGGTTATACCCGGAGTAAGCGTCCATAAATGACAGTAAATGAAAACTAGTCGAGTTATCTACGAGTTGGTCGATACTCGGCATCGGATATGAATCCTTGGGACAAACTTTATTCAAGTCTGTGTAATCAACACAGACTCGTCACTTCCCGTTGGACTTCTTTACCATTACCACATTGGAAAGCCATGTCATATATTGTATCTCCCTTATGAACCCGGCCTCCAACAATTCTTGAATATGCTTTGTCAAAGCTTGCCTTCTATTCGGGCCAAGCTTCCTGTTCTTCTATGCTACTGGCTTGGAGTCGGGATTCATTGCCAATTTGTGGCAACAGAAGGTAGGCTTGATTCCCGGTATCTCGGAAGCCTTCCAGGCAAAGACATCCTAGTTTTCCCCCAGGCATTAGATTAGCTTGCCCTTGGTTTCTGGATCGCATTGTTTACCTACCTTCGTGATTTGCTCTGGAGAGCTTCCGATCTGGACATCTTTGAGCTCGTCCACCGGCTTTGGTCTCCATTCTTCAATATCCCGCATCTCCAGTTCTACCAGATTGACTGGCTTCTGGGATGAGTGGGTCTCGATGCGGGAATTTGCTGGCTCTCCCTGCCGAATTCGAGGCGGGGAAGATGGGCCTCCCTCAGTTTCCCTGATCATGTTGTAATAGCACTGCCTTGATTCTCTTTGGTCCCCGTAAATTGTAATGACTTTGCCGAGGTGCCCGATCATCTTCATCTTTTGATGCTTGGTGGACATCAGTATGTCCTATTTGTGGAGTGTGGTTCTGCCCAAGATAATATTGTATGGGGACGGGAATTCAGCAAATGTGAACGTGACCCTTTCTGACTTGAAGCCTTCCTTCGTTCCCAGTGTGAGCTGAAGGTCGATGGCCCCTTTTAAGCCAGTTCCTTCCCCATTGAAATCGTACAACATGGTTTGGCATGGTTTCAAATCTTCCTCCTTCAAATTCATCTTTTTAAATGCGCTCCAGTTGATGATGTCGGCCGAACTACTGTTGTCGACAAATATTCTCTTGACCCGGAAGTTGGCCACGGTTCCCGTTATGACGAGGCCGTCCTCATGACCGAGAACCACTCCCTTTAGATCTTCCTCGGTAAAATAAATTAGCGGGGGCGTGGCTTTCTTGCTATTTCCGCCGCTGCTTTCCTTGAACCTCAGCCTATCCCTTATTGACATCACTTCCTTGAGGTACTTCTTCCGCTGGTTGGCTGTATCATCTCCTCCTCCCATTCCTCCTGTGGTGACGTTGCATTCAAACTCGAGCTCTGGGAACTCTTGTTCTTTCTTGCTCTTCTTGCATCTCGTTGCTTATTCTCCTGCTGGGCCTTACTTTTGCCTTGGTGCCCCTGAGTTCGAATTGTAACACCACTCCTTACTCTCTCGTGCTCGGTTGATTTTAGATAAAATTACGTGTCCACTTTGTATTAAAATTTGATTAGTACAAATATTTTTCACGAAAATTCGTTTCGCTTTGCTTTCCAAGTTTACGAGTTGTCTGTAATATAAATGATTTTCCTCACCACGACCATGCAAATAAAATTCATTAATACATATTG
>PYAF01002138.1:46840-63667 GCA_007407185.1 Glycine tomentella | reverse complement strand
CATTTCAGCTTTTGGAAAAATAGAATGAAAATCTTTATTCAATCAAATGACCCAGGAGCATGGAATGCAATAGTAAAGGGTCCTTTTATTCCAAAGAAAACTGTGGCAGATGAATTGATTCCCAAAGAATGGGATGAGATGACTGAGGCTGAACAAAGGGCTGCCCAATATGATTTTAAAGCAAAAAATATGATCACCTTTGCACTTTCCTCTGATGAATTTTTCAGGACTGTAAGATGTAACAGCGCTAAAGAAATGTGGAAGATGCTTGAAATTACTCATGAAGGAACTGAGGAAGTTAGAAGATCAAGGAAGCATGCTTTGATCCATGAGTATGAAATGTATAAGATGAACTCCAATGAAAGCATTTCTCAGCTGCAGACTAGATTTACTCATATTGTAAATCATCTTTTGGGTCTTGAAAAGGTCTTTGACACTGAAGAACTAAACATCAAAATATTGAAGTGTTTGACAAGACCTTGGCAACCAAAGGTTACAGCAATCAAGGAGTCCAAATATTTATCAAAGATCTCTATGGCTGTATTATTTGGTAAGCTTCTTGAATATGAACTTGAAATGTCTCAACTAACATCTTGTGAAGATGCAGAGAAGAAAACAAGGAGTATTGCCTTGAAAGCTGAAAAAGAAGAAGAAACAAGTGAAGAGGATGATGAAGAGAATGTGAACTTGGTGGTCAGAAAATTAGCAAATTTCTGAAGAAGAACAAGAACAAAAAGTTCAACAAAAGTAGCAAAAACAGCAACAACAACCTCAACAAGAAGAGTGACAGCAATTTCACATGTTTTGAGTGTGGCAAACCAGGCCATATCAAATCTGAATACTCAATTTACTTGAGGAAACAACAAGGAGAGGGCAAGTTGAAAAAGGAAGGGAAAGCTAAAAGAGCATACATAGCTTGGGAAGATAATGAGTCAACTACTTTAGATTCTTCCACAGAAAATGAAGAAGCTAACATGTGTCTCACTTCCACCATCAATGAAGATGATGATGATTTGCTAAGTGATGAAGATGAGGTAAATTCTGAACTTGATCAAGCTATTCATGTTTTTCAAGAAATGCATGAGGAAGCCCAAAAACTTGCAAAATCCAATAATAGGCTTAGAGAAAATCTTAGATGGCATATTGAAAAAATTACTAAATTGCAAAATGAGATTTGCAACTTGAAAGAAGAAAATGAAAAACTTGTTTCAAGTTACAAATTGAATGGATGTGTGTGTGCTTCTTCCTCTAGCAATGTTGATAAGTATAACTTGCTTCAAAAGGATTTTGATGAGTATAAACAGAGTCAAGGTGAAAAACATATGTTGCTTATGGCTGAAAACAATGATTTGATTGATCTCTTGAGAAAGTTTTACAAGGGAAAATGCAACTTGGCTGAAATGCTAAGTGTGCAAAGATATGCTGGAGATACTTCTGGTTTGGGGTATAAATATGGTTCAAACTCAATGGGAAAAACAGTTTTTGTACCTCCAAAACAGAAGAATCAAAAGTGGCAAAGAAACTCAAGAGTCAATCAAAATTCTGGATTTAGAAAAACCTCAAAATCTGTCACTTGCAACTATTGTATGGAAAAAGGGCACACATCATTTAAATGCTATGCTAGGAGATTCTATGTGCCTAATGGTGATTGCATTTGGATTCCTAAAAGAAAGAAAAATGCTAACCCTTACGGACCCAACTTCAATTGGGTACCTTCCCTTGAAATCTGATTTGAATTTTGCAGGTGTGTTTAAGAGCTAGATCTTCAACTTGGTATCTTGACAGTGGATGCTCTAGACACATGACTGGAGACATGTCCTTGCTTTCAAATTTAACACTCAAGAAAAGAGGATATGTTACTTATGGAGATAATAATAAAGGAAAGATTATTGGAGAAGGTAATATTGGAGACAGCTTCAAAGCAAAGATAAAAAATGTGTTGTATGTTGATGGTTTAAAGCACAATCTTTTGAGCATAAGTCAGCTGTGTGACAAAGGCTTTAAAGTGAATTTCAACAAAGAATGCTGCATAATTTCTGATGATAAAAATGGTGAGGTACTGTACATAGGTAAAAGGAAAGGTAATATATATGTGCTATCAATTGATCATGCACTATTCCATAAATCTTCTTGCCTAATAAGCAAAGTTGATGAAACTTGGTTGTGGCATAGAAGAGTAAGTCACATAAACATGCATCACATGAACAATCTCATAAGAAAAGATTTAGTAATTGGATTACCCAAACTCAAGTTTGAGAAGGACAAACTTTGTGATGCTTGTCAAAAGGGGAAATGAACAAAGAACTCTTTTCAAAGTAAAAACATTGTTTCCACCTCTAGACCACTTGAACTTCTTCACATTGATTTATTTGGTCCTTCTAGAACAATGAGTTTAGGTGGGAATTATTATGGACTTGTGATTATGGATGATTACTGTAGATACACTTGGACTCTGTTTTTGAAATCCAAGAGTGATGCTTTCCTTGCTTTTAGAAAAATGGCTAAGCTTACTCAAAATGAGAAAGTTTGTAAAATTGTCTCAATAAGAAGTGATCATGGTGGTGAATTCCAAAATGAACATTTTGAAAAATTCTGTGAGGAAAATGGAATCAATCACAATTTTTCAGCTTTAAGAACACCCCAACAAAATGGTGTTGTGGAGAGGAAAAATAGATCTCTTGAGGAAGGAGCAAGAACACTTCTTAATGAGTTAAATTTGCCTAAGTATTTTTGGACTGATACTGTAAGCACTGTATGTTATACTTTGAATAGATTACTTATAAGGCCTATTTTAACGAAAACTCCTTATAAGCTATACAAAGGGAGAAAGCCTAACATTTCTCATTTAAGAGTATTTGGCAGCAAGTGCTTTGTATTGAACAATGGGAAAGAATCACTTGGAAAATTTGATGCTAAGGCAGATGAAGCAATTTTCCTTGGATATTCATTACATAGCAAAGCTTATAGAGTATTCAATAAAAGAAAAATGTGCGTTGAAGAATCTGTGCATGTGGTTTGTGATGAAACTAATCCCTCTAAGGAGGAAAAAGAGATTGATGGTGATGCAGGACAGCTGGAAGAATTTATTGAATTGGACAAATCCTCAACCAAAGATGAAGAACCAAGTGTAGAGACAAAACCCACAACACCTGTTCAAGTGCCTAAAGATTAGAGAACAACAAGAGATTTATCACTTGACAACATCATAGGTGAAGTTTCAAAGGGAGTATCTACTAGATCTTCATTAAAGAACCTATGTTGTGATATGGCTTTTGTTTCTCAAATTGAACCTAAGAACATTGATCAAGCCTTGAATGATGAACATTGGATGCATGCCATGCATGATGAGCTCAATCAATTTAAGAGGAATGAAGTTTGGGAACTTGTTCCTAGACCTTCATCTCTTAAACCCATTGGCACTAAATGGGTTTTTAGAAATAAACTTGATGAGAGTGGAATCATAGTCAGAAATAAAGCTAGATTTGTGGCTAAAGGCTATAACCAAGAAGAAGGCATAGACTATGAGGAAACTTTTGCTCCAGTTGCAAGATTGGAAGCAATCAGGTTATTACTTGCATATGCATGTCTCATGAATTTCAAACTTTTTCAAATGGATGTTAAAAGTGCATTTTTGAATGGATATATTGAGGAGGACATATATGTTGAACAGCCTCCTGGTTTTACTGATTTCAAACATCCAAACTATGTTTATAAACTAAAAAGGGCACTTTATGGTTTGAAACAAGCGCCTAGACAATGGTATGAAAGGTTAAGCAAATTTTTGCTTGAACAATCTTTCACAAGGGGCAATGTTGATAAAAATTTGTTTATCAAAAGGCATGACAATGATTTCTTATTGGTTCAAATTTATGTGGATGATATAATCTTTGGTTCTACTAATCACTTGTTGTGTAAGAACTTTTCTTCAACTATGCAGAAGGAATTTAAGATGTCAATGATGGGTGAACTAACATTCTTCCTTGGACTTCAAGTAAAGCAATTGAAGAATGGAACCTTTCTCAATCAATCCAAGTATTGTCTAGAAATTATCAAGAAGTTTGAGATGGAGAAAAGCAAGGATGCTGCAACTCCCATGGCTATATCAACATATCTTGATTCAGATGAAAGTGGAAAGAAAGTTGATGAGTCTAAGTACAGAGGAATGATTGGATCTTTGCTTTACCTTACAGCTAGTAGACCTGATATAATGCTTAGTGTTTGCTTATGTGCAAGATATCAAGCAAATCCCAAAGAGTCTCATCTTACTGCTGTGAAAAGGATCCTCAAATATCTCAAAGCTACACCTAAAGTTGGTCTTTGGTATCCTAAAGGTGCTTCTATCAATATTGTTGGATATTCTGATTATGATTTTGCAGGTTGCAAATTAGATAGAAAAAGCACAAGTGGCACTTGTCATCTTCTAGGAAGTTCATTAATCTTATGGCATTGCAAGAAATAATCATGTGTTGCATTGTCTATTGCTGAAGCTGAATACATCTCAGCTGGAAGTTGTTGTGCACAAAGCTTGTGGCTAAAACAACAAATGGAAGACTATGGAGTAGAACTGAATGAAATTCCTCTGTTATGTGACAATACAAGTGCTATAAACATATCAAAGAATCCAATAATGCATTCAAGGACAAAGCATATTGAGATCAGACATTATTTCCTCTAGGATCAGGTTCAAAAAGGTAACATAAAGGTAGAATTCATTGACACCAATAACGAACTTGCTGATATTTTCACAAAACCATTATCAAGAGATAGATTTTATACATTGAGAAACATGCTAGGTATTCTAGATGAAAGTAACCTAAACTAGCTTGTTCTATATGTGTTTTGTATGATGAATCAAAGCCAAAATGTCACAAGTGTGTTTGATTGTTTAAAAACTTGCATTAAAAGCTGCTAATTGCTTTGTATTTGATAAACGTGCTGGAATAATCGATTACAACATGGGTTAATCGATTAAAAGCATTAAAAATCACATTCAGTATGAAAATTGTGCTCATGTAATCGATTACACATAAATGGTAATCGATTATTCTTCACATTGCCAGATTTCAAATGTT
The DNA here is from genome assembly GCA_007407185.1 of Glycine tomentella. Classification (NCBI taxonomy): domain Eukaryota; kingdom Viridiplantae; phylum Streptophyta; class Magnoliopsida; order Fabales; family Fabaceae; genus Glycine; species Glycine tomentella. Next base: position 58,595 of record PYAF01002138.1, on the reverse strand, counting down.
TCTGGAATAATCGATTACACATAGGTATAATCGATTACATTGGTTAAAATTTTTAAATAATTGCATGTCTCACTGGAATAATCGATTACTGAAGCCTTGTAATCGATTACCTTCATTGTTAGAAATAATTGTCTCCCTGGAGTAATCGATTACCTTACGGGATAATCGATTACATCAAGCCTTGATTCCTGCAAATACTCCCTCATCTATACAATAATCGATTGCTTTGACATATAATCGATTACATATCTTCTCCTACATCTGATTAATAAGCAAATAATCGATTACCTGACGGGATAATCGATTACCATGTGTGTATTTTTGTTCTTGTTGTGTATGAAATAATCGATTACACTATATTTTTAATCGATTATTCACGCCGTTGTTTGAATTCTGACAGTTTCTTCTGATTTGGTAACTACCCAATCCAATCAATCTTGTTTCTAATCATCCTTGATTTGTATTAAATGCCTATAACAGCTGAACGTTGGTGCTTAATTTCTTCTATAAATACATGTATCACAGCACTATTTGCCCTTGCACCAATATCTCTATCCTTTCTTAATCATGTTCTTTGAGTCCTTGTTCTCTGCAATCCTTAGTAGTATCCCTAAAATGTCTACCCCAAAACATAGTAGAACTGGTAAAAGGAAAGTAGGTGAGTCCTCATCCAATCCTCAGCCTCAATCAACCCCTAATAGGTTGGACATTTGGTTCAACAAAGAGGCTGATAGGGTAAACTATCTTCAGTTCTTTGCCACCAAGCCCATAAGTTCCCCAAAGTACCTTAGTCTAGATTGGTTCACTAAGGAAAGTTTTCTGTTTCCTGCTTATTTAGAAAACCAAGGTCTTAGGCAATTTGTAGAAATGAAGGGGACCTATTACCCTGATTTGGTAAAGGTCTTTTATACCTGCATCAAAGGGTCTATGAGTGGGGAGATAAAATCTGTAGTCAAAGGAGTTGAGATGATCATAACTCCTGATATATGGGAAGTAGTTGCTGGGGTAATCTGTGAGGGGGAGAGGAAGTTTGAAGAAAACCCAGAGGGCTATAGCAAAATAGATACCCATAGAGGTATGCTTACCAACCCTGATATCCAACTCAGGAATAGGTTGGGCACTGGTCCTATGACCCCTGAGGATAGGTTGCTTCATTATATCATCACCTATGTCCTCACCCCTAGGGGAACCAACCATGCCCAAGCCACTGATGAAGACCTACAGCTAGTATATGATCTGAAGCACACTATACCCATGAATTGGGTTATTATTTTTCAGGAAATTATGCTCAAGTCCAAGAGACTTGTAAACTATCCTTTTCCTTACCCAATTCTTATATCAAGGTTCATTGATTATTTCAATATTGATGTAACAAATGAGGTGGTTGATAATACAAATTCCTCAAACAGTCTTATCCAACAAAAGCATTTAACCAAGCTTGGATTGGTTAAAACACCAGATGGTTGGGTGATGGCTGGGCAACAACAGCAAGTGCCCTTACAGATGCCACAACCTAATCCTGCTGAAGCTGGTGTTCTAGAGGAAACTTCTGAAGATTCTATGGATCCTGCTCAGCCTCTCTACACTCCTTTTGAATCCCTCATGCTGAACAAGATGGACGGGCTACTCAACATGCAAGTTCAAGGCTGAAACTCAAGGAGCTTTTAGAGAGATAAATGAAATACTAGATGCTATTGAAGCACAGCTAAGGATGGATGATTCAGAAGATTTTTAAGTCTTAGTTTTTTGTGTTATGTTTTTTCTTTTTTTTTTTCTGTCTTAAGGTTGTAATTTCCCCTATTTTAATGCAATATTATTGATCAATTTACTTTAATCTGTTGTGCCTTGCATTTTTTTTACTTTAAAAAGCCAAATAGGGGGAGAAAAATTGAATTTACACGTGCTCTATATACACCTTTGTTTGCCCATGTTTTTGTGAACGTTTTTATGCAAAAATTTGGTCTGCATGAATTGGAAAATTTAGGGGGAGATAATTGTTAAACATGACTGCTTTATATCAATATATCATGTGAATAAATGCTAAGTCAATCACAGAAGTTTTTAACACTTGTTCTTGGAAAGATATTGATTGATTTTCAGGTATGAAAGACTTAGATAAAAACTTTGATGCTTCATCAAATTAATCACAAGACCCAATGCTATTCAATTCAAAATTTGGCATGTTTAAAGCCAAAAAGGGGGAGATTGTTGAATTGAGGGGGAGCCACTTGAAGCACAAAGGATAAATTGATTCAAGAAGGAAGGTATTGAACTTTCAACATGCCATGAAGCCTTGAAGATTAATTTGTGATTGAATGTAAAAGAACGAAAGCATTTCTGGTGATCCAAATGCATTGCATTCATATCATTCATTGAATCTATGTGGTTATGAAAAAGAGTTCACAAGGCTTTGATAAAATTGCATAAGTTTTTAAATCAAATCTTAAAGTTTTGGAAAAATAAGTTTCTTCTGATATAATCCATTATTTCAACAAAACAATCGATTATTTTGATCTTTGTATTTTTTGGAAAACCTTTCAAGAACAATGTAATCGATTACATGTCGGGTTAATCGATTATTTTCACTTGATTCACTTTTTAGAATGCCTTGATGAACATTGTAATCGATTACCAATGAACTGTAATCGATTACATCAGCTAAAACTAGAAATCATCTTTCTGTCTTAATCAATTATCCAAGATAGTAATCGATTACATCATATGCTATGCTTGCATGCTTTTCTGTCTTAATCGATTACCAAAATCCGTAATCGATTACCCAATGCATATCTTGGCTTAGAAGCTTTCTGGCTTAATCGATTACCAGAGATTGTAATCGATTACATAGTTCAAACTCATTTTATATACCTTTCTGGTATAATCGATTACCAAAGGAAGTAATCGCTTACACAGTGCTTTCTTTACATCCTTCTGGTGTAGTCGATTACTCATCATAATAATCGATTATTTTGATTGAAAACCATACCCAGAATTTTTAAGAACACATTAATCGATTACAAGCTTGATTTAATCAATTATATAGGTAAAATAATCGATTACATGGGCGTTTTAATCGATTACCAATGGTTACTAAAGTTTGTTATAAATAGAACCTTGGCTCAGCTGTTTTTTCTAACTTGACCAATTCGTATTACTGAGCATTCAAAGGCTTTTCAAACACTCTTTAGTGATTCTCTGGGTTCATAAGGTTCTTGCTTTCATAATACATTCATGAGTTGTTAGATTGATGTAAAAGCAAGAAGGTTCTTTCAAAGTTTTAAGGAAGTATTGTTCTTAATCTGTTTTCTACATACAACCTGATTTAATCATTCATATGTACATCATTCATTGGATCATCAGGTGACTTCTTTCCTTAAACTTTGTTGTTTTATCTCTGTAATTCAAATTTTGTAAAGATTGGCTTATTGTAAATGGGTTTCTTGCATGATAACTAGAGATAGGTTTCTCTAGGAGTTGCTGAGTAGTGTTCTCAGTGGGGTTAGTCTCTAAGGATCTAATAGTGTTTTAGATCTCTGAATTTTATCTAGGGTTGATAAAGAGAGGCTTGTAATATCTTGTAAAAATATTATTTGCAATAGTGGAACTCCATTCTAGTGTTGAGTGGAAGAACTGGATGTAGCTTCATAGTGTTTGAAGTGAACCAGTATAAATTTGTGGTTGATCTTTACTCTAATCTCTTCATCTCCTAATTGCTTTGATTTGTGAATCAAATTATTTGCTCAGAAAAAAATTTCAATTGTCTATTGATTTTCTTGACAGTGGAATTTGAGTGAATATAAGATTGGTGATTTCAAAACAATTTTAAAGTGATAAAGATCCTATGGAAACTCTGATTTGAAAATTTTAATTTACCAAGGTTCAACCAATTCACCCTCCTCTTGGTTGTATTGAAGTGTTCCTATCTTTTTTAGCCACTGCACACACTAACAACAAAAAAAAAAACAAAATGAACTTTCTAGTGTTTTTTTCCATAAATCCAGTAATTTGTATTTGAACTTCTTTCCCATTCACTTCCTGCATCATAATGAATAGAACGAGGATGGAAGGAGAAGATAAGAAGCTTACAAGTACGACACATTGGCGTGGCGAAGCAGCTCGGCGATCTTGGCAGACTGAGCGACCACATTGACGCGGTTGAGGCATGCCGACGAGTCCACGAGGCAGAGGTCCTCATCGGAGCCGCCGCAAAAGACCAGAAGAGACAGAAGTGGGAGGCACGCGGTGAGCTCGGAGTGGCCATGGACGGGATTGGATAGGCCGATTCCGCGGTGGAATTAGGGATTAGGGATTTAGGGATTTTGCACAAGAAATTTGGGAGAAAGAGGAATTGCCCTTGAAGATATTTGGATTCAAATTTTGAAAAGCAATAAATACTGGATGAGAGAGAAAGGGGAGACGGAGAGAAGCCCCCGAGAATCAGAACGAGATTCAAAGACGGTTTTTCCAAAACTGTTTTTGAACAACCCTTTCTAAGATGATTTTTGATAACCGTCTTTGAATATTTGCTTTTATTTATAAATCTGCAACCGCATAAAATTCTAAGACGGTTTTAATACAACTGTCTTAGATTTGACATCGTAAAAAGGTATTTTTTTAGTAGTGTGTATACAAAATTTAATTATTTAAATATTATAAATTTATGATTTACTATTTTATTTTATGTTGTTGAAATATTTAATTGATATATTATTTAAAGATATTATTATTATTATTTTTATATAAATAGATTTTTATAATTCGAGTCCATGAGTCCATATGAAACTCTCGCAAGTCATTCAATATTTACTTATACGCAAGTGAATGATGGGTTCCATCAAACTGCACCCCAAATATGTCTGGCCAGCTTCACATTGATGAAACATAATAGTCAAAGCTTGGGCAGCCAATTAGGGAAAAATCATCAGAATGCATAATCATTGTGGATGTGTTGAAACTTCTAGTCTTGAACCAATGAGTTTATAATTGAAGTAAATAAATTAAAATGACAAAAATACTATTATATTTTTGCTAAGGCTGGATTTAATAAAGGAAAAAATAAGTAAAAATGAAAAAAGATTTTTAAAATTTAATATGGATTCGGACCACATCTTTATTATAGTATTTTAATTTAAATATTTTTTCCTTTCTTAATAGAAATTAGATAGGCTCTCTTGAAATTGGAGTGTCCCAGAACAATTTGCATCGATTTTGAACTAAACAAAAAATCCAATTCAAAGATCAAGAGGATTTGCAGTTCTAGTGTGATTTAAATTGGAATAGATGACTAATTTGATTTTTACCAACTTATTCTTTATCCTTACATTTTAATTTTTCTATTGATGCGACAAATAGTCGAATACTATATAACAATTCAGATTATCAAATCTAAGTGCAGCATAGTAGTTTAGGTGCTAAACACAAGATTCCAATAAAACTAAAATGTATATTACTTAAGGTTTTTAAAGTCAGATTAGTAAAGTAACTAATTTAATGTTTACTTATGTAACATAGTTGAACCAATATTAATTAAATAAATTTTTATAATTTTAATATAATATATTAATAATATTAAATAAAAATATAATTTCTATAACTTCATATTATTTAAAAATATCACCACTCATGTTATATAACATAAAACATACATAGAAAATCCTGGTTTAATTGGAAAAATGAAAAATACCCTTCTTAAAAAAAAAGAAAAAGAAAAAAAGAAAAAGAAGAAGAAGAAAATTGTAGTGTGTAAGTTGATTGAAAACATGCACTTCAAATGATCAACTCATTGGTGAGTGAAATTACTTTTTGGAGTAGATGTGGATCAAGAAGTATTTGCTGACTGCAGACACTGGCTTTTGACCTTAGTTTGAGTTCGAATGAAGTGGAACACGCCAATTGTCTGTCCAACCCAATCCCAACTTTACCAACACAAAGGATTTTGAATCAAAATCAACCATAAAAATTCCCCTTTGACTCATCATCGTTTTACTTTTGTTTAGGAATAGCCCAATCTAAGACACTAATAGTTTAAGGCACACCAAATATCCTCTACTCTCCTTAATTAATTACCTTAATTGGCACTCAAAGATATTCCTCTAATTAATTATTAATTTCTTTCTAATGGAGGAAGACATTGGATAAGACATAAGAGACACAGGGCAAAGATAGTCAAAAGGATTTTCTTGTGTTCACTTCTATTAAATTCCTTTCTTATTCTCTACTCCTTTGTGTTGCTGAAATTCCTTTCGTTTTTATTTTATTTTAATCACCAAACCATCCCGGACGAGTCAACATCACCGAACAAATTTAATTGATGATTTTTTTGGTCTGATTCGAGTTCAACAATGTATATGTATAAAGTTTAATTATAAGTTATTTATTTATTATTATTATTATTATTAATTATAAAAGATTTTACATAATATTTTAATCACAATCTATCATGTATAATGAATTTATTGACTTTTAAAATAATTATCTGAATATAATTTAAATAATAATTTGTGACTGTATAATAATATAAAATTATTTTACATTATTAATATATAAGCATTAAACTTATAAAAAAATCTCAATATTTTTGCAAAAAAATTAAATATATTTTTTATACTTCTAATATACCCTCTTTTAGATTGCTATCTTTTTTTTATTTTGTTATTTATTTTTTCATATTTTTATCTTTAATATCTATTATTAGTCTCAAATTATTTAGTAATGAAGTTAGATACAATATCATCGATACCACATCATGTTGGAGTTGCTTAGTTGTTATTTTTTCATTTTTCACATCATTGTATTTTTTTTTTAATTTTAAAAGAATTATCTACATCCATTTTTCCTTTTTTTCCCTTCCTTCCCTCCCTTTCCTCGTCTTTCCCTGTTCTTCCTCCCATCTTCTCGTCTTTCCTCATTCTTCTCCTTCGACTCCAAAACCCCAAACACCACCATCGTCCAAGCTGATCCCTCTTTTGTGAAAGCCAACCCCAACCACTCAACAACAACAACATGAAACCCCAAACCCTACACAATCCAAATCCAAAATCCAACACCACCACCAACAACAAAACAACAAGAAAGGACTCGTTCTGGACTCTGTCGAATTCAACATTGTACGTTTCCAACATTGACTACTCCCTCACAAACTCGGACCTCCACATGCTCTTCTCCACCTTTGGCCACGTCATGCATGTCACTGTCCTCAGGGATTGCCACACGTGCCTCAGCTGGGGGTGGCCTTCATCCAGTTCATGTTGCGCCTCGACGTGTGCGATGTTGCAGCGTAGATGAACAAGAAAGTCCTCAATGGCCACACCCTTGCCGCCTCCATTATCGCTGACAACGGCCACACCCCCGAGTTCATTCACAAGTGCGTCTACTGCGACACCGACAAAGTTGTTGCTGCCTCGTTCTCACTATCTGGCTCTTCGCCACTCCGCCTACACCGCCCTCGATGTCTCGACTGAGCCACCGCCTGCAGACAATGACCTCCCATTGATGCCCAATGGCTCCCACAACCCAACAACTAAAACCCAAAAATAATTAAAATAATTTTTAAAATAGAAAAAAATGTGAAAAAATAGAGGAATATAACTAAACAAATCGAGTATGACTCAGATCATCACCTAACAATCTCATACTAACAACATATATCAAAAATAAGAAATGTCATAAAATATATACTTTTTTGTTACAAACTTTTTCGGAGAGAAACACAGAGAGAAGAAGATCAAGGCCAGCGATTGAAAAAAGATTGAAAATTTTGTAATGCTTCTGCTGTCTTTGAATTTCTGGAGGTTAGACATGAATATGTCTGGCTAATTCTTTTATTGTGGTTAGAGCCAGAACCAATGTGAACTCCTCTGTAACTTGATTGGTATTATATGAAATTATCATAATTGCTTTATTTTACTCTGTTCTTCATTGCATCATTCTTTATTAGATTTGACCACTCTATTAAAGTTCTGAGGGTTAGAGTTCACAATAGGGATGTTGGGACTTTAATTTCTGACATGAGTAAATAACAATTTTTACATTGCCTAGGGATAGGGATGTATGATTGCAGAAATAATAGGATGTATTCTCTTAATGCTTAACTTGATAGGGAATTACTAAGGAATTAGAATTTCTAATTGGGTTAAAGGGTTAAATTGCTAAGGGATTAAGATTTAACTAATTATGTAAAAATACATCATCTGAGTGATTAGAAATAATTGAATTTAATAACCAATTAAGTAAAAGAGGTAGGGATCAAAGGGGAATGTGCTCTGACCACAATTATTTCTCATTACTGCATAACAATCACTTTAATTTGCTTTAGAATTCTCGTTAATTTTTTGTTATTTATTTAATTTTCTTAAATTCCAAAATACACACTATTCTCTTGGGGCAAGCATAAATTTGATGCCTTTATCAGTTTGTAAGTCCCTTGGAATTTCTGAGTTGAAGCCTACCAGAGTTTCTCTACAACTTGCAGATCGCTCATTAAGAAGGCCTACAGGAGTCATTGAAGACGTTTTGGTTAAAGTAGATAAATTAATTTTCCTGCAGATTTTATAGTTTTAGATATGGATGGTGAAAGTGAAATACCACTTCTCTTATGTAGATCATTTTTAGCCACTGCTAGAGCTCTAATTGATGTAGAGAAAGGAAAATTGGAACTTAGGATGGACGATGAGTCTATTACCTTTAATGTTTTTGATGCTATGAAACATCCATCTGATGAACATGATTGTTTTAGGCTAGATGTTTTGGATAATGTAATTTGTGCAGGTCAAACAGAGGAAGAGGAACTTGAAAAAGAGCTGGAACTTCAAAGCCAAGAAAACATGCAAGAAGATTTTGAGGCAATAATGGAGGTGCTAGAGAAGAAAGAAGATGACATTCCAGTTGGAGCACCAAAAGTTGAGCTGAAAGAATTACCAGAAAATCTGAAGTTTGTGTTTCTAGGTGACAAAGAAACATATCTAGTCATCATTAATAGAGGGCTGGAATTTTATGAGGAAGAGCAACTGCTAAAAGTACTCAAGGAGCACAAAACTGCCATAGGATGGTCTATCTCTGATTTGAAAGGTATTAATCCTTCTTTTTGCACTCACAAAATTCTTATGGAAAATGATGTAAAGCCAGTGAGACAACCACAAAGGAGACTTAATCCTACGATGAAAGAAGTGGTTAGAAAAGAGGTTGTGAAGCTGTTAGATGCATGAATGATTTACTGCATGGGTAAGTCCAGTCCAAACTGTCCCTAAGAAGGGTGGGATGACAGTCATTCAAAATGATAACAATGATTTAATTCCCACAAGAACTATCACCGGATGGAGGATGTATGTGGATTATAGGAGACTAAATGATGCAACCAGAAAGGATCATTTCCCACTTCTTTTTATGGATCAGATGCTTAAGAGACTAGCTGGTCATGATTATTATTGCTTCCTAGATGGATATTCTGGATACAATCAAATCCCAGTAGCACTAGAAGACCAAGAAAAGACAGCCTTTACATGTCCATTTGGGGTGTTTGCTTATAGAAGAATGCTATTTGGCCTGTGTAACATTTCAAAGGTGCATGCTCTCTATTTTTTCTGACATGGTAGAAAAAGGCCTTGAGGTATTTATGGATGATTTTTCTTTTTGTGGCTCTTGTTTTAATTCATGTTTGGCTAATTTGGCTAAAGTTTTAAAAAGATGTCAAGAGACAAATTTAGTTTTAAATTGGGAAAAATGTCACTTCATGGTTCGTGAGGGAATTATTTTAGGCCATAAAGTTTCTGAAATAGGAATAGAGGTTGATAGAGCTAAACTGTTATTAATTGAAAAATTACCTCCTCCTATTAAACTTAATGGTGTGCGCAGTTTCATAGGACATGCAGGATTCTACAGGAGGTTCATCAAAGACTTCTCCAAAATTGCAAAACCTCTCAGCCAATTGCTTGAAAAGGGAGCAGAATTTTGTTTTAATGAAGCTTGCATTGATGCATTTACTGTACTGAAAAATAAGCTTACTACCGCACCTATTTTAATGGCCCCTGATTGGACTTTACCATTTGAACTTATGTGTGATGCCAGTGCTTATGCAATAGGTGCTGTGTTAGGACAAAGAAAGGATAAGCGCCTACATGTTATATATTATGCTAGTAAAATTTTATATGAGGCACAAGTAAATCATGCCACTACTGAAAAAGAAATGTTAGTTGTAGTATATGCATTAAATAAATTTAGGTCCTATTTAGTTGGTTCTAAGGTTATTTTCTACACTGACCATGCAGCTCTTAAGTACTTGATGACAAACAGGACGCAAAGCCACGCTTGTTGTGTTGGATGTTATTGTTTCAGGAGTTCAATTTAGAAATCAAGGACAAAGCTGGAGTAGAAAATAAGGTAGCTGACCACCTGTCCAGAATTCAGGAAAGAGACTTGCAAGATGGACCAGAAGTGGAGATTAATGAATCATTTCTCGATGGGCAAGTGCTAGCGATGCAACTTGTTCCATGGCTTGCAAATGTGGCAAACTTTAAAGCTGTTGGAATAATGCCTGTAGACTTTAATTGGCAGCAAAAGAAGAGGTTCCTTCATGATGCAAGGAGGTATTTCTGGGATAACCTTTTTCTGTATTTTCAATGCACTGACGGTGTTATTCGCAGATGTGTAGCTGAATTGGACATACCAAAGATTCTTTGGCATTGTCATTCTTCAAATTATGGAGGACATTTCGGAGGAAATATGACAGCACAAAACGTCTTGCAATGTGGTTATTATTGGCCAACACTTTTTAAAGATGCAAGAGACTTTGTTGAGAAGTGTGATAGCTGTCAGAGAACTGGTAACATTTCTCGCAAGGATGAAATGCCACTGAATAATATCCAAGAAGTGGAGCTGTTTGACCTATGGGGAATTGATTTTATGGGACCTTTCCCTAAATCATATTCTAATCAATATATCTTGGTTACAGTGGACTATGTATCTAAATGGGTAGAAGCTGCAGCTTTGCCAACCAATGATGCAAAAGTTGTGGTCTCATTCTTGCGCAAGAATATCTTCACTTGCTTTGGGGTACCAAGGGTTATAATCAGTGATGGAGGTACCCATTTTTGCAATAAACAGTTTGACAGTTTGCTTGCCAAGTATGGAGTCAATCACAAAGTGGCAACACCTTATCATCCACAAACAAGTGGTCAGGTAGAAATTTCTAATCGTGAGCTGAAAAGTGTAACACCCCAAAATTTTGGAATCACAATCAACTACAGGAGTAAAATGTTAATTAGAAGCAATACAGAAGAATTTAGGGAAATGACAAAAATACCCCTAGACATTTTGGAAAATGATCAAAATACCCCTAGGTCTTCTAGCAATATATATAAGGAAATCTTATAAATAATCCTTAAGGTTGTAAAAATGACCAAGAATACCTCCAGGGAAACAATTACAAAGATACCTGAACATTTTTGGAAATGACGATTTTACCCCTAGGTGAAGGGTAAAATTACCAAAATGCCCTTAGGTCAAAAGAAACTGACCAGATGACTTTTGAAATTTGTGGGAACCTCAGTATGGGATTAAATTCTTTTAGACAACACATTATTAACATGACTAGTGGCAGAAAACCCTAAACAGTAATTTTAGAAATTTTGGGAAAGATTTTGAAAAGAGCTCGATCTAGGATAACTTAAGCATTCAAAAAAAAAAATCTAGGAAAATGGAGAGGTATAATCTATATGATTTATTCTTAATTATAGGAGGAATAAGAGTTTTAAATAAATTA
>PYAF01002138.1:21922-41558 GCA_007407185.1 Glycine tomentella | reverse complement strand
GTTGAGACTAGGCTGCTTGACTTAGGAGCAGCATGGAGAGCTTGAAGGCTCTGTTTTGATTTCATTTTGATGTATAGTTCTGTACTCCCTCATGGAGGGCTGATATTCTTTTGTACCACCACGGCATGTGTGGTGTGGACTGTGGACACTGATGTATATATGTACAGAACTTTGATCTTATATGATATGTGACGTTCCCTGAGTCTAATTGCCGTATATCTGATTATCTGTCTGTATGATTAAATTGTCTGGCTTTTGATATATGTTCTGAGAAACTGGATCAGCAGGGGCGTGATTTATGATTTAGTATAATGTGATTTTGAATTATCTGTTATTCCGTACATAATGTATCAAGAAAACGATTCTACACTTCCTCTGAGCTATATAATTTGTGTTTTATGCGCTAATCTGATATTATTGATGATAACACGTCGGAGGCCTACGGGGTGTTACAGTTCTTTGCTATTAACCGTCTTAGAATATGCCTTTCTAAGACAGTTCTTGTCTATTAACCGTCTTAGAATATGACTTTCTAAGACAGTTCTTGTCTATTAACCGTCTAAGAATATGACTTTCTAAAATGGTTCTTGTCTGTAATCGTCTTAGTTTCTTTTGTTTTGGTTTTTTTTAATATACTTTTTGGACGGTTTTTTGTACACACATAATAATAGGCATGGTCATATGATCAATCTAAATCGACATTAAGAAGGGTATACAAATGAATAGCATTTCATTATCACTCTAGCTTTAACAATCTAAAAGTTTCACTAACAAGAATAGTACGTAGTGTGATTATAGAAAGAAAGAAGTTATTCGTTGTACACTGTCCTCTAATTGAATATACTAGTCAAAGAATAAAATTTACAAATGATGTTATTTTGTGATGCTATTGTAGTGGTAAAAAATAACTCTATAAAACAATATATGTATATATATATATATATTGTCATATCCCGTACAATATGCAAGGTAAAACCCATTAAGTGGGACTATCTAATGTGGAAACTCCTGTTGTGTACTTGAATAACAATCTATATGCCATTTTGTAACCTCATCGGTAGCGTCAGCAACATATCCAAGTTTGCCTGTATTAAGACCAGCCATACTGTAACATAATGACATATGTGTAAGAAAACAATAAAGTAAAGAAAAATAAAATATATAAATGAAGCACCATATCACTGAACTCTCAAACAACCCAACCATGATTTGTATAGTGGGTAATTTTAGGTCAACAACAAGATGTATCATACAAAAACATATATACTAATAATCCAGTACAAACAATTTTCATTTTCACAAGATAATATGTAACATGTCACATTAGAAAAGCTTTACATGTACAATGAAGCAGGTTTCCGTAGTCCAATATGTAACAAACTAGCAGTTTCTATATTCTCATTAGTCTTAACATCTCCACAGCCTCTCGTGTCCATGCTTGAGCTCACATTGTCTCACATTTTCGTAACATATGGAAGAAAAAATTATTAAAAAGTGAAAATATGACCATATGCACGATTTGGGGGTCCCCCAATTATGTAAGCAAAGAGTATGATATGTGCCAAAAGAACATGAATAGTAAGTAATATCTTTAAGTGCTTGCCACACTACCTAGGAGAATGCTTAATCCTAAGATAGTTTTGAAAAATAAAATGTTTTGGTAAAACTAAAACCCTATATACATAGATATGTATAGATATATTCATATATATTCACAATGTTGGACTTCAACACACCCCTCTTTGAACACAGATACCCACCACAACTAAGGTGGGCTAAGGGTAAAGGCAGTTAAGTTGGGCTTTCCATAAAGAATGAACTCAGGAATCCAAGATTTGTGAATTCATTAATCAAGATTTATTGGTTTTATCTAACTGAAAATACAATCATATGGGAAGTTGCAGAAGTGGAGAGAAGTTAATACCTGGAACCTGGGAATAGAGGACGGAGAGTGAACAACTTAGCCATTATAGCACCCATTGCCCACATATCTGCAGATGAAACAAAAATGATAAATGTATAATACTCAACACTTGTCATCAATTCATCACTACAAGGAATGCATTGTCTAGACTATAGACCATAATGTTTTGCAAAACATAAGTCACCATAAATGACATGTTACAACATCAGATGCTCACCAACTTTAAAGCCATATAGATGGGATTGAAGCAGGACCTCAGGAGCTCGATACCTAACCAGAGGTCATGACACATTATTTATTAAATTAAATACATATAACATAGTGCATTATACATTTACAATAATAATAAAGTATTGAGTTGTGAACTGATCTCCTGGGCTAGGCCAAAATCAGCAACCTTGATGACCTCTGGTTAGGTGACCAGCAAGTTTTCTGCAAAACAAAGCATACCTCATGTCAAAATAGCAAAATTTAATATTGACCTGTATCGAGACAAAAACTAACTCTCCTGGATAAGAAGAAACAATAGAGCTGAATGTTGATGTTGCATTATTAGCGATGAAGTACCTAAAATGGAGAAAACAGGAAACCCAAGCTTAGAAAGTTAAACAGAAGAATAAAATGTCAACTATGAATGAACTAAAAAAATTAGTGACATGATCATAATTGAATGTATCGTTATAATAAGTCCAGAATGTTCTTTTACCCTTCCTAGATGTTTAACGAAGATAAAATTCCAATTCATTGAATCCAATAAAAAACAAAGAAGATGCTACATCGATTTGTACTATGAATGCAACACAATTACCCATTGGTTATGCCAAATTGATGAATAGAATCCAGAATGCGCAAAACAAGCTCAAAAAGATGTTAACAGGTAAAAGGGAAAATAATAAATAAAGAAGCATAGTAATATGGTATGGCAAAAAAAAAAAGTCAGGGTAGAAGGGAGGGGAGGATATATAACAAGTAGAGAACCTTTTCATTGATCTCCAAACCTTTCCAATATGGCAAATACTCTCTCAATTCCCAGACTTACACCAACTGTAGGCCCTGACCTTGAGCCAAACATCCCTATAAGGTTATCATATCGGCCACCGACAACAATTTAACCAACCTGCGTAAAAACCATATGCCCATTCCTAAATAAAAGCTGAAGATTTCAACAAAAACAATGAAAATGAACCGCAAAAATAACAGGGTGTGTGCACAAATTCAACTGTCATAAAACTACAGAGAGTTAACCTACTTAAAGAATCAGTCATTATACTCTCTAAAGTTTTGATTTTTCCATAGTTATAAATAAAATTTCCAGTTATGTCAATGCTTCAGAAGCTCCTTCATGTTTTGAAAAATCACTACCCTCTTGTTTAAATTTAGATAATAATGCTAAAGGAGATCCTTTTTCTTTAACAAAAGTTTCAATTATGTCAGCTGTCTCAGTAGTTAATCTTTTTTCTTCCACCAACAGCATCACAATATAAAGCACATTACCAAACATAACATAATCTTGAACTTAATTAACAAAACAATAACTTCCATATACTAACAGTTCATATGGGATATTAATGTAAATTTTTACCAAAAGGAACAATATAAGATCAAAAACACTACCCAATCATCCAGTAAATAAAAGACACAAGTAGCAGATATCCTTACCATTTCTTTTCTTATATGTTGAAAAGACTGTTTGTCTAACTTGTCAATGCTTGAACATGTTGGTCTAAACTTTTCTGATGTACATCACATATTTGCGTCATGCCATCCAGTGTCTTTCTATGATTCAACTTTATCTGGAAAAAATCAAGAAAAAGGTCAAACATGAACACAATTGTATTGCAATCTGAATACAGTGTTGAATATGGTTTTTAACCATTAAGTAGGAAAACAAGAGTAATTGCCAGCCACATCCAAATGACTGATATTAGGTTGAATTAGTTAGGATATAATACAAGTTAGGTGGGCATCAGCTAGCAAGTAGCAAAGACCTGATGCAATCAACAATGATGCTAAAAATCGCACTTCAAAGTGTAAAACACACATTTCAATTGTAGCCCAAAATCCCCATATACTAAATGACATTCTGATTTCTGCTAGTATCACTTTACTCACTAGGCATAACTATTACAATGATAACCAATCACCAAATAAGTATTGACAGACCATGAAATAATAAATATGACAGTTGATGACAAATTAAATTTATGAACTCAAAAGACAGTTCCACAATTTCAGAAAATGAATACTATTAGAGATTAGAAAAATGAATATTAAAAAATTTACCTCATGTTCCCCGATGTCCAGCTCATCAAGTAGTTCAGTCAAAATCCTAACAACCTCAAAGTCCGGACCCATAAATTCAGATGGAGTAGGAGTACTAGCAATATCAAAGTCGCATTGATAAAATTCACGGTATCTTCCCTTAGATGGGTTATCTCTTCTGTAAACCTTGGCTATTTGGTACCTTTTGAAAGATGTCAAACCATTCATAGCCACAAACCTAGCAAATAGAACTGTCAAGTCATACCTCAAAGAAAGAATCTCCCCACCTTGTCAAACAAGTTGATTACAAATTAGCATGAAATTAACATTCAACTCTCTATATGGATTTAAACAGGAGGCGGGGGGTACCAATCTGGCATAGAATTCTAACTGCATACATTAAAAACACAGCTCTGATTCAGCATCAGAAACAGAAACAAAAAAATTTCTAGATGAAAAAATATCCACTCTTCTCATACTTTCGAACATTTTAAGTGCTACAAAATTAATAAATAAATAATAGCTACATCTTGAACAAAATGCCTTAAACTATGATTATACAATTAATATTATCATTCTCATGTCTCTATAAAAGTGAAATATGGCTTACAACAATCACTTGATATTACAAATACATAAGCATACACCCACTCTTCCAATACCTGGCCAACCTAGTGTATAATACTGCCATACCGAATTTCGAATTGATTGTTTTGTTGCTTAGTACTAAGAATGTGACTTCCTTCAACTGATCAAACAACCAGCTCTTTTAATGAATGGTGATTTAATCTTCTCCTCATAGCAGTGTGCAAAATGCATTGGATAGATAAATTATCCAATAAAATGCCCAAACATAATTTCTCTTTGTCTACAAAAGACTGGAACATTTAAGCAGACTATAACACACCTAGAAAACAAAAATAATCAAAATCAATTTAGTAACCAAAACTAGAGAGAATTACCTTAGGAATCTTGGGTAATCTCCTGCTTTCATTGCTCTCTACAACATCCTTTACTTTCAATAAAAATTCATTAAACTCAGGTTTAGCCAAATCCAAAAGTGATAGAAAATCTGCCACCCAAGTCCCTAAAGCTATCTCTCGACCACTCAGTAACCTCTCCTTGATCAATGCCAAAATCGAGCTAGTCCCTTTCCCCAAAACAAATTTTTTCTTCTTCTTCTTCTCCACTACTTTCGTGTTTCTCTCTACTTTCATTTCCTTGACACCTAGGATCACACGAGAAGGCCTTGAAGGAGAAAGCCATCAAATATCCAGTTGATTATAAACAGTAGCTTCATACAAGTTATTACCTGCCTCCCCTGGAGTTACAGCCGCATACCTTGGCTTTATTTGGCATGAGGGCATGTTGTACTCTCGGATTGGGTAAGTTGTATGTCCCTTGGTCTAGGCCTACAAGTATCCCCAAGCCTAGCCCTGTTGTTGTAGTACATGTATAAGAAAATAACTTTGTGGACATTAAACAACATATCCAAGATTAACTCAAACTATCATTTTAACTGTTTCCTTATATCATATATGAAACTTTAACAGTTTCCGTAGACAGAGGGACACAAAATAGCAGACTTAGAAAATCATAAGACAAAAAAAGGTAATGAACTTGAATACATTCCCACACATATCAATTAAATCCACTAAAATTGTCACAAAGTTAACCAGTTAACATACAAGTAATGCCAATCCAAATCATACTCCATCATAAACTGCCTACAATGATTGTTTTTTAAATTCTATCAAACATTCTGGCCATTTTTTTCCTTATTGTTGTTATGTCCTCCACGTCTAACGCTGTAGCATCACCAAACCACTGCAACAATGAGTAGGTATATAAACCAGTCAATAACCATATACAATGACTCACAAAATCAGTTTCAATGAACACTAATACCGCAACGGGTTCAATTTAACATATCTTGTTCCATTCATTCTTCAAACCTCCACGAACTATGTTCCACATCCATTGCATTACGTAATACCCATATTCAAAGCCATCTTTTTGAACATTGCTCTATATTTTGCATAGTCAAAATGATTAAATGCCACAACAACTTGGTACATAATGTACAAACATACGTACATCATTACAAGAATTAAATGACTAACCTTGACTTCAATCTAGTGTGGTCCAGCTAAATTACATTTACCATCGACACCGGAATTCAATGTCTTAAGTGCACTAATTTACCAAAACCAACTTACATTTGGGTTAACGCCTAACCTTTATCTTGCAGGGATTAATTTGGTTGATAATTTGAAAATATAATAACTTCAAAACAACTTACTTGTTAATGACAGCTTTGATGTGAATGTCCGACTTCTTACCAAAGAACAAAACCACACCACTGTATGGGTAGAAGGACATAGAACACATAGTTGTCAATGGGCCCTATGTTGTTTTCCTCATTAGCAATTACATATACACACACTAAAAGTCGTAATTGGACACTATATGCAGCAAACTTACTGATTCAAATAAGCGCCTAGGTACAATTGTTTTGTGATTCCTTGACCCATGTTTGAATGTATTGTTGACAGTCAGCACATCTATCCTTTGCATTGTGTATCATTTGTGGCTCAAAGAACCCATACACAGAACCATATCCCAACGATGTACTCGACTGATCCAGAAACCTATTATTAACATTTGGCATAAGAGTGAAAAAGAAATTCATATATATATATATATATTGCATCAGTTATGATTAATTTAATGAGTATAACACACACTTAACGCCCTTATACTTACATAATCCACAACTGTAGTATAGAGATGTTCAAATATTTGTCACCTCCTATTATTTCATTAATATCTGAATATGTTATATAGAAGGATTTTTCTATAATAGCAATCCCAAACTTTGATCCATTCCACGACAACTTCACAGGCCTGTGGTAAACATCGTACACCAGCTTAATCAATTCATCCAAAGGATCCACTTCACACACCTTAGTGGACCTTTGTACTACTTCAGATGACCTTTTTGTGGAATCCAGTACATCCTAGTAATGCAAATGAGAATACCTTTCCATTATTTGAGGTCAATTTAATATGCGTATATACTATGTAACCATATACTAAAACACAAATGTGTACATTTGGAGATAATGGTTTGATGAAACTTTTGGGCCATGCGACAAACATCTGCAGGGTATCTTTCACATACTTTATCTCTGACGTCGGGAATGGAACTTCTGCGTCCCCGTCAATAATTGTTTCAACACTGAATCTTGCGACATCATCACCATAATACGTGGTGTGAATTGTGGACGAGACGTCATGAACTTTACCCAATGTAACTAGGATCAACGACCCACAACGATGAACATACAACCCCATAGATTTTCTCCCAACATTAACATTGTCTTCACCAGATGCATCGGCTACTGTTTCTGCACAACTTCCCTTTGTGCTAACACGAGCAGCTAATTCTTGTAAATTGACTTCAACCGACGGTGAAAGTTGGGTTCCCAATTGGGTTAACTTAATCTTTGTTGTTTCCTTCACTTTTTCATTGACCTTGTCCTCCCATTGTTGATTCAATTTATCAAGACATTTTTTATATTCCTCCTCTACTTCTCTCCTGCATTCTTCCTTGATATTTTTTATAATACCAGCCAACTGGTTCAGGTTGATGGATCCAGATGAACTACTTGATGCACGTGATGCGCGTCCAAAGTATTGGCCAATGGTCACACCTGTCCCTGCTACACGAACCCTACCACGGTGCTCCTGTCGACCAATGGCAGCATTTAATATGTCTAGTTGACCATGAGGAACAAAGCTGCCTTGTGTCATCTGTTCCTCTAAAGCATCCTGCCACCATGAAGTTACAAAAAGATCATTTCAGTGTGTATTAATGTATGATGAACAAAAACAAACGTAGTTTGATTGAGCTCACAATTTTATCCGATATTTCTTGTGCAGTGTCAGATGTCATGCGACCATATTTCTTTGTGCAGGCCATCCTCCACATGACATGTCTTGGAATTGGAGACGGAGGGTTATCGAGAACCACTGAATGCTCAGTATTAGTTGCATCAATTTGTCACTTCTTGTTTTTTTCATCCATTAACTTCTTCTCAAGCAGGTCGTAACCACCACGAGACAGTACGTGAGGTGAGTCATTCAATTTTTGGATTTTTTATGCCTTTTTCCTGATTCCCTGTCCACAAGTAAAAACAAAATCATGTGACTGACTAACAAAGCATTTAACAATTACAAAATTTTACCCTACAACCAAAATAAGTGACTTACTACCTTCCAACTAGGTGTCTTCCGACTAGCAACAAATGCCTCCCAAGTTTGTCCATCTATACCATATTTCAATGAAGCTTCCTGTTGAGTTTCACTATCTGCATTGGCATATATGTACTTAGTGGTTAAGGAAGACTTGAATTGTCTACATCTAGTGCTAACCGATGACATGACCTTCTTCCTTGCTTCATCTGCTTCTGGGATTTCAATTTTTCCCTACATTGTGAACACAACACGTAACACTTAGTCATTGACTTAATTATTATTGTAACAAACATATGAAGTATTCATTTTTACCATAATGTCATCCCATATTAGGGTCTTCAACAATTCAGGAATGTCGTTCCAAGTAGCATGGACAATTGGTACTTTTTGTTGCCATAACCCCAAGATAGCTATGGAATTTTTCTTTGTGTGGGCTAGATGCCTTCCCACTTGTAGGATTAACATTAATCGTAGGCTTGTGTTGAACAAAGTTTCTAACAACCAGGCCTCTTAGACAGGTTGTTTGTCTACCTTTCCTGGACGACAACTTAGAACGATTATCTTCTAAAAGTGGCAGGGAATGTGGGGGAGTGGCCATCACTATTACAAAGAAAACAAAGCAAAACATCACATCCATTATTTGAATGACTTATAGTATGCAATATGAGAGTTATACTTATGTTAAACCAAAGTAATTTGAAATCATATATAAAATAAATATTTTACTTTGATATGAAACAGTTATGTATTCCTGTTTTCCCATAAACCTTCATCATGATCATTTTGGTTGGCATGTTCATCATCAACATCATTGTCTTCCACTATAGAAGGCATTGTAGTCGAAAAAGCAGACATTTCACAAATATCGAGTGTTGCATCGTCACCTACATGATGAATTCTAGTTGATGCTCTTCCTTGTAGAACCACTGAATATCTTGAGTCATACAGATCTTGGATGTAAAAAATCTGTTTTGCTTGCTCTGCCATGATGAATGGTTCATTTTTGTAGTTGACCTTATCTAGTTCTACTAATGTAAATCCAAGACGATGTTGATGCACACAAGTATTACCATTAACCCACTTACACTTAAAAACAGGAACTCAGAATGCACTATAATCAAGCTCCCAGATGTCTTCAATTATGCCAAAGTATGGCATTGACACTCTAATTGGGTTTTTATTAGATGCAACACAAAAGTGTTTGGAATCAGCGTCAACGGTAACCCCAATATTTTGAACAGTACTTTTGTCATCTTGTGACTTAGTGTAGAAGGAGTAATTTTTGATATCAAATCCCTTCCAAGTGGGCACATTCAAATTCGGTCCAACAACAAACAGTCGTAATATGGAGGAAGCGTTGTCATCACTGAATATTTTTGCCTTAAACCAGGTAATGAAAGTTTTATTATGTAGTTGCAAAACCTTCATCATGTTCATTTTTGGGTAAGATTGGGCCACAATTTGTTTATGAGCTTCAATGTAAGGCACAACCTCAGGCGTGTTATTCATAACATACAAATGAGCTTGTGAAACCTCGTCTCTAGTCACCGTTACAACATTAAACCCACGTGTACCCTTTCCTCCACGTGACTGCTCATGATAACTTACTGGGATCCCAACAGGTTTACCTGCAACAATGTAATCAGAACAAAACTCAATACATTCTTCCGCAATGTACCTTTGAACAATGGATGCTTCAGGTCGGTATTGATTCTTAGTATAACATTTTAACACCTTAATGTACTTTTCAATTGGATACATCCAGCGTAAAAACACAGGACCACACAACCTGATCTCCCTAACAAGGTGAACAATTAAGTAGACCATTATGTCAAAAAACGAGGGAGGAAAAAACATTTCCAATTGACAAAGGATAGTAGCTGCCTTATTCTCCAAGTTATCCAACTGTGTTGGGTCAACGACTTTTCTACACACGACATTAAACAAAAAACACAACCGAGTTATGGCAACCCTAACTTTGTCAAGCAATATTCCCCGAATCGCTACAGACAATATTTGTTGCATTAGTACGTGACAATCAGGAGACTTCAACCCAACCAATTTAAGATTATTCACCAAAACAAGACTCTTGATATTTGAAGAGTATCCTTATGGGACCTTAATACTCCGTAAACATTGACAAAAAGTTTTTTTCTCCTTTGTTGACAATGTGTGACATGCCGGGGGCAAATAGGTTTGGCGACCAGTACTACTTGGATGTAATTGCTCGCGTATACCCATCTCAACCAGATCTTGGCGACTTTTCAAATTATCCTTGGTTTTGCCTGTAATGTTAAGTAGGGTGCCTATTATACTATCGCAAACATTTTTCTCAACATGCATAACATCTATACAATGCCTTACATCAAGATAGGCCCAGTATGGAAGATAAAAAAAAATAATTGACCTTTTCTTCCAAATGTTTTTGTCATTAGCATCTTTCTTCTGAGTCTTCCCAAAGACTGTTAAGATGTCCTAAACACGGTCGTGGACTTGGTGCCCAGTTAAATGCTTAGGCACAACCATTTTCTCTTGACTGCCAAAAAAAGCTTTTTTCAGTCGACGATACGGGTGACAAAGATTCAGAAATCTTCGATGTCTTGTATATACAGTCTTCTTTCCATGTTTAAGTTGGATGAAGGATGTTTCTTTCTCACAAATAGGACATGCATGATGGCCCTAGACACTATATCCACTCAAATTCCCATATGCCAGAAAGTCGTTAATGGTACAAAAAATCATGGCATGCAACACAAAGGTCTCGTGCATGTTGCCATCAAAAACATCAACCCCGTCTACCCATAATTTTCTTAAGTCTTCAATCAATGGCGCAAGATACACATCAATATCATTTCTTGGCTGTCTTGGACCTGAGATCATCATAGACAACATAATGTATTTACGCTTTACGCACAACCAAGGAGGGAGATTATATATCATCAACAACACAGGCCACAAATTGTGGTTAGTGCTAAGGTAACCGAAAGGATTCATTCCATCAGAAGCTAGAGCAAGCCTTAGGTTCTTTGGCTCATCCCCAAAGGTTGGATACAAACGATCAACTGTAGCCCATTGTGGAGAATCGGCTGGATGTCGGAGAAGTCCATCAATTTTCCTCCCATGTGCATGCCAAGTGAGATTTTTTGTGTCGTCTGCGTTATCAAACAACCGCTTAAACCTCGGAATTATTGGAAGATACCAACACACTTTTGTTGGACGAGTGTTATTTCTGAACCAATCATCAGTACATTCATCGTCATTTAGTTTGTATCGCGAAACCCCACATGTCGTACAATTCTTCAAATCAGCAAATTCATGTACAACACACAATCATTAGGGCATGCATGGATTTTTTGGTACTCCATTCCAATGGGACATAAAATCTTCTTTGCCTCGTAATGATTTTTTTGGCAATGTGTTATCTTTCGGTAGCATTTTCTTTAACAAAGATAGCAATTCCGTAAAGCTTTTGTCACTCCACCCAAATCTTACCTTCAAGTTAACCACTGCTAAGACCGTTGACAATCTTGTGAAGGTTGAGCAATCTTCATACAAAGAGATCTTCGAATCACTTAGTATTTTGTCATACACAGATGCATGTGCTTGTTGAAAATTCTCTTCTCCAAGATCACATATCATGTCTTCTATACGATCGTGTGGATCTTCATGATGTTCGGCAATGGTCTCGATTGTTGGCCTCGATGGCAATTCACCATGCCATATCCAATTTGTGTAACTCGGAAGGATGTTGTGACAGATTAGATGTGATCTAATCTCATCGATTGATTGTCGTCTACCATTCATACATTTAAGACATGGACAAAAATAATTTCCATGCAGACAAGGCGCATTATGTGTGACAAATTGTAGGAATTGTTCAACACCATTGTAGTACTGGTCACTAATGCACGGTGCTCTCATCCAAGTACGATCCATGATTGCACTTAGCTAGCATTTTCATTTTGTAATTCTTTAGTGGCATGTAAACGAAAGACTAATAGTCAAAAAGGTATGGCCCTACCCCATTCAGGAAATTATATTTTATACATCATTCATACATACATGTTAAGTATGAGTTTGTTAATTTAATGAAATTTCAGCAGCATTTCCTATTGGTCTCCAAGTACACAACATGAGAGAGGTGACTTGTTGTCACCACCTTCATGTATGCACTCATAGAACAAAGGAAAATGCAGCAAACTGAAATGACATTAAATTAAACAACTCATACTTAACATATATGTACAAAACGTGTATAAAATAAATAACATCCCAAACTGTCGAAACAGACAATTCAAGATTCAATTCAACGATTAATCCAAACTATCCGTAGTAATCATCAAATTGAACCTTAAATGGGGAACTAATGTTGACCAACTATGCACTGTACGTATTCATTAAACGTAATTGACATATTAACAAACATGTATAAGACACAAAATACTTACACACATGGTACATACCTCAAAAGATGGTCAATAACAGAAAAAAGAGAATGCGGTGATGTCGAAGTTGGGAAGGAGTTAATATTTGTTGGATCGAAAGAAGACGACAGAATCCTGAACATGCTAATTGAGTGAATACCAAAGACCTAAAACAACAAACAAGAGTAAGTAGTTAATTATTGATCAAATATCTCAAGAATATATCATTTCATCATTGTCATCATTGTATTAGTAATTAACCAACACACTAATGCAGAATTTAACAATAATACCTAATCACACATATATGCCTCACATGTATAGTAAAACAACTTTAATTTCCAGATGTTGAGGCAGTTCTTGAAGTTGCATTTGAAAACTTGACCTCTCTCATTGGCTAGCCTCTTTGGGAGAACTAAAGGCAAATTTCGAAGATCTATTGTATTGAAGGGAGAACCTGCCCAATTTCATTGACCCTGAAAACCCAATTAGAGCCCACTACTTTTCTATTAGAAGGAAGAGAAACTAAATCCTAGGTCTTGTTTCATTGCAATGAACCACTATGGATCATCCAGACCTTGCTGTAATGACTTTGGTTCATAGTGAGCAAGTAACAAAGTTAGTTTAATTGTAGGTAAATGAATTCCAGACTTTGATGTAGTCTGCATTTGATGAGAATTAACTAGTCTAGCAGGTGGGGGAAACTGCAGGAACATAATCTGATGCTACACTGTCAAGTAGCAGAATGAGACAAATCTCATGATTAAGGAAAATTAATACAGATGTAGATTGAGCTTCAATGTTAGGGCTAGCAAATTCAGTTTGAAGGTTAGGACTAGAATGAACATTAATATTAGGATTTTTTATAAGTAGTCAAATCAATGGTTTTTTTTTTAATAGAAAAAGAACCAACAATAGAGTTGCTGGAAGAGGACTGACTTTTACAGACACTAGAGACCTTGTGAATGATGCATAACTAAACCAGAGGCAAAAATCTATCATAATACATATTGCACGACTTTGTACCCTTCCCTTATTATTAGTGTGGTTACTACATGAGCCAATAAAACGCCAACTAAATCTCAACCCATTCAACACCCAAAATTTCACAAGCCCGTTCATTAGCATGTTAAATTTTCTCCACTTAAAAATCATTAAGTTAATAATAAGCTTGCAGCAGACACCAACACATTTGTAGGACCTTAATTAATAAATCAATGCATATATACAACTTAATATTTGTTGCAAGTATACAATACAAGATCCCAGAAAAAAAATACTATTGATAAGTGACAGCAGAAACACAAAAAGTACCACAAAATATTTATGATTATGTAGAACATCATGGTGTCAAGCATCTAGTAATTAGTATCATCACTATAACCCAAAATTCTTTTGAATTACCAGTAAATTGAAAAGACTTGTAATAATTTTGAAATTTGTATACCAGGATGTGTGTCCCATAAACATAAGACAGAAAATTGCCAAGGCAAAAACATAAAAAAACTTAAGACTATTTTACATATGTTTTTAGTTTGTACATTTCCAGTGATGAAACCTCATGTTAAAAATAAGCAATAACAAAGTGATAAATACTTATAAGTAGCATCAATTAGCTGAATTCATTGTAATTGCTTACTCACTTTCTCTTGATCCACACTGACCAATAACTCCTGGGCTTCTTGATCCACTAACAACCTTGTTCAACTGAAATAAATAAATAAAAAGGTCAATTTGCATAAAGCAGAATATATGAGCATAAAGAGAATGACATTATTTTCAATACAATAAAATAGAATTGTAAAATCAATCACTGATTGAATTCATGCAAGACTGCACTGGAAAAGATTAAAAAACTAACATTATGAATAATAGAAAAAATTTGTTAGTTGTCAAAACATTAAAATAAATCATGAATGCCAAATAAAGTGTGCTAATCAGATTAACCTTGTCGTTCAACTCATTCATCTACTTTTCCTTCCTTTATGTTTCTTTTATTTCATAAATGAGATGACAGTATGATTGTCAACATTGTTGAACTTATGAACCAAAGGATAAAATACTAGAAAGGCTAAAAAGGGGGTCGGGAGAGAGAAACATGCAAAGTCACACACTGCATAAAAATTGGAAACACTAATATTATATTCATAAGCTCTTATTTCATTTACTGCAACAAGAAACCTCCTTCATAAAATATCAAAATAAGCCTTTCACCAATAACGATCTCAGGAAGTTAAGCTCCTGAAAGAGTAGCATCCCTATATGAATCATATATCATAATTTTCTCCAAAATCAACTACTAAAGACACCAGTGAGGAAAGTAGATTGAATGAATTTTTAATTTTTAAGCTGTGAAATGGGGTAGACCAAGACATTGGAGGAAATTATTAAATGGGATATTGTGCTGAATAATATCTTTGAAGATTTGGTTTCTAACCAAATCCAATAACATCTTGTGATCCATGTAGTCAACCTCGCCTATTGAGATAATGTTATTATTGATAACAAAGATAGAGTACAGTATTAAGTTCATGCCATAAGGACTAGTACAAGACAATCAATCAAACTGCATAAGTACCACTATCAACACATTCACCTCATAAAATAAGATCCATAATTCATCATTCATATGTCATTCACGAATCATGATGTTTTACCTAGTTCATTAACACCATCAGACATTTCACAAATCAATTAAGTTCTCATACTAAAGTCTCATACACCAACATGACCATATGAATGTGAGTTACATAAGGATAAAAAGAATCCAACTCAATTACACAATTAAGAGTATATGATACTACAACAAGTAAGACATATTACATATATGATCATTTTGACAATTAGCATTTATCAATCTTAATATTCGTACATTTACCCTAACATAATATAATCATCTTATACTAGTTTATAAAACAAGTTAATCACATTCGGGTTCCATTTGGACAATCATATTGAAATATGTCATAGAAAACTAAGCTCGGTTCAGTCTCATGCTTAAGGCGCCCCAAAATACTCAATGATGAAGTCCCAAAATACTTGTGTTTAAGCTTTATGCTAATCCCTAAAATACTCATGCCTAAGTTCCAAAATACATGTGCTTAAGCCCTGTTCTTATGTCCTAAAATATTTATGTTTAAGCACACACTTAATCCCCAAAATAAACGTGTTTAAGCCGCAAAATACTTATGTTTAAGCCCCAACATACTCGTGCTTGAGCCTGAGGTCTTTAACTTTCTGCAAATTTCGAAAATCACTTCATGGCTGTCCAAAATGGCACCCAATGCTTCAATAATTTTGAAAACATATAACTTATAACATCCAAAGCCAGAGATCAACATTTCAAAGCTGAGTCAGATTATTGATAAAATATAGCATTCTTAATGGGGAATTTTTTATTCATCGTCTACTGTGAATGTTATTCATCCTCCAACCATGGAAGCAGAAGCAAAGACTTGAGGCAAGTGCTATTACCTGTAGGACCTTCGCGACACAACACTGCAACCTAGGTTAGGGCTACAACGAAAACCATCTCCAAGGTTGACAACCACTGACTTATGGACGGAGTTGAAGATAGAAGCTTAGGAAGAGGACATAGCAGTTGATGATGGCCACTGGGTTGGTGAGGGAGGTTCACGATGATAGGAGAAGTGTTTATCGTTAGGGACTTAGGGCTACAACGAAAAGTGGCCAACAAAGGTCACGCGTGAAACTTTAAACTCCATCAAAACGAAGACGTTTTTTCAACCTTCAAAGATGGTCTCCATAACTGTCTTCCAATACATAAAAAACGAAGACGGGTTATCTATCAGAACCGTCGTCATTTTGTACACGTCAGCAGTTAACAGTCGATTATCTAAGACGGTTTTAGTATAACCGTCGTAGTATAAACTTTTCAAAGACGGTTATTTGACAACCGTCTTTGAACGTGGCATTTTATTTACGAAATTGCCATGCGCTCCCAATTACGATGGTTGTATTACTACCGACTTAAAACACGTGTCTTAAAAAACCATTTTGTAGTGACTATTGCATCCAATGTTTCAAGTAAGCTTGTTTACAAAGCAAATTTTACGTCAAATAAGTGCAATAATGTTTGACAATTTGTCGGAGTTCCCCGAAGGTTGCAGCTTTAATCTTTTGCCGAAAGCAGCCCAGTAGCCAGCCATTGATAAAATATAAATGATCGTGCACTAATATGGATTTTACATATTTTATTTATTTAACATAACAGTGACAACAAGAAGGTTCAAAATTTATGAGAAATAGTATTTATGTAATTTTTTTATATAACAAAAAAATTTAGAAATTAAAAGATAAAAAAGAGAAATGTAAAATAAAATTAAAAAATGAGAAAACAATAATGGCATAAAATAAATATAACTCCAAACAACTTGTGTATAATTACCTAAACCCATACTATTATCTTAATAACAGTTGTTTTTATTTACTAACATTTGTAGCTTACTCCTTTCATAATTTATATTTTTTAATTTCCTTTATGATACGTACCCATATGATGACAATATTCTAATTAAATTATATGTATATTAATTGTAGTTATGATATTAATAATGTCTGCATGTGAGTTGTTGAGCACATGGTCAACCTTTTGGTGTTCATGTTATTTTGCTTAACAAAAAATGCTGTATAGTGATGAGAATTTTAGTTAACGAAATTATAATTTTTGTATATAAAAATATGGATTTTTTCAATCAGTGTCCTTAGTATAATCTTTTAAAAACTAAAAAGAGAAGGCAAAAAGATCATGAGCAACAAAACTTTTTGTCTCTCAATAAAAATATTTATACTTTAATTTTCTTAATCAGTACGTGGTATCTCTAATGACCAAAATTTAAGATACTTATTTTGAATATCTTAAAACATATTAAATTATTTTTTATTCTTAAAAAAATTTGGAGATGAATTGCTTATATAAGATAGTCAGATTAAAATTTAAAAAACCCACAATACCACTAAACTTACTTTAACAACAAAAGAAAATACATAAAAAAAAAAAATTATCTTCAGAAACTCTTCAAACATTTTTATTAGAGATAGTCTTAGAGGATTAAGGGCACTCATTAGCATTTTCCAAAAAATATTTTTCATGTCAGCATGACCTAATAATATATAGCCCACTGTTTTTCATACAAATCTCATAGCGTCCAAAGTATAAATGACAACAAGATCTTTGGAGCTTCACCAGCTGGGGCTTCATAAAAGTCTTATATTTATAGCTGACTGTTATGAAAAACGGAACAAGATTCCAAACGGATGATACACTCTTGTTGTGATCGAATTAATTGATGTTATCACTAGACCGAGCTTTGAAAAGTCCAAGTGCAGCAACATGCGTGATTAATTAGCCGTAACCCATGCATGCACTACTACAAAAGGGGTAATATCATGAGATGTCACGATACTTCCTAATGCAGTAATTCGTCATTCTAAATACATTCTAGATTCAGACAAATAGAAGGCATTTGTTTGTTCTCGTACTATTGATTTAAATGGAAATATATTCTGTCCTGCACAGGAGATCATTTGCAAGTTCTTTTGGTAGCATATAGCAAATATATTTTAAAATTATGGCTTACAAAAGTTTTTGTTTAAAGTTTAATTGGAGGAGCAATGAGCATGAAATAAATATGTGTGTGATTCATTCAGTTTAATCAACTTTGAATTTGAGTTTTAAATATATAGTTATATTAAATATTTAGAGATTTTCTTTTACCATTCTTAATAATTTTACCCAACTCAAAATTATCTTTAATAAAGAATATTTGTTGGTCTGAAAAAAAAAGTTATAGGCACACTAATTAAAGTAATTAAAGACATAATTTATACAAATTAAAATAACTTGGAATAGGTTAAATAAATATCCTCCCTGACCACAAGAACATGTAAAGTAGCGAGAGCAGCTGCACATCTTCAAATAATAATACGTTTTTTCAATTAATGTTTAAAATACATTTACATTATTGTTGTATATGATTGTGTTTGTTTCAAGGCATCGTACATCATTTTCAGGAATGTGAAAATAAAAATATCACATTTTTATGTTTATTACAAGTTTTAAAAATATATTTACATGTATTCTTGATTTCCATAGGAATGAAAATTACTTTCTATAATAACTACTCATTCCCACTGTCTTTTTCCCATTTCTTCTTTTATTTATTTATTAATTAAATAATTTTCTAAAATTATTAAATATCAACCAAACATGTTTATCGGAATAACATTCTCAAACATAGTACTATTGCAAGGAATGTAATTTCCAAGAATGTAATATGAAACACTGAAACAGACATCCCCTATACTTAAAAAATTTATTTTCTTTTTTCCAGCAGATACAAAATATTACAATTTTATTACTTTTAATAAAAATAAACCTTAAAATAGTAATTATATCTTACAATTTAATCCCCTATACTTATAAGCAACGTAACTATGAAATAACACAATATTATTTTCATAAAAATGTAACATTTTAAAATAAAGTATTATATCTTAAAAAAGATTAACTTAATTTTTAGTTCCTAAACAAAAGATTGTCAAGGTTTTTCAACTTTTTTTTTTCATTAAATTTTTAGTTCCTAAACAAAAGGTTAATTGATCAAAGTGTCTAAATTTTTTAAAAATTTAATTTTTAATCTCTAAAATCTCATTGAACAATTAAAAATAAAGAGGTTCAAACTTTGTTTAGGAATTAAAAATTGAATTTTATAAAAATTTAGTAACCTTGAAAGGTTAAACTTTT
>PYAF01002138.1:7420-18648 GCA_007407185.1 Glycine tomentella | reverse complement strand
CCACAAAAAAAAAACAAAAAAAAAATCTCTTCATTCAATTCGTACACTTTATTTGAAATAGATTTAAATGTAGAATTATAGTTTATAAAAAATAAAAAAAATGATAAGATAAATTCTTCTAATTTTTTTTCTCAAAATTTATCCAATATAATATATTGTGTTCGAGGTAGGATGTTTGACATTGATAAAGTCTAGAATTGTTTTGCTCAAGATATGATTTTCAAAATTGTCTTGAGATTTAAAGTGTACTAGTGATGGATTTTTTAGATGCAGTTGAGATGTTATGAATAGGGAAGTGTACTTGAAAAGACACTATGAAGCTCAAGCCAATAACTAATTTATTAGAGAGTAATTTGCATAATAAATGTTTACATAACATTGTTAATATATTGTATTTATAAGAGCTTATTAGAGGAAATGATTCTTTGGAATAGGGACCAAACCTATTAAGGATTATACTACTTTGTTCTAATATTGTAGTGATAGGATCACTTTGGTGTGTTTCACTTTTCCTAATGCTATTGTAGTGTTCTTGCATTTAGATTGATGTTGATTTTACATTTTTGTTAGGTTTTGTTGGATTTAGAAAAACCCGCAGGTAAACCTGTCACACCATTTTTTTATAATTTTAATTTATTTATATATTTTAAATAAATTATTAATTATATTTTAATTCAAAAAATATATAAAAATTGATTATAAATTATGTATTGGCACTATTTTTTATAAATAAGAATAAATGTAGTAATATCTTTATAGAATAAAAATATTACAAGTTCTTACAAAATACATAATACAATGATAAAAAATTTAAAATATTTAAACTTCTATAAATTATATTATCATGCATTTTCATATTTTTAAAATGTAGTGTGAGTTTTCATTGTAATACCATAAAAATAGAAAGATAGTGTGGTAAAATTGGTACCGATTTATGCTCGCTTTTTATCGCTTACAGTCTTTTTTTTTTTAAATAAAATGTTTTATGCGGGCAACAACAATTTTTTTAGGTAAAAAATAAAAGTTATTAAATATATTCAAATAGAAACAAAATTTCTTGGGAGCAATTGCCCCACAGCTTTACATTTGAATCCGCCACTGAATACAATTCCTTACTTGATGTTCTTATAATCTTTAATAAGAAAGTAGAGAAAAAATATTTATTTTATCTACAAATACTTAGTAAATTAAACTATCAATTTTTCTATCCACAACAAATCTTATCAATGGA
The DNA here is from genome assembly GCA_007407185.1 of Glycine tomentella. NCBI lineage: Eukaryota > Viridiplantae > Streptophyta > Magnoliopsida > Fabales > Fabaceae > Glycine > Glycine tomentella. The sequence goes on along the minus strand of PYAF01002138.1, from coordinate 17,417 downwards.
TATATGTAAGTAAGGTTTATATTTTTTATTTTTGGCTAAAATTAATTTTAGTTCTTTATGTCTTCAAATTTTAATTATATTTAGTTTGGTTTCTTATATTTTAAAAAGTTTAATTTAATTTTTTATATTTTTTTAAGTGATTCAAAATGATACTTCTTTTAAAATAATAATCGTTTTTTTATTTTGGGACATAATTTGAAACCTATTTTTTACTAATTGAAAACGCAAAACTTATCTCATTTTCGTGTATATAAAAATTATAAAACCTAACTAATGTTTATATAAAAAATTTGATAAAAATTGCATAAAAATAAATCCAACAAGGAAGTAGAAAATAAAAAATATAGTATATCATGAAATTCATTTTTTCACATTTTCCATTATAATTAGGATCTCTTTTGGTTTGAACATCAGTTAAATTTCAAAGTTTCATGATATAAATAAATCTAATAAAATAAGTTTTATTTCTCAAACCAGTAAAAACATGTTAAAAAATATCATTGTTTTAAAAGAATAAATTTGTCTCACTTTAAAAATGTAAAATATTAAATTAAACTTATATAAAAAAACCAAAACAAATTATAATCGAAATAATAAAGAACTAAAAATATATTTTAACGTTATGTTTCCTCCGTTATCCATTCCTTTATACCCTTCATATCACACTATAAAATTATTGGTTCTCCTTAATTAATGGTCATCTACGATTCAAAAGTTATGATTACATGCATGGCTGGATAATTCCATAGCTATACTGGTAGGCATCAAAACATACCGTATTTAATTTCAAATCAACCTTTAATATCTTTCTTCACCATGTTAAATATATTATCAGAGGTTAAGATGTCTTGTATATATATTGAAAAAATTCCTTCGAGTTTTAAAATTTGTTTGCGTTTACGCTTCATTAATGTCCGTTGATTTTCAATTTGTTATTTTTCTTAATAATCTGAATTATCCCTTTATGCCTTTTGTTTATGTTTTCTCTTCTTGTTTTAGTGGTTAATGTGTAAATAAATTAGTTACATATTTATAAATTATTTAAATTCAACTCCTTATATGTTTGGTTAAATTTATGAAAAAAATGTTAAACATACATCCACTTATGAAGTGCATGATTGAATGGAAGAGATAGAAAGAAAGAAAAAATAAAGGAAGAAAACAAATAATGGATGTGATAAATATTTAAATGAGATTAAGAAAAGAGATATAAAAAGAAAGAAAAATGATATACAAATAAGATAAAAGAGAAAATTAATGTATAATAATAGTAATAATAATAATAATAATAACAAACATCATAAGAAGGGGATTTGATTATAATTTTTACTAAATTTAAAATCTTTTCTAAAACAATGAAGTTATTGTCTGATGAGACTTAATAAGAAAAACAAATAATAGATTTTTGCATAGGGATCCAGAGGTTGTGCAGGTATGAGATTGTACAATTGAGGATGACATAAATGAATTAATTGGTACTATTTATACCAACAAGATGCATATACTTTTTTGGTAGTTCAGCACTTAAGAACTTCATAGTTAAGCGTGCTAGGCTTGGAGTAATTATGAGATGAGTGACCTTCCAGGAAGCTTCCCAGAAAGCGTGTGAGTGATAATAAAGAACGCTGAAAAGTCTTGAGTTGGTTTGTGGGGTCAGTCATTAATTGATCCTGGAAGCTGACAGAGCTGATTTTCGAGGTATCAAACGGGCTACCTATAGAGGGTTCTGACTGGTGAAAGGTTCTGACCAACAAGGATATTGAGTAAAGTGTCATCGCATGAAGTTTCGTAGTGTAAGAGCTATTAAGAAGTCTAAAATTAGGGATGTTACAAATGGTATCAGAGTAGACCTCTCTCCTAGTACAGTGTGGTTCGAGGACGAACCAGGCGAAAGTTGGTGAACATGTAACCTCAATCGAATCACACCTGAATGAGAATGATCTAGAAGCTATGTAGGTATAGTTGTGCATGTATGAGACTGTATAGTTGAGGATGAATTAAAGAAATTAATGTGTATTATCTATATCAACAAGATGCATCTACATTTCAGTAGCACATCCCTTAAGAACTTCATAATTAAGCGTGTTTGGCTTGGAGTAGTTAAGAGATAGGTGGTGGTAGTAAGTGAAGAGGGATTGTTGAAGAAGATGAGGACTTGTAAAATCCAAGATGTGATTTTGAGGAAGAAATGAGGGTATTTTAGACATAATTTTTCATTAAAAGTCATGTGACCAACATGTGCCTACCTTTTGTTAAATTATTAATGATGTTTAGGAGAGAGGGGGTTTGAGTGTAATGTGAGCTAAATAATTAATGGGTTTTTTTTCGTAGGGTGTAAAAAAGGAGGGGTATCGAATGCAATTTGGAAAAAATACAGGGGGTGCAAGTGTAATTCACTCTTATTTATATTATGAACACATCTTTTAGCTTGAAAAGTTTATAGGTCCGAATCTCCTCACTAACATTTTTCTCATATAAATATAAGAGGAAATCAAAGCTAGATAGAGGGGACTATTCCCAGCTAGACTAACACCAATCTCCTAAATAGCCAAGGCACCCCAATCTAAAATAAATGATCAGAAAAAGATACCAAAAACATGCGGGGACCAAACCAAACCTATGAACAAAAGAAAGGTTGCATCACACCAGCAGAAAGAGGAGCAGTTAACACCAAAATTGTCGAGCTTGACTGTACAAGTATTACCTTTTTAGTAAATGTGAGAAATATAAAAGTTCATGTTAGTCATTAGATGAATACAATTTTTCCACCACCTATATAAGAACTTCCAAAGAGCTAAATTGTACACTTGAAAGCCTCCAAAGATGCTGAAGAATCACACTCCAACCAGAAATTTTTCAACCCTTTTTCATGTAGAATCTCGATAGCAGAGGTTGCAGCAAAAAGCTGCAAAAAGCTTTGCCTGATGGTGGGAGAAAATGCCAATTGGGGTTGCAAAAGGCACCTAGGAAGGCTCCAGTTGAGTCCTTGAAAATACCACTGGTCCTCGACAATCCAAGATTACCTTTTAAGGTGTCATCTATATTACACTTTATCAACCCAACATAGGAGGGGACTAGTTAACTTGAGTGATGTTATAACTATTAGAGGATGACACATAATGGAGAGAGACTTTAGGACACTACTACAATAATAGCTTTTTAAGACGGTTGTCGAAGAATCGTCTTCGTAGGTATACCGGTGGCATTTTTGTAAATAATTATAATTTTTCAAAGTCGGTTATTACGGAACCGTTTTTAAAAGATATTTTCAAAAACGGTTTTTATAAAAACCGTCTTAAAAATTAGATAATTAAAGTCAATTTTATAAAAAAGTTCAAAGACCGTCTTCATTGGGTGTAATTTTAGCCTTTATTATTCGTTTCCGCACTCTGCTCACGATTCAAAACTTTTCAAAAACCGAAACCCCTTCCCTTCCCCTCCATGGACATCAACCCCTCCCTCCTCTCCTCCGTCGATCCCAACCACGTCGTTCAATTTGCCTTCAACTTCTTTGTGTTCCCCTTCGGAGTCGGAATCCCGACCCTGGGGCTTCAAAGCCACAGGCTTGACGAGGCCCTTAAGAACAATGATAGGTTCGAAACGAGAGGAAGAGGTGGTGGTGCTACTGACCAAGGTTCGGGTGTTCTTTTGGAGCTCGCGGAGGTCTTCTTTGGTGTAGGTTCTGGCTTGTGGTTGGACGTTGGAAGGGACCGAAGAGGAATGCACGATTCGGTCTTTGAGAGTAGTGATTTTGTGAGAGGAAGAGGGTTTCGAGGGACGTTAGAGTTTTGCGGAGGAGCAGGGACGCGGGTTTGAGATTTCTTCATCGTCAGCGAAGCTGAGAAGCTTGGGGGTTTGGGGCTTCTTCGGCTTGGCGGATGAAGGGGGCTTGGAATAGACGGAGCGGAGGTGTCGTCGTCGTCGACGTTGGCCTCGGTGTCACCACCACGGCGGCGAAAGTTGCGTGATTTGGCGGCGGACATGGCGGGTGGAGAGCGAGGGTTCACCGGAGGTAACAGATGAAGTGAATAGTAGTTGTGCGGAGAAGAGAGGGGCGAAGTGTAAATGTAAAAGGTTCGGTGTTTGATTCAAGTGTTCTTTTTTTTTTTTTCCTGTTTACTTCACTGAATGTTTACTTGAATACATAAAGTGTTTCGTACAAATGGCTTGTAAACTACTGCCTTTTGTAGCATGCTTTTAGCATTGGAATTTGTGATACAATTGCTGAATCTTCCACTATGGTAACCATAAATCAGACTATCTTAGCAATTAAGGAGAAAGTGAAACAACTTATCAGGGATGCTCAAGAGAAAAAGTTTATGCTGAACCTGGTCAGACAATGATTGAATCATTTGAAGATAGAGTGAAGCAGGTACATAATTTGGATTGCTTTTCACATTGTTGTGTTATTGCTTTTCTATTTATTAAAACTTAGTGAGTATGGTTGACATTACAGAGAAGATTAACCTTCAATTTGATGATGATTTGACTTGTATATTTAATGATGACAATGTTGACAAACTTATACTTCTTATCCTTATTATGAATGATGAAGCACCACAGGGTGAGTGAGATAGCAATGCAGATGGGCCTACCCCTTGTTACAGTTTTCAGCTTTGGCCAGGTATTTCTTGAGTAGGAGCTCTTTTCTTTAATTTTGTTAATTTTAATTTTATTTTATTATATACTGCTTGTAATAGTCATATTTGGCTTAGTACACATAGAGAAGAATCAAGTTATTCAACTCCTTGAGTATCTCTTTTTCATCGTCAACTTTTGTTTTCTTCTTATTAAAAAAGAACTACTCCTTAGAATCATTGGATTAGAACAAAATAAGAGTAAGGATGAAGAATAACTTGCATATATATAACTTGTAATTGTATAACTTGTAATTGTTGTTGGCTTCAAGTATCAAATTCATTAAAATATTAAAATTAGGAGAAAATAACACATATGAAAGGGACATATAATATATGGGTGAGTTTATATCTCTTTTTCATGTCAATCTGGGGATGCTCGCAAGGTGTTTGATGGAATGTCTGACAGGAATGTGGTTTCGTGGATTGCTATGCTTGTTGGGTACGTTGTCGTTGGGGATGTTGTGGAGACCAGGTAGCTGTTTGATGAGATGTAGCAGAGAAATGGGGCGACTTGGAATGCAATGATGCAGGGATTTGTGAAAGTGGGGAATTTAAGCGGTGCTAGAGCGTGTTTAACGCAATGGAAACACAAGTCTTTTTTTTTTTTTTTTTTATCAATCCTCATAGAATATTTGGTAGCTTGTGATTTATTATGCTTAAGAAACACAGATGAATCTATCTGATGTAATAACTACTGACTTTCTTTTTGGTTTCCTGCATTTGTTTTAATTCACTATAATTAATTTTTCTAGGTTCAAAGGCAGTGTTTCCATTAAAACAGAAACACATCAAACAGTTGGTGCATCTTTTATAAGTTAGAGCTTGTGTGCAAGAATCATTGTTAATCATTGTGTAATTGTTCTTGGTAAAGTCAATATTCTGAGTTATATTCCCTTCTTGTGAATGTTCCCAATAATAAATTTGATCTGTTCTAGGAGTACCCTTTGCACCTCATCATGGTCAATGTTCATAATGGAAAGGGCGTCTTACTCTCCAGTCTCCACTTTCTCCATATATAGTTTTAGCTTTTCACATGTTATTCTCTGTCTCCCACTCTCCCTTCTTCCTTGGCACTATGATTATAACTGTATTATTGTAGGTGTGATCAACATGCTAAAAAATACTTCTCTGCTAAGTTTTTACTTGTGTAATCCTGTGTACCTTTACTTTTCCCCTCCCACTATGACTTAATATGTTGTATTGATCCTCAAATTAGAAAATTTTTAGAGTTTAATTTGACCTATTGATGGAGTCCATAAGCTCATAACTTATATCTCACAAAATAGATAAGCTATAAAATCTTATATAATTCATCCTTTATTTGATCTTTTGAGTGTGGTTAGTCTGGAGAGAGATGCTATTACCAGCAATACTTGGTATTCCAATATTTTATTGAAAACACAACAAACACCAGCAAGGGACTATAGAAAGCTCAAACCATTGTGGAACCCCATATGTAACACCCCATAGGCCTCCGGTGCGTTATCATTAATAATATCAGATTAGCATCTCATTAACATTAAATATTACTCAGCGGAAGCATAGAATCATTTTTCTTGATTCATTATGTATGGAATCAAATATATCAAGCAAACATTTAGATTAGGCACATAACATACGCCCCTGCTGATCCAGTTTCTCAAAATAAACATAGACAGATAAGTATACATTTACAATAAACTCAGGAGGAAAATCATCTCATTTCATATCATTAATAGTTCTATACATCCATATACATAAGAGTTTTCACCACACAGTGGCGATACAAAAGAATAACTGCCCTCACCGAGGGTTTACAGAACTATACAACCCTTATTCAGGTACAAAACATAACCACAACAAAACTGAGCCTTTAAGCTCCTTCTGCTGCTCTCAGTCAAGCAGAAATGTCTCTACTCGGGCCTCCTGCCCTGAGACTGCTCTCTTCTGTCCGAAGAGTCACCTGAAATCACAAATCCCCACATGGGGTGAGATTCATATCTCAGTAAGCTCAGGGTCTTTAGGAAATCATTCCCACCCTGGCCCACAATTCACAATACAAACATAAGACAAGCATACACATCAAGTCTATTCCACATCCATGGCAGAAAATCCTCAATGTCGTTCCACATGGCAGAGATTCCCTCAATGCCTGGGCAGAAAACCCTCAATACCCTCAATACATGGCAGAGAATCCCTCAATGCCCTCCACATGGCAGAGAATCCCTCAATGCCCTGGGCAGAGAACCCTCAATGCCCTCAATACATGGCAGAGAACCCTCAATGCCTTTCACAGTTAATAGCACAACCAGGCACAAATGCACACAGAGTAATATAAGTATGCAACAACCAATGCATGCATTATGAATATGACCATCACTCCCCCGGAGTGTGGTGTGCAACCAAGTGGGAATCATTTCCCAAGGACTCAGAACTTACCTAGCAAAGTGTCACTCTGCCATTCCTTCCTTGGTCTTTGGCTTTCGCCACCAACAGTTTCAATCTCACGCCCTAATCAAGGCATATACTAATATCAAAACCAATCCACAGGTATTCAAACACAGAACATATCATATACAGAATTCCCCTATCCTAGGGTTCAACAATTTCAGCCCAGGGCACACTAGGCCATCATAATCTTTTACCAGGGCTCTCAAGGCTGCATTCCAAGCATTTGAGTCATCCCAGACTCAATGCACAACCTATACAGATAAGCTCTGGCTAGCATTAGCCCATACTTCAAATATCCCTGGAACGGTCTGAGTCTCACTCAAAGCACCGTTCAACTACTTCTCAAGCTCAAAACAAACATAATCAAGGCTCTAGCATGTCAGATAACCATCAACAAGTGACCTTACAACAGTCACACATGCCTCCATAGAGCCAAGATTCAAAGTTCACCAAATCAAAAACTGAAAGCTAATCCTTCATCACTAGACAGTTCTAAACGAGTTTCTCAATAGGACCCTGGGCTAATTCTAGCCCCAGCTCAGTATGGGTCACAACATCCAGAAAATCCCAAATTCAAAATCATACGGAGAAACTTCAGTTTCTTACCTCAGTGGCGACCAATAAGGCTGAAGGACAGCTTCCCCAAGCTCTGGTGTCCTTATCAAGCCGTGGTTCTCCGCCAAACTCAAGTCTCAGAGGGTTCTCTGAGAGGAGGAATTTTGCTCACAAAAAGGAATTTCTAGTAAAAAGGATGAAGGATTATAGCTTCCTAAGGATTTCTCACAAGATTAATAGCCATTGGGAGGTGTTTAGGCTAGTATATAAGGTCTAAGGAAGCTTGGAGCTGCTCTAATGGAGGTCCAGGCGTTGGGAGGAGGAAGAAGAAGTTTTCTTCTTCAGTTTTTGCGTTTTGCCCTTTAATATTGGGCCTGCCCGAGCTCTGGCGCGATCCGCGCCAGCTCCGGCGCTATCCGCGCCACCATGGCGGTGCATGTGGCGCCACCAGCGCCACTCCCACGCCCCCAGCGCCAACCTCCAGAACCTGTGGCGCCACCAGCGCCAACCTCCCCTAGCCTCTGGCGCCGTCCGCGCCACACCTGGCGCTGACCGCATGGAAATCCAGTGAAACTTGGTTTTCTAGACCACTTACCGTGCCATCCGCGCCACCCATGGCGCTATCCGCGCGGGCTGGGAAACCTCTGGCGCTCCTCGCGTGGCTCTGACGCTCTGGGTGTCAAGTTCAAGTGGGTCTGGCGCCATCAGCGCCAGCCCTGGCGCTATCCGCGCCACACCCTTAACAGGGTTTTCTTCTAAAGGATCCCTGGCGCTACCAGAGCGGGATCTGGCGCCAACCGCGCCATGATGAGGGTCCTTACATTCACCCCTCCTTTTTAGAAATTTTGTCCGCAAAATTCAGAATCATACCTGTTAGCCAACTCGGGATACAACTGCAGCAGCTCCTGCTCTCGCTCCCAAGTTGCTTCCTCAGGTGTCCGACCTTCCCATTGTACCTTGACGATGGGAATCGTCTTGCTGCGGATCTGCTTCTCCATTCTGTCCAGAATCTTCAGGGGTCATGTAGGACTCGTCAGATTCTCTCTAATCTGCACTGTGTCAGGCTCCACCACGTGTGAGGGATCAGCCACATACTTCCTCAACTGAGACACGTGGAACACATCATGTAATCCTGACAACTGGGGAGGCAAAGCTAGTATGTATGCCACTGGTCCTATCTTCTCAAGGATCTGATATGGACCAATGAATCTAGGACTCAGCTTCCTCACACCTAAAGCTCATCCTACACCCGTCACTGGAGATAGCCTTAGAAACACATGATCACCCTCCTCAAACTGCAAGGGTCTGTGCTTCTGATCATAATAGCTCCTCTGTCGACTCTGAGTTTTCATCAGCTTGTCTCTGATCATCCTGATCTGCTCAAAAGTCTCTTGAACCATTTCAGGTCCAAGGAGCTGTCTTTCTCCTACCTCTGTCCAACACACTGGAGTTCTGCACCGCCGGCCATACAAAGCCTCATAAGGTGCCACGCCCAAACTGGCATGAAAACTGCTGTTGTAAGAGAACTCCACCAGAGGTATATATCTGTCCCAGCTAGTACCTTGCTCCAAGGCACAACTCTCGGCATATCCTCCAGAGTCTAGATGGTCCTCTCAGTCTGACCATCTGTCTGAGGATGATAAGTGTTGCGAAATAAAAGGGTACGGCAAGTGCACCGATCATTTCCAAGTAATAAAGATTAGGTAAGTGAGTATCGTTCTCCACAGGGATTGGGGTGATTTCACAGTAATAGTAAATCAGTGCGATTGAAAGAAAAACAGTAAATGTTAAGAGAAAGTTGTTGTTGGTTGATTGGTTGTTGAATAAAAAGACAGAACTCAAAAGAAATGCAGTAAATCGATTAAGAAGATTACCAATGGAAGATTAATTGTGGTCAGGAACAATCCCTTCTGATTCCTCCTCTTTCATTTGACTGGTTTGTTAATTTAACGTGCACACATGATAAATCTCTCCTAAAGTTGTAAACCCTAGATAACTAGCGATTCAACCCTTTAATTCGATCGAGAACCCTAAGCCCTTAGCGATTCTGTCAAACTAAGCATAACCCTAGAATATATCATATGGGTTCCTGTTATGATTGCTCAGAGAATAAGCCTTTCCTAGATTAGTTAATCCCTAATTCCTTAGTGAATTAACCCTTTAACCAGAATCGAAAACCTAATTCCTTAGTGAAATCTATCAGTTTAAGCATTTAAAAGATCATATTATAAGTCTGCATTCACGCATCCCTATTCCTAGGTGATGAACAAATGTTATTCTTAACAGGTCAGAAATTAGAACCCCAATGTTCCCATTGCGAATCCTAACCCTAAGTACTTAATTGAAGTGATCAAATTCAAATAAGAATAGAA
>PYAF01002136.1:1811554-1832115 GCA_007407185.1 Glycine tomentella | reverse complement strand
ATATGCATTTACATAAAAGCGACGCCCAGCCAAGACAACACTGCGAATCTCACTGCCAGCAGCAATATCCTCATAGCACTCATACAAAATGTCCATGCAGGGATAATATGAAGCACTATATGCCTTCTCAAATTCCCTTTTTTCATCTTCAGATAAAGCATTGTATACAGCCAGCATGCCCTATCCAGACAAAAATAAAATAAGTTTATTCACAAGCACACATTCACATGCTCAGGGAACAAATCCAAGAGACATAAATTCAGAACTAAAATGAGTATGAGATCACAACCTTAGTCGAGATGATTTTAGATATAGTTCCTGTGATGGACTCAACAGTGTTGTTATAAGCCAAATCTTCACTCATTCCATGTTCAGTGTACCTCCTAAACAAGGATTCCACAATACCATGAACAGCACCAAGTAAAATGCCTATAAACCATAAAAGCAGAAATTAGACAATAAGACTACATACAAAGACAACAACATCGAGGAACTCAAAGAGAGATATTCTTGCCTCTCTCCCCAAAGATGTCACTCCTGTATTCCATCTCTAATGTAGTGGCAAATGTAAAGGGAGAACCAAGGGCAACGGACCATGCCAAAGCAACATCAGTAGCTCGGCCATCCACATCCTGCATGCAATGGTAGAGCTCAGCCCCAGCAAAGAAATAAATAAATAATGATTGCGGGCAGGGACACAACAAGGAGAGAAGGAAAACGAGAAAACAATGGCGTGAGGATCTCACCTGGTGGACTGCAAAACTCGAATTAATTCCAGCACCATTTATCTCTTTGCCTTGGACATACAGCCTCCTGACCGATGGACCCATACCTTTCGGGCATACAGCAATTACACTGAAGTGCTTGGGAAAATCAAGTCCCATTGACTGTAAATGCCCAAGAAGAAAACCATGGGACAGCCCAAGTATGCTATTTGGCTTCATGTGGGAAAATATTTTTTCATAATTATCTGCCTGCATTGTATGATTAAAAAAAAAATTAGAAAGACACCAAATATCAGAAAACTTCAAAATCACTGCAGCATTGTGCGACCAGTCCCACTTTATTGCCAAATCAGCATAATATGAAATATTGGGATATCATACCATCAACAACTCTAACACTTTTATCAAAAATATATTTAAAAAAATTGAGCACGGACTTCAATTAACCAACCTGTGCAGCATCAGAAATCAACAGCAACACAAGATCACTGCCTGAGATAGTTTCCCATATGTCACCCAGAGTTCCATTCTCCTCACTAAAACCAGCTGCACGAGCCTCATTAAAGGAACGAGAACCTTTCCTGAGCCCAATCTGCATTGCCAAAACACCAACACATAAATAACCAAAATTCAAGAGAGATCCATCAATCAAAATTTTCCTCAAAAGAAACAAAAATATCAATCCAGAATCACCTTAACCAATATATCAGACTTTGCATCAGCAAGCGAGTCCCGCAAATTCTGCGCCTGAGCAGGTCCCTGGTGCAGGCAGTTCAAACAATCTCGTTAAACAAAAGTTTACATTCAGTGCTGAAACGACTAAAACAAATCAATTTTTGCTAGTTTTTAGTCCCTACAGATATAATAAATTTTAGTTTCAGTCTTTCAAAAAAAATTGTGGGGGCTTATCCCCACAACATGACAAACCACAATTCGAATCTGAAAAGTGTCTGACAGAACCTTGAACAGAATTGCCTCAAAAAGAAGATACCAACGTGGAAAAAGAATATTGATTTTAATTTGCATAGATTTAATTTCTTTTTAAAATAATTTCCTTGTTTCATAATGAATGAAGTCACATGCATCTAACTAAAATCACACTACATGAGATTATATATTTAGGTATGTATGTCACATAAAAAACATTTCCCAAATTATTATATTATTAAAATTTTATTTGAATTTAATAATGCATCTACACTGTCAGAAATCATATTTGGCAACATTTTCAAAATAATCATTAAAAAACTGATCAATCTTACTATATAAAACAAAAAAAAAAACTCTACATTATCATTATCATATATTATCTATTCAATTTAAAAAGTCCAAAACCAAAAGAACAAATTTAGAAACATTAAAATCAAAACTTTGCCACATGAACTAACAAACTTATTAAACTTTTTTCGTTTTTTTATATTCCCTGGGAACCCCATCCGATGACACCAATCTGCTTAATCCCCTTGAAAGCACCCTGCAACAGAGGGAACAAATCCCTCCCTCCTTTCACGATGTACTGCATGCAAACAAACAAATTACCCGCGGGGTCATTTCGGTCTTTTCACCAAATTACACGTTTGAAACAGTTAGAGCCTGTCTTGATTTGCGTTGCAAAGTAAATTTTGAGAACCAAAGAGAATCCTTGTTTTTGCTTTCATTTTATTTTTTATCCTTGGATTTGCATTGCAACAAGCGTGGTAGCATTTCCAACTGCAAACTTTTCAGTTAATGCGAAAGGGAAGAAGTGAGAAAATTCAGAACCTCGTCGTGTCCAGAGAGGTTAATCTTCTCCTTCTTGAAAACGGAGGTTTCGAAGTCAAGCGAGGCCGGAGGAGTAACGGCGGGTGGGGCGGCCACCATGCGAGAGCCGAGCGTAGCCATAGCGGCGGGTTTGAATCTGAAATTGAGCTTCGAGAACGCACGTTTGGGAACGGCGACGAAGCAGCTTCTCGCGACGTGCTTCGCTGAGAAAGTGGTTCTGGAAGTGCCGCAGAGTGAAGCAGTAGAAGAAGCAGTGGAAGACATTTTATAGGCGAGAAAAAGTAGCAGCAGCACTACAGCAGAGTGGCCAAAAAAATCAGTGCAGCGAAACAATGTATTTTTATATTGTGGGATTCGTGCGACTCGGCTAACGTGCGCCGCGTCGGCACAATGCAACTCAAGAACGCCCTCCTTGCTCTGAGTGTTGTTGTTGTTGTTTCTTATCTGACAGCTGGAATTTTTTGTTTGTTTTCTGTGATTGGTTTGCCGCGATTAAAGTTGTTCCTTGAAGAATGGTTGATGAAGGATTCGAATTCGACAATAATTTTAATAACTAAAATTAAGATTATGTTCAATATTTTTTCATTTATATTTTTTTTCTGTGGTTGGTTTGCATATTATTATTGTTGTACTACACTACTACTACTACTGGCATTCAAATCACAGCCACACGTGTTAAATTAAGTTCAGCCTCAATTTCAATGGTATCCCTGTGTTACGATTGAGGTCAGCGTGGGGAAATGATATCTCCAATCAGAGTAAATTTTATCCGTTCGATTACATGATTTTAGAATGGAAAAAATTAATCATTTGCTTTTGTTGAGGCTAAAAATATTTGTTACTGAAGTTAGTCGTCTATGGTCGACTAAGGACTAATTCAATAGGTTAATTCATATTAGTTGTTTATCATAGGTTAATGGCTAATTCCAAAACAACTACTATGAAATGGTTACATCTTTATCATGTTTTCTCTTCTTATATATTGTACCCCTCAACATGATTGCTAGAGTTTGCAATGTACATGTTAATGGAGGTGGGTCAAGAAGTTCCAGTCTAGGGGAAATAGGTGTCAGAGGAAGGAAGAGCAATGTTGGGATAATTAAAAATTGGAGGTGCAGGAAGCAAAATGTGAAATGCTGACAACAACACTCCCCACAGTCTTGCTTTCTAATTTACTTTTGTTGGGCCTTAGGCCACCATGAACACAATAGCTTTTTCTATAAAAAAAAAAAAAAGAAAAATCCAATTCATTCATATTTTTGAACAATTTTAAAAGCTTTGATTATTTAAGGTACTGGACCGTTTGGTTGAGTTTGGTATTCTTCGCAGTTCGTTGAACAGTCCTGCTTAAGGATCATAAAAGAAGCATGTGAAGTAACTCAAATAAGTTTTACCAATTATTTTATATGATTTACTTTTAGAATGCCGTTTTATACATGCTAAATATATGCCAAATTAAATAGAGTAGTTCCAAGAACACTAACTTTTTAATTGTTAAGAAAAATTTATCATAATAGATTCGTTACAAATTAATTTTTTTAATTATAATAAATCCTAATATCATGGAATAATGTGTTCCAAATGTGTTTAACCATCAAATCTTTTCAACAGTTCATTCTGATAAATTGTACTGTTTAGAAAATTTTGTTGAGTACTGTATAGAATAAATATTTATTTTATATAATTAAAATTTATATACTTTAGTAGATATTTTCAATTAGTTAAAAATTAAACATTTTTTTATGTTTTAATGTAATAAATATTTTCTTCTTACTTTCTACTTTTCCCTTACATGCTAGTTGACATCTATCTCAATAAAATATCAAAATTTGTGACCCTTGCCTTGTTGTATCCTGAGTTACTTTATTTTCTTTTTTAATGAAAAAATGATCTTGAGTCATGTTTAGTTAGTAACATCAAATACATAGTTTTATCTACAAACTTTTTTCAGATTAAGTGTGATTTTACGTATCTGAAAATTTTATCCATTTAAAATTATCTTGATTAAAAAAACAAAAAAAAATAGCCGTTTGTAAATTCAAGCCTCGTAGACATGGAGCCAACTTGAAATTCGTACGTTAGCCATAGTAAAAATTTGGTTGATGACTCTGTCAAAAATAAAAAAATAAAAAATTGGTTGATGACCATGCCATCAGAAAAGTAAATAAAATATTTAAAAAAAATGAAACTTCCATGACCATTTAGAGAAAAGTGTGAAAATCTAATTAAATAAGTTCACTTAAAGAGTTGTCTTGTGTCCATCAATCATGTAGATCATAACTTATATCATAAAAGAAATTTTAGCACACTGTTTCTCACATTTACTTTTTAACATTTTTTTTCATTTAATAATTTTCTATCTTGATTTAATAATAATATTTACTAAAATTAATGACTTTTAATAAATTTTAATTAATCATATAAAAAAATATTCAAAATAAAGTGTAAAAAAAGAGTGTTTCTAGTATTTTTCATATTATAATTTTAATTTCAAAATTGCTAGTGATTAAAAATGCTTAATTAAATTAAAAAGGGGATTGCATGGATCTTTAGCCTACATGGTATCATCCAAAATTGACTTTTCCCTACAAAAAGCTATCAAAAATTGCATCACTCCAAAAGAAAATTCAAGCACAGTGTGATTAATTGCACTTCGGAGATGTGGAAGAGACATGAAAACAAATTGTAGCAATAAGAAAACCAATTGAGAGATCACATAAGATCCTTACCTGTTCTAATTCGATATCGTTAGTACTATTGATTTAATGTTAAATAATGGATAATATACATACCTCAAAGACTTGGCTCTCATGACTCAACAAGATTCCCTTCAAAATTTGCTAAAATCAGCATTT
This sequence comes from Glycine tomentella, assembly GCA_007407185.1. Taxonomy (NCBI): domain Eukaryota; kingdom Viridiplantae; phylum Streptophyta; class Magnoliopsida; order Fabales; family Fabaceae; genus Glycine; species Glycine tomentella. Next base: position 1,826,774 of record PYAF01002136.1, on the reverse strand, counting down.
GTCATTATCCAAACTCTTTTTGTGGAGAGTTTACTTTGCCGTCTCACTGTGCGTGTGGACAAATTAATTGTTTAGTTCCAAAAATGCTAATTTGGGTTATATCAATTCCAACAAACCAATCCATTAGTGAATCTTCAGCACTAGAACTACGTCTAGCAACTAGGATGTGTCTTTATGGGGATTGAATTTGAAGACTTTTTGCACACTATTTCTGGATTTGCTGGATATATGCATTAGATTTGGGCATGATTTGGACACATTCACCATATATGATTTTGATTTACTAAATGGAGGGTAGTGTTTTGAACACCTCACTTTTTTACTCTCTTTTTTTCCTCACAACCGAACATTACCTAAAAGAAAAAAATTTACAAAATTAATCTTTTTATTTATTTATTTATTTATTTTAGTCCATAACTCCATATCACTACTATTATAAAAAGATATAAGTGAAAAAATAATTAATGTTATATTAAAAAACTAAAATAACAATTATTTTAGAACATTTTTTCTTATATAACAATTATTTTAGGCCAATTTTTTTTAACATTTATATATAATAAATTTATTAACTTTTATAATTAATAATAACTTTATATGATAAATTTATTGACTTTAATAATCATAATTTAAAAATTTATATAAATACTTATTTGTATTATATAATGAGTATATAGACATTAAACTCTTTATATTTTAAAAAATTATTAACTTATAATATTTACTTAATTATTGTAATTTAATTTATAAATTTGAAAAAAAATTATAAATTTATCATTTAAAAAATTATAACAATACATTATGTGGGGCAGTGAACTAACAGCACTACAGGTGCAATTCATATAGTTAAATTCCCCGTTAAGAGATATTTATGACATTATTAAATTACTTATATTTTAAGAATGGAATATCTGTAAAGAAAGAGAGAGAATGGAATAATGGATAAAAATACAAAGTATAGGTGTTGGTACAAATCTTAATCATTTTATAGCAATAGTAAAATGTCTTGGAACACGTAGATTAATTCTCACTATATTGATTTAATTCAATAAAAAAACATTAAATTTGAATGTTTGATGTGAAATTGTGTTAAATGTTTGAAATAAAAGTTTTATTATTAATTTTATCTAACTTGAATATGATTATTTTATTAAAAAAATGCATATGATTTATTAAAAAGAAAGAAAAAAAAAACTTGCATCCAGTAACTGTAATAAGGGTCCAGAAAATCCAATCACGATAAATTTTACTAAACCAATTTGGGGTTGGGCTTAAAGACGGAACTTCATGGATCGTGAATTTTTTATCAGCAATATTATTTAGATTAAATTACAATAACATCCTTTATAATTTGCATTAATTACACATGTATCCCTATTTGAGATCATTTCTTTGATACCTCGTTTAAGAGTGCTAGCTTCTGTAAAATTTTTTAAATAGAATTACATTTTCATCCTGTTCATTTTCGTGTGAAAATCCAAAATTACCCTTGTTGTTACATGGATGCTTCCATTCCCTCTCTGTTCCAAAAATTCTCTTTCAACGTTCCCGATTCGTCTAGTCAGCGACAATGGGAAAAGCATGTGGCTACGTTCCCAGCAAGAAGAAGTTTTTGTTAGTCCCAAAGAACGCCCACGCGTGCGAACCCGACGCGCCATTGGTTGCACGCGAAATTGAAGATCTTCATTGTGTTCTATTCAATGTACGAACATGTGAAGGGGCTAGCGAAGAGGTTGAAGAAAGGCATGGACGATGTGGAAATGGTTCTATATAGAGTTCTGAAGACATTGCCGATTGAGGTGTTGAATCAGATGAGGATTCCGAAGATATTTGGGTTTCCAACGTGGTGTGAGTGGAAGAGTGAGGTATCTCTACTTTTTCTCTCCGGTACCACTTCATCATATATTCCTTATACTAAAAAAAATATAATTAATGCTGAATTTTATGTCTCATTTTTATCATCATAAATGCAGATTTTGGATTTGAGACTAGAAATATAATTTGTAGAGAATCTTCACATCAAAAAACACGTAAAATAGATATCTAAAACTCAAGTTATATTCAAAACATTTGAGATATCTAGACTTTTCACTCATTAGTCTTTCATCCTCATCAGGCTTTCTGTCGAACACATGGAGGGGGAGGGTATGAGTCTTCGCAGCAGGTAATGGTGTTTGTAGAATAGTGGACCTCACCAATAAAAAATATAACATTCTTTGAAATGTAGATTCAGGCTCTGTTCATACGTAGTAATTTTTATTGTTGAGTTATACCTTGAAAGAATAGGTTCAGTTATGCAGCTTTGCTTATTAGTATTGTTTATTATTCATTACATGTATAGGCTTGAGTTGTTTTTTGTAAGCCATTGCTGTTGTTTTTTCTCTTGTATTTTTGCATATCCTTGTTTGTTTGCAGCTTTGGTGTTGTAACTTGTTATCTATCGAGTTCGTGTGGAACAAACCGCTGGAAATTCAAGTGTTATTTTTCATTGTTGTTGAGCATTATGTGTATAACACTTCTTTGGTCCTTATATAATTGTTTGATGTTTATAATATTGATAACAAGTTTTGGGATGAGGATGTTTTGGGGATAAATAATTTTTTATTATGATAGAGATCAAATTGAGATTTTAGACCATTTTTTGATGGATTCATAGTCTCAAATAAGATTAAATACTTCTTCCATTTTTTCTTTAATGATAAATCTCATTTTGAGATCTTAAAAAAAATACTTTTTTTTTATCAATGTATAGATTTTTATGATTTTTTTACAAGAATTTTTTTATCTTCTTTATTCAAAAATTTAGTAAATAACAATTCTTTAACTTAAAATCCTTACTCAAAATCTAATCATAAAGATATACTCAGAAAACATGTGTCTATCATGTTACCACAAATACAAACCAAGAAAGCCTCTAAAGGAAGAGGGGGTGCTCCTGGAATGCAGAACAAAAAGTTTAGAAATTTTGTATTGGGTAAAGAAAAGGAGAGTAATTTGTAATTAATGAAAATTTCAGGGAAAGTTTTTGTAGTTTGTTCAATTATTTATTAGTTTCAATACATCATATTGTTAGTATAAATTCAAAATGTCAAAATATATTAATGTGTTTAATCTCTATGGAAAAATAAAATAGGTGTATATTATTATCCAATCATAAATTATTATTTAAATAATTATTTTTAAAATTAATAAATTTATTATATATAATAAATTGTGATTGAATGAATTTAAGCACATAATTTTTTTTCAATAGTACGGATGATTGTATAATAATATGGATCTTTTTTGGGCTGAGTTAGAAAACGAGTAGTTATAGATGTTATCTTTTATCAAAGATAAAATTTTAAATTTATAAAGATAACTGTGTAAAGTTGACCTGTATAAGTATGAAGTTACTTCATCGATTTTGAGTTCATGGATATGTTATCTTAAAAATCTAGATCAATCGAAATCTTAGATATCTTGTAAAATTGCTGAGCTAATAATATTTAATAATTGGATGCGTATATACCACATTATCTTTATTCATAACGGAATTTACAGTTTTGACCTAGGAACTAATCGAGTTGTATATAACTCAATAATTAAAGAAGAAAATATAAAAGTAATATATATAACATCATAAAATGAATAAAAAATAAGTGAATTCATAATAAGGGAAATTATCTATATTATGTTATAATTTATAAAGACGATTTAAATTCATTATATAAGAATTATAAAGAATTTAAGTAATATTACATGTCTAATATCTTTAACTTATCATATGGAAGATAAAAGGGTCATTTACCCCTTTTTTATTTGCCAAGTTGGCTAAATAAATAGCAATATTACCCAAACTATGGTGATTAGCGAAGCAGGGAGAATGTAATTTTAGGGCCGGTTACGGTCCCACTTTTGTGGGAGTGTAAGGAAAAAAGAATTAAGCTATAGAAAAAACAAAAGTTAAAAGTTTAATTTCAAATTTTACTTTTAGATTTATTCATTTTTAAACAATATAAATTTAAAGGTTAAAACAACTAAAATATTGAATTTTATATAGAAATAAAATATTTTAAAATTATGAATAATATAAATAATATTATTAACTTTTTAATATAGCAACTCAGGAGTTTCTTTTTTAAAAATAGAACTAATAAAATCCTGTTTACATTTAAATAATTTCAAGAGAGATTAATTAATTTTACTATTTTATCAATTGAAATATATATAATTTTAAATTCAATTATACAAATTTAATAGTTTATTTTACATTTAAAAAAGTTAACCAAAAACATTTCTAGAAAAAATAATGTATATATTTTATATTATTAAAATATCCTAACATTGTACTTTTAATTTAGGGCCTCAAATGCTCTTGAGTTGATGTTGAATTTTAATTAAGTCATCTCATTAAAAAAATCAATTTAGATTGTTTAAGAACGTAATATACTCATGATGCATTAATATTATCTTTTCTGTTTACAATTTTAGAAATTATGTTTACAAGTTTAGAAATTATAATTTTGAGAGTGGCTGTATTTTTTAATTATAAAAAAAGTAATGTATTTTCTTAGTAGAAAGTGACGTCAAACATAAAAATTATGGAATTCAGTTTTATTTCTTTTAACAATTATTTTTTGGCTAGAAATTAAATTCATATATGCATGCTTAGCTTAAGGAATCAACTATCTATTATGTTTAAATTTTTTTTAACTTTGTTTATGAATGTGGCTCCTTCTTTGACTATAATAAACATTTAAACATTAATTTTTTTTAATTTTTTCTTAACATAATTTTTTTTCTCTAAAATATTTACTAATTTTATGGACGAAACTAAAATCTAGTGTCTTTCTATCAACAACTTGTTGATTTTTTTTAGGAGCTGGGTGAGTCTTCACAACTTTTATTGCATAAAATGCTCTCACGATAAATGTTATGGAAACAAGAAGTGTTGACAAAAGGATTTATCAATTAAAAAATACCGTAAATGCAAAAACCAATTTTTGATATATTCTAATTTTAAAATCACCCAATCGGAGGCTTTGATTGGACAAGTACAGATTTCGCAAAAAAAAATAATTTATTATTAAAAAAAGAACAAACTAATTGATTCTACGCGATTCTGGTACGGGTAAGATATTGAAAATCTAACAAAATATAGTTTCTGAATATAAAATAGTGCAAAATCTAACAAAATATAGTTTCTGAATATAAAATAGTGCAGGAGCTTGTTGTGGACAAAGAACTACTTCAATATTAAAAGGTGCTATGTTCTTGTTCTTCCTTTCTTAACAACACAGGTCAAGTGTTCTGCAATTCTTACTTTGTACCCTTCAGATCTTTTCCCATTATTACTTCCTTTCCATCTTCATATGCTGTCACTGACACTGTTACACTGTTTCCGACACTCACCATTTTTACTAGGTTCCAAACACACACACACACACACACACACGCACACTCCAAACCCACAATAAGAAAGAACAAAACAAACCCCATTTCACTTGCTATTTGTGAAACCACCTACCCTTTTGAATATTAACTTTATTTTTGTTATTAAGGCATGGAAATGGAAGATTTTGTATGGGGTGGTGGCATTGATGAAGAAGCCACTAAGAGGAAAAGTGATGGTCTTGAAGGAAGCAATGGTGTGATTGGAAGTGGGTGGTGTGGTTCATCTTTCTCTCTGGTATTGGATAGGGAGAGGGGGGAGCTTATGGAGGAACCTGTGAGATTGGAAAGGAAAGGGTTGTTCACTGAGAGAAGCATTGAAGCTTTGAAGAGCCATAGTGAGGCAGAGAGGAAAAGGAGGGCAAGGATTAATGCACATCTTGATACACTTCGCAGTGTGATTCCGGGTGCTATGAAGGTTTGTTCAACATAATGCTTTTTTCAGGCTCCATTTTTTGGGTTTTTTCCCTTTTTCAAATGATTGAGAAAGTGTTTATGTATTTTTTTTTTTTTTATCTACAAATGTTAGTTTGTTAGTTATGTTAGAAAATATTAGTTGGGGGATTCAAACCTGCGACCTCTCATCCCTCCCTTCTCCCTCTACCCTTTCCCCAACCACTAGTTCAACCTTATATCTCGTGAGAAAGTGTTTAAGTGATTTGAGTAAATTGTGAATAGTGTTGAACTGAGTTAGTCATTTAATTGAATTGGCTCATGCATGAATGGTAGATAAAACTTCAAAGGGTGTATAGTAGTGATTTCTATTTTAAGTTTTTCTCTTTTACTGGCAATTGCATTGTGAGCATAGCGTGACAATTCACAGTTTGATGGATTTGGTACATATCATGTTTGCATTCATCTTCATTAGAGCTTTTGACTTTTTGGAGTAGTTTTTGAGCAATTAAACTCATTAGCACTCTTTTCTGCTTCCATGACCATCTCAACATGTATTAATGAAGTGTTGGGAGCTTGAAATTTTGGAATGTTACTATGCTAGTTGGTAGTAGTTGAATTGTTGCTTTGATTGCCAAGGATTCAATTTGAGTTTTCTTTCCTAAAAAAGGGGGCGAGAGGAACTTGATATTATCACTCCAACTTAGTTGTGCTTATAGTTTAATTTATGAATTCTGATGTCAGTAGAAGTAAACAAGTTAGATTTCATTCATTGTTTAAAATTGAGTTTCTCATTTTCACTTTTGGACATATAGATGGACAAAGCATCATTACTTGGTGAGGTTATTAGACATTTGAAAGAGCTGAAGAAGAATACAGCACAAGCTTGTGAAGGTTTGTTAATACCAAAGGACAATGATGAAATAAGTGTTGAAGAACAGGAGGGTGGGTTGAGTGGTTTTCCTTATTCAATTAGAGCATCTCTATGTTGTGAATATAAACCCGGACTATTGTCTGATATAAAACAAGCACTAGATGATCTCCATCTTATGATAACAAGGGCAGATATTGCAACCTTGGAAGGCAGGATGAAGAATGTCTTTGTGATAATTAGTTGCAAAGAACAGAGCTTTGAAGATGCCGCATACCGTCAGTTTCTTGCCGTTTCTGTTCACCAAGCTCTCAAGTCTGTGCTCAATAGATTTTCTGTTTCAGAGGACATTTTAGGAACCAGGAAAAGAAGGAGGATTTCTATATTCAGTTCTTCATCTTTAGAAGATTTTTTGTAAGATACCTTGTTAAGTAATTTAAATCCGCATATCCATAGTTCCATACCAAGTTTGAATGTGATGAGGAGGTGACTCAGGTGAGTCATAGTAGTGATTTCATGTACTATGTAAACAAACTGAAATGTTGTTCTATGATTTGTAACTTGGATATGTACTTCTTAGAAGACAAATCATGTGAAGAATTCTGGGGTGTACAAATATTTATGTACTTTGATATAAATAGAGTCTTTTGTGATATTGTACCTTGTTTACAGAAGGATATCGATATCTATTGTTAAAGCAAATTACAACAACATTCCCAGAACTTTATCAAATTACACATAATTTCACCTTTTTGATTTTCCTATACTAACTCCCATTTAATTGAAAACATTCCCTTATATGTTTAAAATCATTACACTAACACCCTCAACACAACCCTCCTTCAAATCTTACACTAACACCTCCTACAAGAGATATAAATGTAATGGTTAAAAAACTGCTTGTGTAATTACACGAAATTTTATGTGGTTATTGTAATTCTCTCTTATTGTTATGAATTATCTTAAGCTTAGAAAACAAACAATTGTAATCTGTTCTTTTGAAAAAAGCTGGTAATTTGAAGTTTAACAATGCTTTCTAATAAATCTTATACTATTTCTTACTCCAAAAAAAATCCCAAGAAGCCTAAATTTTGAATTCAGGAAAAGAATGAGATGATGGATTGGAGACATGGAAGGGTTATAATTACGCAATGTCAAGATGACAAGTGTGCATAAAGTTTTGAGTTCCCTCCCTTTTGTTAAGCGTATGTCTTGCTACTATTGTACAATGAGGCAATGGAACTCTAACTCAGATTGCTGTTTGCTTAAAGAAGAACCATAAAACAGGTTAAAATAATGACTTTTTTTTTTAAGAATTGGTTGATCAAAGCTAAATCCATGTATTAAGATGCTTAAAATTATTTTACAATTGATTCATCATGAATGGTTGTTCCTTTTATCTCCTTATCAGTGTACTGGTTTAATGTAAAATCTCTTCTGTCCGTTTCCCTTAACAGTAGAAAGAGCAGCTCACAAGCTCTGCCCTCAATTTGATCTTAGGGTGTATCTTTCCTAATGACTTCATACATTTTAAACAAATTTATTTCTCATGAAGCAATGCTACTTAAAATTTAAATTCTTAAAATAAAGAACATATCACACCTTTTGTGGGCCAATATTATTAGCATTATCAGAAGTGTGTTGAATTGATTGTCATTGTGCATGAAGTCCAAATGCCATTTCTCAATTAAAGTGAACAAAAGATGCTTCCCCGATTAAAGGATTTGTTAGTGAATATTTCAACAACAAAAAATCAATGATTAACAAAATAAATTTAATGTCAGACCCAGAAAACAATTATACATTACTAAAAAAAAACAAATTTACAATTTATTCTTTTAATAATGGCTTTTTTTTAATCAAAATTTGAAGTTATCATTTTGGAGACTAAATTGTATACATATACAAATATTTAGAAATTAAATCAACGCAGTTATCATTTTCAGAGACAAAACTATATGTTTACTAAAAAAATATATTATGAGAAGAGAAGAAACCCAAGTCATGCAGGAAAAGATTTTAATTCTATGTGGTGTTCAGAGTCAGAGACCATTGCTTTGCTGGCATCCTCAGTTTTCAATTCACTTGATAAATGATAAGTCTCTTATTAGTTTACAAAAAGATAATAAAAAGTATATAGTTAATATTTTAAAAACATAAGAAATTAACTATATTTTCATTTAATAATTAAGATATTTTTTGGATACAAAAAGAAAATTTAGAAATGTTCAATAGATGTAAGTTAAATTAATCATGTATTGGAACAATAATTTTAATTAACCTTTTTTAGCAATTTTAATTTAAATTAACTAATTATGTCATTCAGTTTCTTTAAATTCTCAGATTTTAATCTGAATGAAAAAAAAAATTAAAACAAGGATATCACTGAAAATAATTATTTATTGACAAAAATTAATCATTGAATTTTTTTAAAGAATATTTTGCACGAATGTGTTGGCGATGGATTTACATTGTGTCTTTTGGTTAAACAAAATATAATAGAAGCTAACAGTCAGAAGATATCACAGTAGTTTTCAAATCCACGTGGCGAAATTCTATAGGTGAAGGAGATTTTGCGGTGAAGCATAGCGATGTCTTTCTGGTTGTCAATTGCACACACAGTCACAGAACACAACAATGGCTATGTCTTCGCCACTTCAGAACCTCTCTGCACTCATCTCCGCCAAAGGCAATGCCACCACCACCGCCACGCCCCGGCCACCGAGAGGGCGGCCCTGGGCGGTTCACGCGACGGCGTCCGACACCACCGCCTCTGCGTCGGTGCAATTGGGTGAGTACGAAGAAGGGAAGCTGGAGCGACCAAAGTGGGTTGGGGAGACCCCTCTTTCACGTCTCGTTCAAGCTCTCATCTCCTTCAAGCCTTTGTACTCTGTTCTCAAGCTTGGTGCTAGAAGGGCTTTGATAAGGTTCATTATCATGGATTCGTCACTATCCTAATTCAACTTCTAATTTTGTATAACTCCTTTAAATGGTACATTTTGCTTGTAATGTAATCCCTCTCCGCTCTTAAAGAAAAAAAAAAAAAAAACACTTTTTTCTTGTTCTCAAATATAAATATTTTTTAACTAGACCTTCATTTAGTTGAGGCCTTAGATTCAATAATTCTTCTTTATTCCTAATACCAACATGGATGAGTTGAGAAAAAATTACTTTTTAATTAAACTAGTGCAATTAAATGTGGTTAAGTAACTTTTTTAATCGGTGTGAATTAGTATATCCGATCATGATAAATTTTATATTCATTTGTACCATTTAATAACTTTTTACGACAAAGTCAATTTCATTAATCAAACTATTAGATCAGTGTGTTGATGAAATGAAATTGTGCCAAGCATGTCTTTATTGGAAAGCGAATGTGGTTTTTCGATGTGAATGCACAGTACCGCTGAGAAGAACAACATACCTTGGAGGCAAATGGCGAAAGAGATTTTAGAGTCAGAAGTTTATAGGGAGCTGGACAACATTCAAAACCAGTCTTTAGTGTACCCTGATTGTAATTTTCTGACTTTTTGTGTTACCCTTCTACTCATAGCCGTCTTTACACGTGCATGTCATTATAAATGATGGGGTGACTGCTTAATTCACTTTGCAGATTATTTGAATCCATTCCATGCATATGATGAGGGCAATCTTACATGGCTGGTATGTGATAACTCGTTATTCTGAATTTTCCCATAAATCAATGGATGGTTTAATTTGGTCACTCCTTTCTTTGATAATAAGACAACTTATAACATGTTCCTGTTAGGTAGGTGAATTGGTTATGGTTGTTTCTCCCAGCACTTCCTTTATGTTACAATATACATACCTTCTGTGCAATTTCCATAAGTTCAAATTTATTACTATTGAAGCCATGATGCTATTTTTCATCCACTGAAATGTAGACGTAGCAGAAACACCACAAAAGTTTTTATTCTATTTTGAACGAAAAGTTCCACTTCTTGTTGTAAATATACATATACGATTGTGCCTTCTGATGTGATATCCATCCTCGATATTCATGGTAACAGACATTGCTGACAAATGTTTGTTGAAACATTTTCTTTTGGCTGGAACTATTGCAGCTTAATAGCATGCTATGGTTAAAGAATGTGTCTGTTCTGTATGTTATCATATTTGTAGATGATCAACTTTAGTGGCTTGTTTGTGAGCACAAGTATCTGTTTCTTGCACTCTATTGATAAATTATGAGATTTTCCAATTTATTATGTGAGTTTTTGTTATTTAGCTATTGTTGAAGTCCTAGGTGTCTCCTGGGCTTGCGCTTTTGTCAAGACTATCAAGTGCAACATCATGTGGATGGAATTCTATCAGTAATTATTTTTTATTGTCAAACTGAAAAAAAAAAAAAAAACAACTATTATTTTAAAATCTGGATTCAATTATTATAGGCGGCAGCAGAAGCAGAGGCTGCTACATTGTCAATAGCTAAACGAGCAATTCCAGATGCTTCTTCAACACAGGAAGCAAATCAGATACTGCGTGGCAATTGGCTTCGTGCAATTGAACAACACCATATGCAGTATTCAGAATCATCTGTGATCAATGACATTCTAGATATTGGATGCTCTGTAGGTATAAGCACAAGATATCTTGCAGACAAGTTCCCCACAGCTAAAGTCACCGTGAGTGAGTCTTTAACGGATGAATGAATTTGCTTTCTGAATACTATATAATGATGGAGATTGGAGAGTCAACATAACATAAAAATCATTCTTGGCCAACTTGAATTTACCAAGAATAAAAGAAGCCTTATACTTGGTATGTTTATGCTTTGCGAATTGTGATTGATATGTTTGTTCCAGGGGCTAGATCTGTCACCCTATTTTCTAGCTGTGGCTCAGCATAAGGAAAAGAATGCACCGCTTAGAAAATTTCCTATAAGATGGATACATGCAAATGGAGAAGACACAGGCCTGCCTTCTAAATCATTCAACCTTGTTTCTATTGCTTTTGTGGTATGCTGGTTTCTTCTCGTAAAGTAGCCATCAGTTCAAAATTCAAATCCTCACTGGGAGTACTACCATTTAGTGTCTGACCATACTTCATGTAGGATTTATACCTGTCAGAAACCTTCCAAAAAATGTTTTAAAAAATATTCTACTTTTTCTATATATATTTTGTCAATCTAGTCAACTGAAACTGAGAATACAGATGTGCATCTGTGCTGTTGAGAACAAAATATTCTTGATGATTACTGTAGTCAAAAGCCTAGAAGGCATATGGATTTTTGAAGATTCATATAATTGAAACACAGAATTCTATCTAGAAACTAATATTTTTCTGTGTTCTTGAATTAAATCAATTGTGGATTTCGAATTTCATATCACCACATAGTTGAGTAATCTTTTCACGATGAGCATAGCTTTATGCAAATATGTATTTTTTTTTTCTCTAACGGGAGTCTTTGGATTTATAGCTACATTCCAGGAAAGGAGTCATACAATTGAAATAGCAAACTATGGTTTGTAGGTGCTACTTGCAATTCACAAGTCATAACTAACATCTTTTGAATGTTGTTCCCCATGACAATTAATAGAAGCACAGATAGATTGCTCTAACAATATTTTTTGTAGTAAGATATTAGTGAATTTTGATGTCTGGACTCCGTGACTATATGTAGGTTCATGAATGTCCTGCAAGAGTTATAGTGAATTTAGTGAGGGAAGCATTCCATCTCCTTCGACCTGGAGGCACACTAGCTGTGGTAGATTCTACGGTATATGACATCATCATTACAGTTTATTCTTTTTTTCTTTTCTGGTTTCATGCTCCTATCACAAATGCTCATATTATTATTGATAAAAAAAATGCTCATATTATTATTGCTGCCTCTTGCAGACAAAGTCAAAGGTCCTTCAGGTATTGCATTTTCCTGCTTTCGTGCTTTATTTTTTCTAATCAATACATAAATATTTTGTAGGCTAAAGTACAATTTTGATACCTCATCTTAATTTTTTTATCTCAATTTGGTCTCCTAAATTTAAAAAGTTTCACTTTATTCCCTTGTAAAGTATTTATGTTATACTATTGGTTCTTTTATCAGTTTTTGTTCACTAAGTTTTTGTTCACTAACGGTATTAATTTTGGATGACCTGAAATCTCTCACAGTTTGTCGTGTGTCATGAAGTTGACCAAATTTGTGTGATAAATTGACTAAATTAGCTTGGTCTAATAGAGACGATTTAAGGGAACAAAATTTAGGAGATCAAACTGAAATAAAAAAAAATAAATAAATAAGATGATTCTATGGTCTTTTCTTTAATTGTGCTAAACATGTGAATATTAACAAGTAAAATATTTGTAAATGAGATTAAAAAAAAACAGCACAAAGTCCCTTTGGGGGCTGCTTGATCTTGGGATTTAATGCCGGGTTACTTTTTTCTTGGAAAATTTGATCATCCATCAAACATCATTAGTAGTACATGTACGTACATTGTTGTCCAAATAGGAAGATCATCAAACTTCTTTTCTTTTGTTGTCTGTTAGGAATTGTCTCCTGTCCTGTTTACATTGCTTAAGAGCACAGAACCCTTTCTGGATGAGTATTACTTGACTGATATGGATGAAACACTGAGGGAAGCAGGTTTTGTGAACATAACATCAATTCTTACAGACCCCAGACACGTGACAATTACTGCAACAGTGCCTCAATGAAACATCACACCTTCTTGAGGTATTTTATTGATTCATATGGATGAAACACTGAGAGACATTTTACTAAAGAAATGCAAGTCCACTAGAAAGGGATCATCAACAAACTCAAATTTATTTGTAAAAGTAGTTAAACCAAATACAACCTCAAATGGAAGTATCTCTAAGATTGGTCCAAAATAGTTCCACCAATAAATAAACCATTGAGGAAATTTGTATTGAACATTTTGTTTGAAATAAATTAGTCAAGAATGCATAAAATCTTTATTTTGAAAATAAAAGACATTATACCAGGCTGATTGATAATCTCAGTAAGAAAGTCCAATGGGATCAGAGTTTTGAGATTTTTTTTATTCAAATCTCCAAATTCTCTTGGTGTTTAAACCTTAAGGATTTGAAGTGTTGAATAAGCGATTTGATCTGAGTTATTATTCTTATGATGTTTAATTTGAACTGAGTTAGAGTCAACCAAAATAAACTCATAAAAATGTCTGGTTTTACTGATTGAGATTGGTTTGTAGTGGAATTGATTTCCCTAGAAATCGTTTAGGAAGATTTTTTGGGAACTTTGTTTGGTTTAGGATCCCAGATATCTGGTTCCATCTGAATAACATCTTGGTATTTAATTTTCTGCATGTAATGGGTTTGAGAGGTTTAGGTTTTTGGGTTAGTGAACAATGGATTTGTCTTTGGATTGCTGAAGGATTATCTGTTTGTTTTTAAGATTTTCAATCATGGCTGAAAGACTTTCATTGTCTTCTTCTCCAAAGAGGATGTTAGCCCATGATTTTGATGGAAGACCTTTGGGAAATTGGCTTAAACCTTGTTCTTGGAGGGCCAGGAGAGTTTGTATAGGCATGACATAGTCAGTCTTTGTTTATGATTGGGGTTTGGTTTTCTGGGTTGATGACCCATTTTGTGTTTGAGGGACATGGGTAGATGACCCATATTGAATTTTGGAATAAACTTTGTGCTTGGAAGAAGATCTTAACCTTGGATGGGCGATTAAACCAACAATTGCTAATTTGTTTTTGCTGCCTCTACCTCTCCCTCTCCCCCAGGAGGAGGAAGATTTTACTAAATCCAACATTGGACCCTCACTATTTTTCTCCCTGTAAATATTCATGAGTAAGGTAGTCATAAAGAGAGTTTAAGGTACCTTTGAGAAATTCAATTTCAAAATCAAAGATACTTAAGATTGCTTGCAATCGGGCAAAAATTTGTTTTGATGCAAGGTTTTTAACATTCTTTTGTAAAATCTCTTTTGCAAATTTATAATCAATACGAATATAAAAACCTTTGATTGAGTAAATCATATTGAAATTTTGATATGCATAAAACAATTGTTAAAACTTCCTTTTTTAAACAATTGCTAAACCTTGTATCTAAACTACTTTTACAAAGAAATTTGAGTTTCTTGATGATCCCTTTCCAATGGACTTGTATTTCTTTAGTAAAATAAAATAAAAACAACAAATAAAGATCATGATACTTTGTCAAAAGTATTTTCACCTTAAAAGTCATTTTTCATCATATTTCTAAATATGAACTGATTTGGTTGGATAAAAGGTTTTATGAATAGATAGCTGTTTCTTTATCCCATAATGGCTTATTGCACTTAATTCCAAATATAAAATTAGCCTTTTATATGTAATTTTACATTCTAGATTAACTTTTTGAAAAGTTAAAAAGTGCATTGAATAAAATTTTAGATTTTTTCACACAAACATATAAGAAATAAAAAATTATATATGTAAACATACATATGCTTCTATTATTAACACAAACATATAATTTTGCTTTAAAAAAAATTCAAAACAAAGTGAAGAATTTGGGTCCCTCGATCTG
>PYAF01002136.1:1787482-1801329 GCA_007407185.1 Glycine tomentella | reverse complement strand
CACCTTCAACCAAGTGGACGAGTAGGCTCGCTCCCTTGGCATCCCCCTCTCTGTCCTTGACAACAATCTCCGCCTCGATCTTGCCATCGACGACGCCAACGAGGTCAAAAAATAGTCCTTCCCTCCTCTCCCTCTTGGCTGCAAGGTAACGTGGTTGGCTTGGGGAAGGTGATATGTAATCCATAGGTTTTTATGGATTCGCAATCCGTAAGAATCTTACGGATTTGTCAATCCATATGCGCTTATGGATTTGTTAATCTGTGGGGACTTATAGATTTGTCAATCCGTATGGGCTTACGGATTCATAATATGTAAGCCTATACGAATTGCTAATAATTCGTATAGATCTTACGGATTGTTAATCTGTATGAATCTTATAGAAAAATATTTTTTGATTTTTTGTTATCTTTGCTAGGTGTATGAAGAATTTTTCTTGTGCAGGAAGAAAAATCCTTATTATTATGCATTGGTTTTCTACTAGAGTATACCAAGATCTGGTCAAACATTAAGGGCCTTTTTGTTTGGAGAGAAAAATAAATGATAAAATAATTTAAGACTCACTTTTACATTTTATTATTCTAATTCAATTTTTTTCCCTCTACCAAACGGATCCTAAATTTCCTTTGAACGTGAGCATGGTTATCCATTCCCAAAGATGTACTTTTGTCCCTTTCTTGAAGCACCGAACAATTGCTATCGCGGCTTATTTGGGTTTTGCTAACCTCATGTGCTTTGTTTGCTTGTGCCCTTTTAATAGTTGAAGGAAAGGGTAGCATAGACAAAGAGACCATAGTTGTGTCTCGAATATGGGAAACTTATGATAAAGGCATTATTCCCGGCCTCAAAGAAGGTTTTTTTTTTTTTTTTTTTTTTTACATTAGAAACACATAGACGACTAAAAATGAAATTGAAAAATGATGTTTGTTTTCCCACAAAGTGTTATGGTTGAAAATGTAATACTATAATTGAGAGTTTTTTTAAAAAGGATGAACTAGCATTTTTGTTTGAAAACCGTTAATGAAAGGGTATTATAAAGAAGGATTGGTTACATACTTACATTAGTAAGCAAGTTTTTTTTTTAAAGCAGTACGCAAGTAATTTGTCAGGAAAAATGTTATCGGAAAATTATTGAAGAGTATTCTATTAGTTGTTAGATACTACTATCTCAAAGGTGCCATATATAATTTTATGGAAAAAAAATAGTCTATATATAGTGATAATATAAAATAATTTTTTATTATCATCCTATTATAATTTATCATACAAAGTAAATTTGTTGATTTTTTACACTAATTACTTTAAAAGTATACTAATTTTTGTTGTTAACAGACACACATGAAAATACAGTTTTGTTTTTCTACAATTGGTCAAATGCTATGCACTTAACTTTGTGTGAATCAAACTTTGTACTTCGAACATGGGAATTGAGGTAAGACGTAAAAAAAAGCAAAAAAAAAAAAAAATGACACCACAGAAAAAGTGAAAAAAAGTAAAGGAGAAATTATTAAAAAAAATTAGAAGCAGAAATTGTAATTATGTAAATGCATAAATATCATTACTATTAGAGTTAGAACCTCCAACTATATCTATTGCCAATGATCCGGTGAAAACTAAATTGCATTCTCCATAGAATGTTTTAAAGCTTCCATTATAGGACAATTTTTCTTAAAGTGTTTACGATTTCTTTCTTATATTTTTATTTAGATTGTCAAATATTAAGCTAGCTGGTGGAGCATGGATACTAAGTGTGTGTTTGGATTATAATTTAAAAAGTTAAATTAAATTGAAATCAACCTTTTAAATTTGAAATCGAGTGAAAAGTAAGTTTAATATAACTTGATTGTATTTGGATATCTTTATTCCAAAAGTAATTTATAATAATTAAACTTGTTTGGATATTAATAAGAAAAACGGCTTTCAAATGTGTAATGACTAAAATGCACATGAATTTGATTTAATTTATTATTTTAAGTGTTTTTGCATTATTATTATTATTATTATTATTATTATTATTCAAATTGGTGTTAAAATTATACATTTAAATTAAAAATGTTAAAGTATTTAAATAAAAAATTATTTTATCAACCAAGATATAACAAATGCAAACAAACAAGAATAAATACAAAATTTGAAACCCATATCAACATCCAATTTTCTAAATTTAAGGGTCTTCAATGTTGGTAGGTAAAAGGAATAGTAACGGTTGAGTAAATTTAACTTTTTGCATACAAAAGCAAAATTCTTGAGCGTTAACACAAGCAACTCAGCTCTTGTTTTCAATTCAACGAAGGTTTCTCCCATACGCGCAACCAACTGAACGTGAAAATAGATTGTCAAAAACACACTCTCAAATCTCAATCACGAGAGAAACTAATTTCTGTTTCTATTTTTATTTTCACTAGGGGTAACTGTTTCTATTTTGAAAATTACGCATTGATGCCACTTCTAGACAACTCATAGATACTCATAAGTCATAAGTGATAAGTGATACCCTTTCCACCTAACTCCATGCGTTTCACATATCATAAATGATAACTCGACGAACCGATAACCGATTAGAACCTTACATTTTTGTCTCACAATTATCTAAATATAAAATAAGAATATTTAAATGAACTTTGGAATAAAATAAGAATAAGAATGTGTATTATCAGTTTATCACGTAGAACATCATAGGAATAATGAAGACTGAAGAGTACACGTGTGCAAGGTAGGGTCATCAGGAGCTGAACCTTCCGTGTCTACGTTTCCTTCTTATTCTGTTCCTCCTCGTACACTTATCTCCGCCCAAGTCACAATTCCTCCCAAGTTTTATCAAACTGTTCTCAATCTTTTCGTGTTCGAATCTTCTTCATTTTTTGTCCCTTCGAAAAGCTAAGGAATTGGTGAATTGGTGTATGACATGAAACCTTCTGCAAGGAGTTCATAGATTTTCTCTTCTTAGAACAAGTATTCTCTGATGACCCTTTTCATGATCCACGTGCTACCGTGTTCCGACTTCATATTCCAAATGGGTTTTTGTTTTCTGATCAAAAGCTCTTTCCTTTGTTAACATATTGGCTAGTTGTTATTATCGTGTTTTACCCTTTTACTTCTTTTTTCTGTTTGATTTTTCTTTTGATGCGTTTAATTTAATTTGGTGTGTGCGTGTCTTTGTGTTTTTAGTTTAATTTTATCTGTTTCTGAGGCAAACTTATCCTCTTGCCTTGCTTCAATGATTGTCCATGGTAATTTTGATCAATGAAAATTGTAGATCACTTTTATTTATTTTTTCGAGTTTATCTCTCTGTGGTGATGAGGGAAACGAGGCCACTAGGGTTAGAAGCTGTATACTCCCTTGGTTCTCTTTTATAAGCAAAAAAAAACTTAACTACTTATTTAGTTGTAATTTTTTGTTCTCAAATATAAGCAAAACTTAACTACTTTTGCCTTGTTTAATGAATTTAATGAGAATATGTTCAAAATACCTTCATTTAATAGGGGCTTGTGCCTAGTATCAAGTTCCATTGAAGGATAGTTTAGGAAAAAAGTTTGTTTTTTAATTGGGAATGTCACAATTTAATGAAGTAAACTAACTTTCTTAATATGTGTGGAATCCTTTTTTTTTTCTCCTTATAAAAGAGAATGGAGAGAGTACTATTTAGGACATTGAAGTCAGGGTTATGTGTGGTGAATTACTTGAAGGTTCTGGTATGTTTTAGAAGATAAATAGTAGGCTGGTGCTGGTCCCGTTGCTGGTAGGTTACTTACCAGGTTGGATTGTGATTTGGAATTATTAGATAAGGACATGTCACATGTGTGAATGGTTTTTCATGATTGCTTGGGATTTTGGATGGATGCTTATTAAATGTAATTGTGTTATAGGCTGGAATGGAGTTTATCTGCATCCATTTTACATATTTATGTTTTTATGATGAGCGATGACACATCATGATCAATTTAGTCTCTATTGAATGCATTTTTTTTTGGCTTCATTGCAGATAATCAATTAGAACCACCTTGAAGTTGAGACAAGAGTAATTGCAGCCTTAATGTAATTAGACAATATCAGGACAAATTACTATTCAAGAGATATTATGATCACTATGGATGTAAAAGGTATAAGATGGGTTGGAAATATGTACCAGAAATTTGAGAATATGTTCCTGGAGGCGGAAGACATGATGTACGAGGTATGCCTTTTTGTCACTTAACCTTATCCTATATCATATAAGCATTGATTTAGGTTTATTAAGAAAGATGACTCAAATTACCGTAGTACACTGTACACATGTCATTCCTTGTTATACATGTCACTGATTGAATACCTAAAACATGGGGTACGTAGTTTGTTTTTTTTTTTCTCCGTTGCTTCAAGTAGAGATGCATCTTCTTCATTTCTATTTTCTGTCTTATATGTCCCTACTATTCTGCCTGTTATTATTGTTGCAACTTACTAGCAATGTGGTGTAGTCAAAGGCATATGGAAAGTGCTGGAAGCGGTCAGTGCCTCTTGCTGTTGAAGCACTTCCCTTTTGTGAGGCATGATGCGTGTATTTTCACAGTTCTAGTTTGTAAAATAGTCAGAATACTAAAAGGGATTGAATGATCAGAATGCTAAGAGAAAAACTACACATAGGATTTTGTAAATTGAAAATATGTTCTGTTTTTACTGTGATTGAATGTCATGACTGATATATATGCTAAATACATGCAAAATATGTTCTGTTTTTTGGGTATAATGTGCACTTTTTGGCACCTATTGCCTCAATGCACTAAAATACCCTATCACTTTGTGGGTGCCTTTCTCCTTTGACTTTCTTCATTTTTACTTAAAGTGTTTGAATGCACCGTTGTCTTATATTTTCTTGTCATCTATGATAATCTTTCTGAAAGCCTTTCTGTATATGATCATAATATTTTAACAGTAATAGGTTAAACTGTTCACGAGACTGATAGTTCCCAACCCTGCTATTAATTGACCTTCTTTCCAGCCACTATATTTCTTATATCTGTTTGTTCTTTGGCTATAGGAGACAGTTAAATACATAGAGAATCAGATGCAGACTGTTGGGGAAAGTGTTAAAAAGTTATATTCAGAAATTGTGGGAGATTTACTTCCCCCAGGTGAAAAGGTAAGCATTGAATTGCCTATTGATAAATGTGCGGATGCTGGGCTCTATAAGAAGCCATTCCATGTTTATAAGGAAAGACATGTAAAAGCTGATACCAAGCAAACAACTGAGGATTCAAGGATTGTTCTTGGTGTTGATAATGTTGCCACACTTGCTTCTTCCACATTATCTTTGAGAAATTCTGTCAAAGAAAGCAATTTTAGTTCACCTTCAAGACAGTATGTTAGAAGAATGGATGTTAAATCAAACCTTTGTATTGATGAAAATCCAGTAAATAAAAAAATGGCTGTGACCAAGATAATCAATGAAACCACTTTGGCAGAAACAGATGCATGCCGGACATCACAATCTTGTGAGATCTCAAATGAAAATCAAAATCAGAATCATGGCATTACTGTTTCAAAGCCAGCCTCAGCAGAAGTGGCAAGGCTTGCCTCTGACACAGACTGTTCAAATGAAATTGAAGATGCTAGTACCAAACAATTCCCCAATGTTCCGCTACTAGTTAAATCAGCTGAAGAGAAACCCGTTGATACAAGTTCTTCTTCCTCCTGTGTCCGATTTGGAGAGCCAGTTGGTGAGTATTTCAGTATCTCTTCGTTGTAGTTTCAAAATTTTCCTCATTGTTTTGGTTGATCACTTTTGATTTGATAGGTTTTTTCAGTAAGTGTATAGTTTCTCTGGTAGGTTTCTCTATGGATAGAACAGTAGAGTCCAATGATTATATTTATAATGTAGTGTTTTATCTCAGCTAGGTAATAGGTATAAATTCGATCATAAGTAGTTACTGAATTTAGATATTGACTCATATGACTCTGAAGGTATTAACTATTAATATACATTATTCAGAACTCAGAAGTACTAACTGGTTTCAGCCCATGGACCTATTTTGGTGGAACTTGAATATCGAGAAAGTGTATCATGGTGCTGTTTGTTTTTTAGCTAATGATGCATGAAAATGAATAATCATGAGACGTCCACATTTGGCTGTATTTGAAAGTTCCAAACAATTATTCTGTTGAAAGAGAAGGTTTTTCATCTTTAAGTTTAAGATCTACTCTCTGATCTATAGTATCTGACGAAAAATGTACAACTGGCATTCTTTGCATATAGCTTTGTGTTACTCTTTTTAAATAGCTATATTTCATTTTTTTCATTCACAGGTGAAGCCCTAGTTATTGGAAAGGGATTAGGACTGATAGTTGTGTTACTTATAAACCATAGAAAATTGAATGTCAACAGTGTCTTTTGGAATGGAAGGGGTAACAGTTCATTCAGCTTTCCCCTCTGAAATTAGGAAGTAGCCATGCAGATTATAATTTTGCATTAGGTTGTGGGAATTGAATGTGTGTTTTATCACCTTTCTTTAACATCAAAACCAGGATCAACTTAAAAAAAAAATCGGTAACATGCTCAAATTTTTGTTGGATCTTTTATGGATTTGATTCTTCGCCTTCTGTGGGCTCTAGATAGGCAACCACCACCAACTGAATAAATTTATGGTTTATGGTAGCTAATCCCTACACACTGGTACTAAAATGCTTATCGCTCTCAAGTCTCAAGTCTCAACCATTCAGGCTATTGAATTAATTCATTTTTTTATTGATATAATATTATTTTACTATTTTTCTTTGTGAGAGTTTTTTTTTTTGTTGATGTATATTTTTAATATCCATATACCTTCACATAGTGGAGAAGCCTTTGGGAACCAGGGTATGTTAGTCGTTAGTATAGTTTACTCTAGTTTACCAATTGGTTGTGTATTCTTTCATTAAGTTGAATTTTATAACTGAACCATCTGCCATTCTAGAATCTTGCGCATTTGCCCATTTCTTTTCACATATTTTATCTTTGAGGATGGCATTGTAGTGAAGGTTCCATGAAATTGATGTGTTATAGTGTACTTGTTAATAGGTGAAAAAATGTTTAATCTAGTCTCTACAGCATATCTTAAATGGATTTTGCTCTTTCACTAAACAACCCTGTTCTCTATAGAACATGTTGAGAACTTGTAGCTCATCCATGACCTGAACATTCTTTCTAACAGATAACATTATAACAATTTTTTTATTGCAATAAAAGATCCATTTTAATCCAGTTGGAATGCTTAATATTTGTGGCATTTACATAGATATATCCAGAAGTCACTCTGAAACCTGTTCAAAGTAAGTTTGCATGTTTATAGACAGGCTATATTCCATCTCTTAGACGTGCCAAGGCAGTGAGGCACATATAATCAGATAAATATATTAAGTCTTTTTGTTGAATTTTTTTATCGGAAAATGTTAGTTTTTAATTGTTAATTTTTTGTTAGCAGGGGAATCGAACCGCAATCTTTCCCTCCCTCCCTTCTCCTTTTACCACCCAACCAACCAACCTTAAGAACTCCCCTTTTTGTTGCATATTGTTCTGGTGTTATGGTAACTGAATAATTTCTATGAATTTAAGAAATTCAAATTAAGTTACAATGATTGATAGTTTGATACTGATTTAGAACAAGGTCATAAAACCATGCAAGAAGATCATCTGAAGCTTGAGGAAGCCTGTGTTATGGTGAATGGAGATGAAATCCAATTACCTCCCAAAACTGGTGGTAATTTAAATACTAAAAAGGTACACACTCCCTCCCTCACTTTATTTGGTACATGTTCATATTCAACTCTAACCAAAGTATGTTTCCACTTTACGAAAAAGGCGCGACAAACCTTTTCTTTGTTGAAGAAGTCTGCAAGAAAGCAAGAGTATAAGGAGCTTGCAGCATGGCATATGAACAGTGAAAAAGTAAAGGGAGATTGCATGGAGAATTTAGATCCAACTTTACGACAAGATAAAAAAAAATTACTGCTTCCTAGTATGTCTGAACCTGAATGGGAGCTTCTCTAATTCTAAATGCCAGGATGATTAAGTTGTGTTCATACAAAGTCAATCCTCCAAGTTTGGATTCACTCATAAGTCCATGTGTGGAGATTAAGATGCCCTACTGGAAATTTAAGATGCTGAACTGATATAAATTCATACAATATTTCTGCTATATTTATAGTTCTTTCCTAGCTTCTAAACTTTCCTACACAACATTTTTCTTTTTCCTGCTCATAGATAAGAGAAAAGGGAAGCTGTAATTAAGGCCATTCAAATGAGAATGTCTAGTAGAATAAATGAAACTTCTATCTATTTTACAAATACTGAAAGTTTTTATTTACATATTCTCCACTTATTGCCTTGCCATTGTCAATGGCACACTCTTTCTGATTGATTTCTGTTAAATGTATATTCTTGGTTCAGTTATTTTGTTAGTAACAATTTCATAATCCTAAAATGTCTCTTGAAGTGAATACAGCAAGTTCCCATCAAGTCATAAACAAGAGACTTTTGGTGGCCTTTGTGATGTAAAAATACTTCATAATCCTACAATATCTCTTGAAGTTACAAGAAATAGTAGTTCCTATCATCAACGTGACTTTTGGTGGCCCTTGAGAAGGAAAAAAAGAAAAAACTTCACTGGAACTTTGAGCATGCTCTTGCGTCAATTAAGTCTTCCCTTACATAAAAAAAATTAACTCTCTCCTTAAATCCTTATTAATAGAGTTTAACTTTTATCATGATCAATGTAAAAATTTATATTGTCAATTAGAGATGGGAATAGGCTGGGTTGCGGCCATGAATCTATGGCCTTACCTTAGATTTTTTATGAAGTCGATATAGTTAAATACATTAGTCTCAGCCATATAAAATGTCTATTAAAAACTTGATAGAACGACATGTTTATTCATTCAAATATAATTATATATAGTATTTCATATTTAATATTTGAATAAGTTAATAACCTTAGATTATAAATAAAATAAATATTTAAAATAAAAATTATTATTAAAAATAATTTTATTTTTGTAACTTATTAAGTTTGTCTCATAACTCAAGAGTAATCTTGTTGGCCTATTTAAAATTTGCCTTGTCAGCTTATTTACATGTCTAATATATAAAAAAATACATCTTTAAATAAACTAATAAATCAAATCAAATCTATAAAAGTTTCTTATAAATAATAAGCTAGGTCAAATTAGACTTTAATTTTTTATAACAGGTCTATTAATGCAAAGTTAAGCTTGACATTTTCATCCTTATTGTTAATCAATCAAAAATTATAATAGATATAAAGTTTAAATAATCATTATAAAAGTTAATAAAATTATTATGCAAAATAAGAATTTACAATTAGACGATATTGTAAGTACATAAATTATTTAGTCATAAAAATTTCTTGTAGTTCTTAAAAATCACTACTGTCCCCCTCAAAAAATAAAATAAAATCACAACTATGGATGATATCGGTTCTTTTATGAGATTAAAGTGCATGTCCTGTGTTTAAGGAATAATATGGCTAACATTTGAGATTTTTAGGAATTAGTGTGCAACTTTTGGTATTATTAGGAGTAGTGTGTCCTTTGCTAAAATTTTCATAGATGATTTAGGGTTTCACTGGATTAGTTTTTAATTTGATTATTGTCAATATGGAGGCAGAGTATAGGTCCAAGTTTTCGTGGGCACAACATTGCTGAGTGAATGTGGTTGTGTTACGGAAAATCGTGTGCATAAATGTATTCCAAAAGTATATTAAATATGAAATCTTTGAGTTCTCAATTTTATTAAGTTCAAGATGCACCTTAAAGGCTTAAACTGTTTGTTATTAGTTAATTTACCTTCAAACAGTTACATATGAAATTCACCTTTTCAAGTGCTGAACATTCAATTTGTTATTAGTTATTACCCTATTGAACTCTTAAAAACTTACCTTGGAAAAACTTAGGTTTAAATATTTTATTTTTTACTTATAATTTAACGCTTTTTATATTTTCATTTCTGTAATTTTTTTATTTTAATCCTTATAAAATATGTTTATTTTTATTTTAAAGTATTCTAGATAGCACTTTAAACATTAAAAAAATGTTTTGAATAATAAAAAAGTTATCTAAAACACTTTAAATACAAAAAATAAAATAAGCAAATTTTGTAATGATTAAAATGAAAAAGAAATTGCAGGGATGAAAATGAAAAAAATGCTAAATTGTAAGGACAATAAATGTATTTAAGTCAAAATAATATTATGCATTTATAATAAGTTTTAAGCACAATGTTAGATTTATAAGTAAGGTATGATGTTTGAATCTTGTAAATATAGAAAATGTGATTAGTAAAAGAGACTTCATTAAAGATGGAGAGAAAAGATTTTATTAAAAATGGTCAACTTACTTTTTTAATAAAGATTAGTCATTAATTTTGATAAAAATTAATTATTGACAAAATTGATAAATATTTCATATCAATAAGATAATAGTAGAAGAAAAAAATCTATATTTATCTAATCATAAGTTTTTGTTGGACTATAGGGACGTTTGTTTTTATTGAAAAATACAAATGATTTTCTATCTTTACAAACAAACAAGTCCTATGAGAAGACTTTCATTGTTTTCTTTCCAAAGGCAGGTATTACCAAATATTTTAATTATCATTGGACATGTGTGGGGGAAAGTCATGTTAGATAAATATGATAATTGATTTTATGAGGGATGAATATAAAATGAGGATTGGGGTTCATTGATTTTGAAGGTACATTAACAAGACATACCATATAAGAAATGTTTTAGATCAAAACTTGATTAATTGATAATAGGATAACTAGTTATATAAAATGATATGAACATAATTACAAAAATAGCTAACAACTAAGTAACAACATAACTACAAAATAGCTAATACTTATATAATAACTATTTAAAATAAGTTAAAATGTACATCTTATCAAGTACTACTATGTATATTTTATCTAATATTATCAAACTCGATAACCATTTACTTTACAAAAATATCCATTCTAGAGGAAGAAGGAAAAAGATAAAACAGTCAATGGTGGGAATAAAAATCACATTATTAGGAATTGATGTATTTAAAGTTCAATAGATTTTTTATTGAAAAAAAGAATTGAATATATTTAACATATATCGAGATTAGATAGCTGAGTAAAACTATTGAGTATTGACTAAGAGGATTTCGTGTACTTGAAGAGAGCATGACCATATCTTAAACTTCTAAACTAATTTAATATAATGAACAACACCATGTACCAAAAATCTAAAACTCTGTAAAACAGGCAAGTTATCTATTTTGAAAGGATCATAAGAAATCCTTAGATCAATTACGTAGAAGTAGTCCATTCATTGACAAAGACAGAAGAACATTGACACATGACAATCAAAAACTGAAGATTGGAGAAACTACTTAATAATGTTAATAATTTATGCCAGCTATGCAAGAATTGATTTACTCTAGTTTACGCTAATTAATAATAAGAGTACAACTATAATAAATAAAGTTGTTTTTCCTTTGTAAATAATTTTTTTCCATTAAATGACTCTTGTCTCCTGATTCCTGAACTAGAGGCTGGACCTAATAACTTGATATCTCTAGTGTAGTGTTATTCACCGACACTTGGGTAAAGCATGCGTTGGGGGGGAAATAATTCTACAAGCTCACTATAATTTAAGAGTACCCTCATTCCTCAAGTCCATAAAATTAATACTATAGACTAACCTTTAGAGACCCTTTTGTGTATTAGTGCCATTGATGGATGATTCTGTGTTATAAAAATAAAACACTTGCTTTGACTTTTGAGCTACCGCAAGATCTCTGGGTGTTAGCTGTTAGCCCAATCAAATATTTTCTATAGTATTTTTTGGTGCTCAAGATATTCTCAATCAAGACTGGGAGACTGATTTCTTAAAGTATGAACATTTATTTAAAGGACAAATTTTTCTGAATAAATGTTATTACTTCCTTCTCGTATTTTTTATGTTTAAAATTATTATACATAGTTTAAGAAATATTTAATGAAATTAAAAAAGGTTATATTTAGACTAAAATTCCTTATTAAATACATGGATCTTTGATACTTATTAACACATCCGTAATAGTAAATATTAAATAAGGGTATATTTGAAAAAATGTATTAATTAAACTTTAAAATTTTAAAACATCAAATGTTTTTTTTTATAAAAAAAAGCTAAAACATAAAAAAAATGAAAAAGATATAGTATATACACATATCTTAAGAATTAAAGTTTCAATAATATACTTAAGAGATATATTTATCTATCAATCATATCTCATATTGTAAATATAAGTTTCATAAGCTACTAAATAATGCAGCTCTAGGTACGATTTGAATTGTATCGTGCAAATTACATGACCAACTAATCTAGCATTAATATTTGGTTTGGTTGTGGCCATAAAGCACATGGCTTTTCTTATTAACCAAGTTAGGTTCATCAATGCATCCATTTGGTGCCTCCATGGATAATGCTTGTCATTATTGACCAATTAAATTGAAAGGGGAAGGACAAAGAAACAAAATCATGCTGAAGATAAGCAACTACTTGTAAATTCACTCATCTGGAAAACAACTGCTATTAATTAGAAGTACCATCAAAATGGGCCAGGTATTTCGGCTGAACGTGGCCCACATAGTCCAACTTGAAACACCATTGCCTTCAACACACAACAAAATTACTTATGGAATAAAAAAAATAAAAAAATAACACAGTTATTTCACATTCTTTTTTCCACCTAATGGCTGAAGCCACTATATTTGGTTAAGAACCAACCATTCATTTCAAGTACTTATTGGTTTAGGCTATTATCACCAAATTAACAACTCTAAAAAGTTGCTTTGATATTTGTTCATAAGAACACTACAGAGAAAATGCCATGGACAAACAATGTTCGATGTCGGGACTATATTTGCTTATATAAAATTTAATATTTAGCGAAAATTTATTATAATATTATGATACATTATATTAGCATTAATTTGTTGATAAATGATAATATATATTATTTTTATATTTATTAAATAATCATTAAAATGTATCATAATGTTAATATATCTTTTTAATGTTTATGTTCACAATTTCTTTTGTTATATACACAGAGAAAAGATTCACTTGATTCAAGAGTAACTTTAAAAAAGTTATTATTCTTATCATTTATTTTTTTTAAATCTAATGATTAAGATTAATTATTTATTATAATTATTAGATTTAAGAAAATAAATTGTGAGGATAAAAACAAACTTTGAAAAAATATTCTTCAAGTAAGAATATCCCTTTATATATATACTAACAAAACTGATTTATAGTGGAGTGGAAGATGCAACCCAATAAAGAAAGGTGCCTAGAAGTTATACTAGGGGGGCCTAATGGAGGCCTAAATGCCAGCAAAGTTGACAACGATGCTCAGAATTGATTTATGCTAAGATAAGAGCTTTAAGTAATTTCTTTAAAGTTTGAACGATGACAAGTGGATAGAAAAATCAAATTAATGCTGTTGGGGATATACATGTTTCTGGGTAAACAAAATTTTAATATTTCCATCATAATTTGTTCTTATAAATTTTGGAGTTAATTATACCTTCTTCCGTTACTATAAAAGTGGAACACTTTGTCACTAGTTTATTTCTTAATTGGTAGTTGTCTAGGTAATTGCAATTAAAAATTGCGCGGCTATATATAGAACTAATCGAAGAAGACTTATAGGTAAAGGCATTATATATCTTATTATAGACAGCATGGATTAATTAATTGTCTCTTAACAATCCAAATCAACTTTATGTAATATTGATTGAGAGAGTCTAATTCAATTAGTTGATTATAATGTGTGAGGATTGTAAACCTCTACTACATG